>OY292533.1:3634019-3993315 GCA_958496365.1 Subacronicta megacephala
ACACGACGCCGATATATTTAGATGCGAGAACGACCGCGCGCGCGGCTCGCCGAAAAGCTTGGCGGCAAGTGCGACCGATTTAGAGTGCGCGAGCTTCCCGCGACTCGCCGCTGAATTCCGGGAGGATTCCCCGCGACCCACTCCGCCACGGTTCAACAGTTATATCGGAACAGATGACTCGTGTCTAAAGACGTGTTGCTTTGAAGCGAACACCCTTCTTATAATTGACAGTTGTGCTCTAAGATCTACATACTAACGATGTTGTGCAAACATTAGTAAGCGTCTGGGTAAGAGCAGGTGTCCGACAGACAGACGGAAGACGCGACGACTATAAATAGTCGAACGTTGGCGATTTGGCGACACAGCGACCTCGTAGCAATGTTTACAATTTCGCTTGGTTAGTTGCTGTGTGATGTTTGAAACTAGTTTAGTTCAGAATAGTATTTTTACTTCCCCCATCAACAAAATCACACTTAATCGACTACAGACTCTTCTCATCTTAGTAGCGAATTTACAGAATTAACACATAGTCAAAACATTATACCTGGAGTATTCTCGTCGCCTCCTAGCGCCATCTGTCGGTGAGCGGGAGCGCGCGTCTGACGCCATGGGTCGTCACGTGACCCCGCGCATAATGCGCCCGCGCTCACGCACACTGCAACAATAAAAACATAGTAGCTGAGTATGGTGGCATCTTTGGACTTTGGTAGAGTGATAAACATGTGTTTATATTGCTGACAATGACGTAAGAAGTGTAACGATCAATAAGACAATACAATATAGGAACTGATTGTAAGTTTTGCAAAACTTTGAAATCTTTTGCTGGTACCTAATAGTATTTTTTAGCGTTTTATTTACATTATAGACAGCCCCCAAATAGAAAGTCCATGACCACCTCCTAGTATTTTTGCTGGGAAATAGAAGCTGCGCAACAAATTCCCCAGCAACACATTTCTATCAGTTCATTTAGTACCTAAGGCGTTAAAAGTTACTTATACAGTTTTTTAATGTAGCCAGCAGGTCAAGGTATACAAAACTGTCAAATTTCTCCAAATGATTTTAAACCTTAAATTGTTACAGATAAAGTTCAAAATCAACTGAGAAAATTTGACATTTTGTTGAACTTGATGTGCTGGCCACCGTACTTAATTACTTTTTAGACCTAAATTATTTCTAAACATTATACTCGTATTATACAATAACAACTTATCTATATATATAAAAGGCAATGTCCCGACTGACATATCATCGCCCAGCCGAAACCACTAATGATAGAAGTTTGAAATTTTGTGAGGATATTGCTTTTATATTCTAGGCCTCATTTAAGAAAGGATTTTTCGAAATTCATCCCCTAAAGGGGTGAAATGAGGGTTTAAAGTTTGTATGAAACTCTGTCATTTCTAATTGAAAATTAATGAAATTAGGTATTAAGCCTCTAAATACAAAATAATAAAACACGTCGTTAAAGATTTTTTAAATTTCATCCCTTAAATGGGTAAAAAGGGGTGTTAAAGTTTGTATGGATATTTTTTTGTTTATTATCAAAATTACTTGAAATTGAAAATTTATGCATTTCAATATAATTAATGATTTACGTATTTTTGGATTTTTTTAATTTCATCCCTTAAATGGGTAAAAATGGGTGTTAAAGTTTGTATGGAAAATATTTTTTTATTATCAAAATTACTTGAAATTTAATATTCATGCTCTTCAATACAATTAAAGAAATACGTATTTTTGGATTTTTTTAATTGCATCCCTTAAATGGGTAAAAAGGGGTTTTAAAAATGTGTGTGAAAAATGTTTTTTTTACTATCAAAATTACTTGAACCTTAATATTATGCTCTTCAATATAATTAAAGAATCACACATTTTAGGACTTTTTAATTTCATCCCTAAAAGGGTTAAAAAGAGGTGTTAAATTTTGAACAAAAATAAATTATTTATTATCAAAATTACTTGAGATTAAGTATTCAAACTCTTCATTATAATAAAAGAAACACGTATTTTTAAATAAATTGTTTATTATCGTGCTTGAACTTATGCATTTAAGCTGTACAATACAATGAAAGCAACAAAACTTCAATTTCACCCCTTAGTCGCGTAAAAAGAGTTACTTCCCCTATATAGTGCAAGTAAAGAAATCTGGCATTTGTGTACACCAAATTTTATGATTACTTTTAAAACGGAATACGTTATGCATCGCGTTCTAAATAAATAAATACGAGAATCACAATATTCGAAAATCATATCAAAGTTGTACATATTATTATTTAGCCAACCATTTTGTGTCACGCACTCACTTTTGGCTAAAATACAAAGTCGGGGCATTGCTTTAGCTGTAGCTGCATCTGGAATAACACCTCTTTTGGTGGGAAGGTGGGAAAGCGGCTCTGCCTTTAAAACTTCCGCTTAGTCTTATTCGTGTCGAAACTCCGTTGTGCAATAATATCTTAGCAGAGTGACATGGCTCAAATTCTCCGAAATCGCAGATTTATCGTGTGGGATGAGACAACTAAGGCGCACAAAGGTGGAATTGAAGCACACACTAGATTTTTAAAGATGTCAGAGGCAGCAAAAGAGCGATCGGTGGTGTTCCTGAGTTGCAGACGGGGAAATGCCATCAGATTCTGTTATATCTAGAGGAACCCGAGCAGACGAAATCAGAGCATCCTTACCATCGTCATACCTATAGCCCTAACCCAAAATAATGATTATCCGTAAAAAGAAATATGAGAGATACGGTTCTTGGAAAGTTTTCAGAGCTATTACTTAAAATAGGAAATGCGGATTATCTCGAATCCGAAAGGAAAATATGTATACCATCTCTGCTGGTAACAGTAGTGACAGGTGGCTATGATAGTTTGAATAGTTAGAGTGTACCCTGATTTTTCTAATAAACAAACAAGTTTATAGATTGGCTGTGCAAACGTGCAATACTAACTCCATAAAAAAAACATTGCAGCTGCTATTAATTACATACTTCTTAAGTCGTTGGAGGGCTCAGAAATTGAATACTATCGATTCAGTGCTACAAGCGGATGAAGCAATTTACTATCATGTAGAGTTCCTTAACAGTGTTAACCTTCCTTGGGACACCTGTAATGCTGCTGCGTCTCATTAAACGATTTAAACTATGTAACGGGACTAGACTGCGAGTAACCGCATTGCACAAAAATATTAAAGAGCCACTGTGATAACTGGATGTATTCGGGGAAATCACTTTTCTTACCTCAACCTCTTTTTGAGTACGATTTCTACTTTGCAATGCCCATAAAATAATTCAGGGTGAGTCCTTAAGGGTGGCAGGCATAGATTTCAGAGAACATTGCTTCCTTCATGAGCAATTCTACGTTGCCTGTTACAGAGTCCGTACTAATAGCAATCTGGTCATTTTGACACCAGACAGAAAAAGCACCAATGAGCAAAGTGGTTTACCACTATGTGTACCTCCCCGAGGAAATCGATCCTACGAGACCTCCAGAATGATAGACTATCGCTCTAGCTGTAAGAACACAAATGCTGCTCATTTAATAACAAATATAGTACATCCGTGACCATGGATGCTGTAAAGGATCCGAAACGTCGGGAATTTTAAAAATATCAATATAACGCGATAAAATCCGTAAAAAGTAGTTTTATTTCAAATATAGTACATGTTACTTTGGAAAAATCTAAACCGGCAAAATCGTGTTGTCCACGCGGGCGAAGCTGCGGGCGGAAAGCTAGTACTGTAATAAAAGTCCAGGGCTCGTGTCTACGATAAATTACGCTAATCAACAGGTTTGTATGGTTAAGCTACACTTGCCGCGGCCAGTCTGTGGATGGGTGGCTATTCTTAACACATCGAGGCCCCTCCGTGCCTCTGAGAGGTCGTAAAACCGTCGGTACAGTTGTCATACGAACACCTATGACAATCGGTAGAGGTAGACAGAAGTCCCAATGCGCGACAACCAGTCTATCCTTCGAATATCATTGTTACCCAGAAATTTTGTTTCAAAGGTTTAATGGCAATCATCATCAACCCATTACATTGTCCCACTGCTGGGCACAGGCCTCCTCTCAATACGAGAGGGATTAGGCTATAGTCCGCCACGCTAGCCTACTGCGGGTTGCCAGACTTCACACGCCGTCAAGAAAATCTCTCAGGCATGCAGGTTTCCTCACGATGTTTTCCTTCACCGTTTAAGCGCGTGATCATTAATTATTAATACGCACATAACTTCGAAAAGTTAGAGGTGCGTGCCTTGGATTCGAACTCGAGACCTTTGACATGGCAGTCCAATGGTCATATATCACTAGGCTATCACTTCATCATGGCAGTCGTTTGGTGTAAAATACTGATTTACAGCCGCATCTCGTTTGAAGGGATGCCGGCGCCAACATTAACGAAAAAAAATTTATAAAAGTCCACCTTACTTCAACTTTGTTAGTAGAAAGAAAGAAAGAAGAAAGAGAAAACATTTATTTTCGCCCAAAACAACGCACAATTAACCATAGGTCAAAAATAACAGGTACTACAATTACAACAAAAAAATAAAATACATAAAATTAATTAAGCAACTGGCAACATTGACAAAAGGAAGTGCCAACATAATAGGATAAAAGTAAACATCAACAAATAAAATAATATCAAGTGGAAAACTTTAAATAGTGCTATCAAACAAAAAGAGGGATGTGCGTCGTATCAGCGAAAAACGGTCAAAGCTCAGCATATTGCTGCGGAGATGTAGTATCATTACAACTTATCTATACTAATAATAAGTATACGACATGGCAACCTTCAAGAAGCGAGCCTATTCGTATCTAAAAGGCCGGCAACGCATTTATAATATAATAATATATTTATTCAGAAAAACATATTTTGCTTAAAAAATAATTAAACTAGGTAATACAAAATTTAAATAGGGCATAGGATATAATATGTGCCTGAACTAGGTAATCCTGTGTTTCAGGCGTGAATAGCTAGGGAAGTCTTTAAATAATCACAAACAAAATACCTAAATATAAACAAAAACTAATTAATGAAAGTATAAGTAGGTACCTGACCTACTTATAATAACAAAAATAAATGTACATTAGAGTATATATAAAATAAAAATAAAATAAAAACATCTTAACAGAAATCAATGCTATAATTAATTTTACTTTAGCACAATAAGTAACTTCTCTGTACCTTCGTAGGACATACTTTGTAAGGCTTCCTGGAGTTTTTTTTTACAGTTATTGAAATTAAGGGGATATATATTATTGCAACCCCCCTGGTGTTGTAGGTGTCCATGGGCGGTGATGATCACTTACCATCAGGTGACTCGCTTGCTCCTTTGCCTCCCTCTTTTATAAAAAAAAAATATAGAGAAGTAATGTTTGTGAGGTTATAGGGTGTACCTGATCTCTGGATCTACTGAACTAATTCTGAAAATTCTTTCACCAATAGAAAGCTACGTTATTCCTGGGTGTCATAGACTATTATTTATTATTGCATAAAATGGATAGAAACGTATACAGTCCACGCGGGCAAAACTGCGGGTGGAAAGCTAGTTTGTTATATTATTAGAGTAAATTCGAAGGTAAGATAGATAATATTATTCATCTAGGCTTCTCTCTCCGTGCGGAGAACATCGTCTTTAAATTCAGGATATAACAAAGAACATAATAATATCAAAGTTCTTGTTATCTATTAATAATGAGTGAAAGAGAAACTTAATTGTTCCCCCTTTTTAAGCAGATTGCGCAGGGAGGGATTTGGCGTAATTAAAGTACATAGATATAGAGGAGGAGTGCAGTTTTGGTCGAATTTCGACCACTGGCGACCACTACCATAATTAATTACATTTGAGCACCTACTTTGGTACTATTTCTACCAACATTCTTATCGCATCACGACTGACATCTGGCGGACTTCACAGAAACTACACGTTAAACAAGGCGGGCGGCATGGTTAACGTTTGCTATGGTGTTAACTGGGCGGGCGGGAAAATAATTCCTAATAGATTCGATAGAGGACGCCTCTTAGACAATTTTTTTACAAACATAAAAATGGCAATTTAGCACGAAATTACATGTAGTTATGTTATAGCTTATAATTAATTAGAGCGCTTATAATTAGACCTAACTACACCTCAATTAAAAGATGAAATAATAATATTCCAACCTAAAAACTGCGGTACATAATATCTCAATTGGTTGACCAGATCAAGAGATAGAGCATGACCTCTCTGTTGTATGTAGATCCATAGAAAAAGGAGATCATACTGTTGGTTTCTAATTAAATTATTCATATTCTTCCACGAAAGCGAAGCTACAGGCAAAAGTTAGTTTTAATATAAGTACAAATAATAGACAAAATTAATACTCACTCAATTAGTTATTCGATAATATTTATATAATAATTTAGTTACATACAATTATTTAGGATAACAACCTATTTGTGTAGGTATATATACCTATTGTATAGTGTGGTTTTAAATTTTGAAATTCTATTGTGAGGCTTTTTAATTGCGGATACTGTTTTTCTTATCAACTTTAAATATAGTAAATGTTGTGCATAATATATCTTTTATTGATTTTTACATTATGTCCATATCCGACTTTTTGCTACTTTTCAATGTTAATGTTATTATTGTTGATATGCCTAATTAAATAAATAAATAAGTATATAGATTCTCTTTACAAGTGAAAACGACGACAAACATAAAGGAAATCAATAACAGAGCAGACAAAGTATTCCGCAATAAATACACTTATTAATAACAATGTTGCACTTTTGTACGAACAACCTTCTATGTAATTCACAGCGATTATTCTCGATTTTAAAACGATATCCATATATTTCAATTTAGCAAGATCACAAGACTCGTTACTTTATGGGCCAATTAATTATTGTGATTATTGTGAAGGGCACTTATAATGTGGTATACGGAAATGTGGACACAATTTATGGATATAATATACTTACATCGATAAATCTCTGGGTCTTACCAAGTTGAATACCTACATTCAAAGGGGATCTTTAGCTCTGCCTAACCCTGGAATAAAGGTTTGCCCAATTGAATAACTACATTCAATCGGGCAAGACTTTATTACAGGGTTGAAATAAAACCAGCACCTTATTTATAGACAGCGATCAGTTACAAAGTTAAATGTTGTTATTTAACTGGGCAAAGCCTATATTTTAGAGTTAGGCATAGGTTTACCTAGAGATATTTTCTCACAGTTCATAGATATTTTAGGTTCTATGCAATAGGGGGTGACCTAGTGACCCTTTTGCCACTGGATACAAATCCAAACCACGAGCGGCTTCTTAGAATTTCATAGAAAAACCCCGTTTTCTTAACCTGAAGCGCTCAGAAGATGAGCTTGCGAATTTTCTACCAAAAACGCGATAACTGTGATCATGGTATTATATCCATTAGGTTCTTATAGGCTTATTTCGGTTAGGCAGAGGTGTACTTAAAGTTCACCCACAGTTCGCCGGCATGTTTAGGTCCCACGTAATAGGGGGCGAGCCTATTGCCATTCATCGGGCACAAATCCAGACTCCGAGCTGCTACTGAGTATTTGATAGAAAAACCCAATAACACTTTGCTCGACCTGGAGATCGAACCCAAGACCTCCACTACTCACATTTTGTGGTAGTCACTGCTTATCCCATATTATGTTGAATACAACGTAATGAGACACCTGCATTATATCACAATGTAAGTCAACACTTGTACATTGAACCATCGGCCTTGCGTTGCGGCTGCGCAGACGCAGATAAACCGCACTTTATGTAAAGAGCTAATTTTTAATGCACATTATAATATTATTATGATCAAATTATCCTTTTTGGATATATGTAATTGAATTGTGGGGGCCTATTTAATTATTAGGGGTCTATTTCGCCAACTCTGAGTAAATTAAAGTAAGTTAAAATTACTTGCAGCTCATTTCATACTAAACCACTTTTGAATTGAATCGGTGAGTAGCAGATACTCAGACGGGAGAGGCTACTCTCCAAATAAATAAAAAATGGAACATAATACTCTATAATGCATGATGTGCTTACCTGTAAGGGATTGTTACACTAGACTAGATTGATTGAATGTTACTCGATAATTGTTTTAGTGTACTCAATTGTTGGTGAGCCAAATAAATAAAGAAATAAATAACAAGACACACAATTTTATATAGATGTTTAAATTATCTTATACATAAACTGAATTCAACAATGATACATCAACGATGAGCTTGTAACGATTTTGTAAAGTTGAAACTATTCGATATAACTGTGGTGAATGATTTACGTTGTTAGTATTGAATGATAGGTAGGGTTCCGTAGGAGAATTAAGAAAATTACGTGTTCATTTTTAAAAGCTGGTCCATATTACACACAGGTTATCTATAAGTACTAATATTATAAAGAGGTACAGTTTGTGAGTGTGTGAGGTTGTAATGGCGAATCTCTGGATCTACTGAACCGATTTTGAAAGTTCTTTCACCAAATAGATACCTACATTATTCCTGAGTGACATAGGCTATCATATTATCCCGTAAAATGATAAGAAACGAAGAAAGTCCATGGGGGCGAAGCCGCGAAGCCATAATAATTATGGCTCCCACTGTCAAATATATTAGATCTCATGTAGACCCAAGAAACTAACTAACTAACTTAGTCTAACTCTACGTGCCCTAACTCAACAAGCCTTCATAAACTCTACGCCTTATGTCAAAATATGTGGCGTGGCCAAATTACGATATGGATGTAAGGTGAAAATTTTATTGGCTGTTCATTACTGATATAGATTAAAGGTGAGATACAGATAAGGCAGTTCACTGTCCGGCTTAATTTTAACCCTTTTTTCTATGTATTTGATATACTATTCGTTTGTCCAAATAAATGTTTCTTTCTTTCTTTTTAGTTGTAAAATATTTATATATTAAAAAAATCTTTTCTATTATTACAATTCGGATACATTATGATGAGACCAATCGTGTCTACTAGGGTTTTTCTCAATATAACCGGCTATTGAATTAATTCCAGAATTAATATAAACTACTTCCCTGTGACTTATGGCCAACATTGTACAAAATGCATCCAACATCTCTGTTCACAGAAAATCAACTGATCGTTTTATCGCATCTTCACCTCAGCAAAATAACAAAAATCTCCCCAAAACATACAAACAATCAATCACTACACGTTTAGAGCTAAAAACGAAAATCATTGCTGTAACCTATTTAAAACATTTCTACTTTAATAAATTAGCATACGGAACCAATAAAGAAATTCTATCGAGCGTGTAGCATTTGTAAACGTGATCCCGATTTACTAAAAAACCAGTATACCGTGACACTTCTTTGCAGCGCTGCTGGCAAAGAAAACTGTCAATAAGGTTGGAATTTTAGTACAATATTTAGTTCTATATTTCGCCGCAGGTCGAGTTATATTGGTAACAGTAGTAGATCACTTTTCAAGCTCGGTTTTCAAAGGGAATTTAGATAATGGTTGGCAGGAGTGGGAGTGTTCTAAATTCATTAGAAATGCGTTGAAAAATAAGATTGATTGATATTGGTTCAGTGTTGAACTGTTGAACTATTTTCTTCGGGAGTTTGAACAATTTATGTAGCTTAGCATCGTAGGTACATTTCGAGAACAACTTCGATTAATTCATTCATTTGATTGCAAGGAAACAAATATTCTAACCAACATAACATACCATCACGCCTGTAATCCCCGAAGGGTAGGCAGAGGTGTACTAATGTAAACCCAATTACTGTAATAGGGGGCGAGCCTATTGCCATTAACCGGGCACAAGTCCAGACTCCGAGCTGCTACTGAAAATTTCATAGAATAACTCAATAACACTGCTCGACCTGGGGATCGAACCCAGGACCACTAGTGTAGCAGTCGCGCTTAGAGCCACTAGACTAATAAGGCAGTCAGGCAAGGCAAGGGGTTCGTGGGTTAGTAGTAAATCATCGTCCCACTGCTGGGCACGCAGTATTAATCTGATCTTATTTTCTACACAGTTAAGCTGCGCTTGGTGCGGTCTGTGTTTAGATGAGTGACCATTCTCGACACATCGAAAACCCATCCTGTCACGAAAAGCACGTGAAGTCGTCGAGGTATTCAAACATAACTTTCGACACTTTCACACGATTCTTTCGACGTCAAAACTAATATTAATATTAAAAACTATTTCAACAAATTCAAGGATAAATCGCAAATAGCGTGGAAATCAAAAGTCTTCATACTGTTGCATTTATTTATAAAATTCATTAGGCAATACACGACTGGTCCACACAGATCGACGCTTGCGCAATTCTTTATTGCAATTTGTTAACGTTGAAAATGGTTGGACCGATTTTGCTCTTTGGTCTTAAAATCTATACTAGCTATATAATATTATAAAGCTGAAGAGTTTGTTTGTTTACTTGAACGCGCTAATATCAGGAACAACGGGTCCGATTTGAAAAAAATGTTTCAGTGTTAGATAGCCCATTTATTGAGGAAGGCTATAGGCTATATTATTATATCATCACGTTAAGACCAATAGGAGCGGAGCATAAATGAAAAATGTTGCAAAAATGGGAAAAATGGGCGGAAAGCTAGTATTCGATAAAGTTCAAAAACGGTTTCTATAAAATATAACTTATGTTTCTATAAGTGTCTGTGTACGTAGGTATATATATGTAATATGTATCTATCTATATATTTGTATGTTTTTTGATAAAACATAGACATATGTTTAATTAGGTATACAAATGGAGTATTCCTCTTTCGGCACCAATTTTTTGAGCACCTAAGGTTTCAAAACCTGAGCTACTCCACTTTCAGCACCAAAAGGTATATATTAGCTCATTGAGCGCCAAGCAAATATACGTATTGGTGCGGTAATTGGAATAGCCTAGGTGCTCAAAAAATGGGTGCCGAAACAGGAATACTCCATATAAATAATGTGAAAATATTGCTTTTTACTTAATTCATTTGGAAGTACACGGTACTTTTAATAAAACTTTTTATTTTTTATTGTGGTATGTGATGGTTGTATCCTATTTGTTAAGTACGGCAAATCTCCGCAACGGCTGCATTCGACAGGAGTGTAAGTGTGAAGTAACTAAGATTGTTTAAAACGGATAAATTATTTTATTTCTTCTAGGAAGAGATGCAGGCAAATGGAATACGTATTCACGGAAATCAGGAGTTGGCAAGAGGCCACGGTATCGTGAGGTTGAAACCGAACCACTGCAGGTAACACTTACGAGAAGTTGAGCTATTTAGTTTGGTGATATCGGATCATCTATATCGTATTTATAGTTGTTCGCTTTCGTAGCAATAGATTAACCTATTTAAGAAATAAAATAATATACAAGGCATATGATGACTGATGAATGTATGGTGTCGGTTAGGACAGATCAACTCGAAGCTGCTATGACTCTTTCTACGAAATGCCTGATCAGGAAATGTTCACCTAAAATTATAAATACAAAGTACCTACTACTACCATTGTCTGTACTCAGAGCTGAAGAATCTCTAAGTTTATTTCGTCGTTACTTTTCAGACGTCACACAGAAAATTATAGCGCCATCTAGTGTTAAACATCGACAATATTGACTTATAAAGTAACCTAAGCAAATAAAATAACAAAGCTAACGAGATTTAATAAGAGAAGACGATTTATAAAAGGTGGTCATTTGAAAGGATTAGGCAGAAGCATATGGTTCACCGGTCTCACATAATAATTGTTATTGCCATTACGCATAAACTTCGAGATAAAAATTTCAAAAAAGGCAATAATAAGTTTTTGAAGACCCATAAACCCGAATATTGGGCAATGGAAATGCGTGTCTTGGTCGGTACAAGTCCCGCATACCCCATTGCCACCCCTAGCACATAAATGAGGATTTCTAATAAAAAAAAAACAAGAAAATCAACATTCCACTTTCAACAAAAACTGTCCGAACAATGAACTCATTGATTGAAAGGATTATGTTAATTATATCACGCATTTAACATCGTAAATAAGACTTTATTTCCATTTACGAACCGAAACAAGTTAGTCTGGCATTTTTTTTTGTATAATCTAGATTAATCGACGGATTTATATATAAAGAATTAGACGATACCTCCTAAAAAATCGCAAGTTAATTATACTAGTCGTGTGATTATATTCCACTTTAAACTCATAATTTTTTTGGCAAAGGAGTTCAAATAATAATCACTAAGTATAAAAATAAACATAAATTAACGCACAGTGCGCTGTCTCAATTATAATTTGGACATAAAAAGTGACGATCGATACAAAAATGTCGGTGGAACAAGCATTTTCATTTACACTTTGTTCAGTTTTATTTTCGTGCGTAGTAAACTGTGTTCACCGTCTAATATTGGCCTCATAAGTCGTGGGCGAGGATGCATTGCTTTTCTTTTTAAACACGATTATAAAAAGAAATTATTCGTCTACACTTTCCCCCACACAATTTTCGACTTTATTTTCAATAAGATAAAGAAACAATTCAATTAGTATTTAATTAAAAAACCGTCGACGACCTACAAAATTTGTGGGATACATTTAAAAAAAGTTTGTAAGTATTTAATGTACTGAAATAGCTGGACATGAAACATATTTCATAGGTACTTAGCTTATAAAGAAATCGTGATTTTATATTAATTTTAAGAGTAGTTTTACATTTCTTTCATTCTTTTTATTTCAGTCATTTTTTATTTTGCTTTTTCTTCCTGATCTCATTTCAATCTGTGCCACTTAAAATAAGTTCTGAAACAACTTAATGTTATTGTTTTAATAATATAAATTAGTATAATATACAGAGGATTTAATTACACATAATTATAATTATATTGACAACATATTGTGTAACATACAGTCACTTTTACAGCGTAGGTAGGATTATTTTAAAGTATAAACATTGAATCAAAATGATTTTTGCTATTAAATCACAAGACAATTTGCTAATTTAATTGGAAGAAGCTAAGTTAAGAAGGAGATAAAAGCCATTATCATCCTCCTGTCTTTATCAGCGCAAACATATTATACTCATCATTAACTTCCTCAAAAGCCATAATTTTCATCTCCCACGCAGCCCATTTTTTATTTTAGTTAACAGGAATACCAGACCAAAATACCTACCTCATTTCTTAAATTTTATTATCGTAATTGATTAAGACCTAAAATCTAGATTTAAAACAAACATAATGCTAGTCAAGTACATTAGTTTTACAACTTCCTAGCTGATCAATAAACCTAACATGTAATTGTGTGTTATTTTCGTCGCACGCGCACTTCGACGTAATGGCCTGAAGAAAATGAGTTATAACCGAGCTCGTAGACAGAGTGGCAACCTATTGATGTCTTGTTTTAGTTGTTTTATGTGAAGTGGTGTGTACAAGTCGCTTTAAAAAGGAAGAGGTTCTCAAACGTATGTTTATGTTTTTGTATGTTCCTCTTTGTAGTTTTCAAAACGATTTTGATGAGTTTTTTTTATCTAGAGTATTTATTTTTTACCTATGCTATTTATTTTTTATAAAAAAAATTTAGCAGTAACATAAAAAAGGTATTGAACAGTTGATCTATTTTTTGTTTCAATATCTATAAGGTATTCATAATCATGAGTGAAATGGCACATAATTGTTTGACGGTTAGTTAAAAATAAGGTCGTAGAAATTGGTAAAATAAAATGAAGTACTTACGTCACAGTTATCACTTGTGCTTCAATGATAAAATTTAAAAAAGTCAAAACCTAACTTTTTATAATGTTTGTCCCGTAACTTGAAATCCTGATTCATTCACACTAAATTTACAACGATACTAACTTAACGTTGGCTTGATTCAAACAAATATTGAAATTCGTTTTGAAACTTCTCTTCTTTAAAGTTGGTTAAAAGCGAATTTTATAATTGCGTACCTACTCAATATATAACTGTGTACCGACCCACAGATATTCAACGACCGTTTTATTGTTTTACGATAGTTAAAAAGATTAATGTTATTTTGGCCAGACATCCTACAGTCCGCCCACTGGGTGTCACTCGCGGCCGTTGTAAAATTGTGAAATATTTACTTGAAATACAATAAAACAGGCGTGTTTCGTGTTTTAAACGATTTTCAATAAATATTGGAATTGACTGGCTAGCCTGGTTTAGCTCTACCCATAACTATGATCTGGATATTCGCTAGAATCTATCATATACTCGTAATACAATTTCATGATCGAATCTCTACACAGCCTCTAGTGGTCACATAACATAATACCATCACCCCTGTATTCTCCGAATGGTTAGGCAGAGGTGTACTAATGTACACCCACATTTCACCGATGTTTAGGTCCCATGTAATAGGGGGCGAGCCTATTGCCATTAGCCGGGTAAAAATCCAGACTCCGAGCTGCTTCCAAGAATTTCATAGAAAAATCCAACAACAGTTTACTCAACCTGGGAATAGAACCCAAGCTTTCTAGCGTAGCTGTCGCACTTTTAACTACTGGACTAATGAGGCGAGACGATTTCAATAACATAAATTGTGTACTTTCTACGTTAAGACTTTTAACATTTAATCAATTTAGTAATCATGATACAAAATAACAAACGGAAACAATAAAATACTAAACCAGTTTAGCTTAAAATGTAAATATTTAGCTTACAAATTAACATTTATATAAAATATTCGTCGTTTTATTTGAACCTAATAGGTAATGATATTGGCATGTTTATCGCCTTGTAACGATGGTGAAGCGGCTTTTAATGAGACCGTTGAATGGATGGGATATTTGTAAAAGATTGTCATGTAAATTTGGTAATATTAAAGAAGAGAACCATAATTGCCTTCGAAACCATGATATCTATCTGCTGAGTTCGTTTGAGGTGCACTTGATTCCCAAATATTCTCAATTAAAAGGCTTATCGTCGGACGTCTCGAGATAAAAACGCGCGAGCCAGCCGAGTTAAAAAAAAAAAACACGTAAAGTTAAAAAAGTAATTCGTCCTCAAAAAGCTGTAGGTATCCTATAAGTAACTCTTTCTGTTACATACATACTCACGCCTTTTTCCCACAGGGGTAGACAGAAACTATCGACCGCCACTTGCTACGTCTCTTGCATATCTCTTTCGCTTCTTCCACATTCATACATCTCATTCTGTTAATGACAGATAATTTGTTTATGTATTCATAGCTCATTAGTCTCCTCAATGGTAACATGCCCAGATTGAGGTTCCAGAATCAGACTATAATAGGTGTTGCGATACTGTTTTTATTTTACTTTTATAACGCGATTTTTTTTTTCAACTCGGCCTTTTTTTACTTTTACAACGCGTGTTGTATACATATATTTTTTCCCAGTATACACTTTTTATGATAAAATAGTAAGTAGCTTATGTTCTTCTCCAAGAACCAATCTGCTTGTATACAAAATTTAATAAAATTGCTTGAGTGATTTAAGCGTGAAAACAGACAGACAAACAAAGTTACTTTCGCTTATTATATCAGTATGAATTAAAGCGACTATGACGTTGATAAGGTAGATGTAACAGTAGGTACACCTTCGGATGCTGAACTGATCGCGGAGCCCATTGACAATTTAATGTCTAATTAAACAAGGAAAGTCAGCGGTTTTTAATTGGTATGTTTTGGCCGACGAACCAAATGATTCTTGAGTATTTTCCGCACTACAATAAAAAGAAGATGTAACAGCACCCTTAGAGTGGAAAATAAATTATTTGAAACAAGCAATTTCTTTTTCAAACTTGGGCAAAAGCCAAAATAATAATAACGATCGACGGAAGATACAAATAGATATTATGAAAATGACTCTAACATAATTTTAATTTTTAACACGTTTCTTTTTAACACTCGTTGACAAATGTTAACGTTTAACTTAAAAATTAAAATAAACTAATGATTTACGATAAACCTGCGAAATGATGAACACTTTATGATTTATGATAGCATAAATCATTGGGTTATTTATTATTTTTAAATTAAGTGGGTGTTTATGCAAATAAAAATTTAAGTGGGATATTAAAGTGTTGGAATGAAGTGTAATCCCGTGTTGGTAATAATTCCGAAAAGTATATTTTTGGACGATAAAAGTGTTTAAAACGACAAATTAGTCACTACGGCGAAAAAATATTTTTATCCGGCCTTCACCTCGTACTTTTGAACTTCATTGTTTTTCAATATAATATAAGCGGCGGTAGCCCAATGGCTAGGGCGGCGGACTTGCGATCATGTGGTTGCCGCTTCGAAACCCACCCATTGCACTACGGACGTGAACCCACTCGTAACACAAGCATTTAGCTTAGCGCGAGGGGTTAACAAGAATACTAGTAATGTGCTACCCACATTGCTAGTAAGTTTATAAAGAAAAGCCCTAAATATAAATTAGGTTCAAGATGTTTTTAAGGAAATTCGCCCTAGTACGCACGGCTACACATCAAGCTTTAGTTAACCAGTATAGGCTGGCCTTAAATGGTACGCAAAACCTTTACGATGGAAGGTCAGTCTTGAATTGTACAGAAAATATTAAACAATGGGAGGTCAGCCTAAACTGGATTTGTATAGCTTGATGTGTAGCCGTTTGTACCTTGAGAGAAGTGAGTGTACCTCGAGTGCTTTAGGTATTTAATAGTTCAGTTCAATTCAGTTCAAATATTTTTATTTCAAAAAAAAAACAAATCAAATCCTTCCTCTTTATAATATTAGTTTAGATAAACTTTTACAAGCGTTAATGAAACGGTGACTCTAGTTGCACGGTTCCAAAAAGTTGATCCTATAGAGAATAATCCGGCAAGAATCTACATGGACACTCGTGGTAAACGTGCTGTCGATGTCTCTATACAAAATAGGGTGTATTCACCTGATAACACCTGAAGTATTTATTGCACGACGATTGATCTAAATGGAAAAAAAAGTATATAGGTATTAAATTTTACCTCATTTCTCAGGTGCTACTCGTATTCGGCTGGGTGCTCTAACTGGAATTCACCCAAAATAGGGCCAATCTAAGTTTGTATGGGACATGTTACGTATAAATCCAAAAACTATTATAATTTTCTTTGTATAAATCTATACTTCTGGACTGCCTCGTTGGTCTAGTGGTCCCAATCGCGACTGCTACGCTAGAGGTCTTGGGTTCGATCCCCAGGTCGAGCAAAGTGTTATTGAGTTTTTCTATGAAATTCTCAGTAGCAGCTCGGAGTCTGGATTTGTGCCCGGTGAATGGCAATAGGCTCGCCCCCTATTACATGGGACCCAAACATACCGGCGAACTGTGGGTGTACATTAAGTGCACCTCTGCCTAACCCTTCGGGGAATACAGGCGTGATGGTATGTTATGTGTTATGTTAAATCTATACTTATATTATAAAGCGGAAGAGTTTGTTTGCTTGAACGTGCTAATCTCAGGAACTACGGGCCCGATTTGAAAAATTCTTTTAGTGTTTGATAGCCCATTTATCGAGAAAGGCTATAGGCTATATATCATCACGTTAAGACTAATAGGAGCGGAGCATAAATGAAAGATGTTGCAAAAACGGAAAAAAATAAATGTAGAAAAGCCGAGAAACTACGCGGGCAAAGCCGTGGGCGGAAAGCTAGTCTATTATATGAATGGGGTCGACATAGTTAATTATGTCAATTGTATCTTCCACGTATATAATGAAATTATAAGGAACTTTAGAAACTAGAATAACTAGGAAGTAAAGAGTGACTACTTATACACATTGAGTGTTGCCGTTTGGCATTAGACACGCACATAAAGTTTCAACATTATTAACATCTAAATCTGTGTGTTAAAATACGGTACTTAACGAGTGACAAGTGAGACATCAAGTGTACTTAGAAGAGTTTAAATTTAGACAACATTATTACTTCACGAGTACAAATAGTTGGAGATAAAAATGGTTCGTATTATGACTATTTATTAGAGTTCAATTTGGTTTTGTATGGCTCTTGGCTTGTGAACACGCTGATTATGATGTTTGCAAGTTGCTCTTGCTGCGGTCGGTCTATAGATGGGTGACCATTCTAAGCACATCTAGACGTTTAGGTGTCGTCTCGGTTGTCATATGAACACCTATGATAATCGTTTTGGAAAAAGAAATGATTATAAGCACATTTTCATTAACAGAGATGTCAAAAAGTGAAAATTTGATTAAGAAATAGGTATTACGATAGACACAACATACTTAACTACATTTAACCGCTAAGAAATCCAAAATGCTTACAAAAAATCTAGATTAATGATGACATCTAGATTTATAGCGTGAAAAATTATTAAGTATCAGAAATCAACGGATTATACAATTTAGAACTCGATTATCATCGATTTAAAATATAAATATCAATATTATGCTAAATAATATCTTGATTACATTTAAATCGGTTTAAATTATGGGCGGTCCCACTAATTGATTATATTTCTTAAGTTTTCTATGTTTTTTGTTCTGACGATTACAATTTTTAATATCGATTAAAGAGCGGAAATGAAATGAATCGGTTTAGTTGTCAATTTATATGATACTTTATTGTTTGATCTAGTAATTAGAGGACCGACCAGATGTTTGTCCATGTAGAGTCGATTATCACTTTGTTTTTAGGATTCCGTAACACAAATGGAAAAACGGAACCCGTATAGAATCACTACGTTGTCCGCGTCCGTGTCCACTCCGTCTGTCTGACTAGCCAAGACCTCAGAAACAGTAAGGTACAGGAATCAAGTTGAAATTTATATCAAAAACTGACGACGAAAATATTGTTTTTTCGTCGTCAGTTACGCTTAGTCGTGGAGTTGCGGAAAATACTTTTCGACCTAAAACGTTAAGTTTTAAGTCGAAAAGAAGCAAGGTATCACAGGACACCCAAAAGAAAGAAAAGACATAATTACGAATCAAGTTTAATAGTAATGATATCACCTATTATGTCTTTGGAAAGTGCATCTGCAAGCACGAGGGAACGTTCCGTTGAAGGGCTCCTGCGAAGGCCCAATAAATTACTTTCTTTCTTTCAAAGACCAGACCACAGCTTGTAATGTTTGTGGTGAACGTTGCAAATCGCATGGCTCAGACTATATACCAAGACAAGGTCCATGGAGTGTGTGAAAAATCATCATAAGGACTTTTCACACACTCATAAAAGGTAGGTACGAGAGGACGAGTATTTCAGCTGCAAAATTACGAGGGAGGGACTCTCGGTGCGCGAGTCCAACTCGCACTTCGCCTGTTTTTTAAGGGTCAATGACCGTTGCGTACATTTAATATGATGTGTGCAAACTTTGATTTGTAAATAGTATCGATTGGTTATTGGTTAATTACTTTTTTTATTCGCCACATATTCGTTAACTGTTTGAAGGAGAGACAAATACTCAAATATACTTCCAACTTTAAGCGGCGGTAGCCTAATGGCTAGGGCGTCGGACTTGCGATCATGTGATTGCCGGTTCGACACTCACCCATTACACTTCCGACGTAAACCCACTCGTAATACAAGCATTTAGCTTAGAACGAGGGGTTAAGAAGAATACTAGTAATGTGTGACCCACATTGCTAGCAAGTTTAAAAAAAAAAAACAAAATAACGTCCCCGTAGAGCGAAACTTTATTTTTTTCTATCTAACCGCCATTATTCTATTGATACTTATCACAAACTTAGGTTGTGACAGAAATCACTATAATACTATAATTACGAGGGATATATTAAATAGAATACGTTAGTGTTTTTTCATTTAACTGTGCTTGACCACGAGAATACGTAAGCGTACATAATAAGTTTTACTCTAACATTTTAGAACGAATAATTTTTATATTCAAATCGAAAATTCACTAAGCGATCTTAATTAGTCAACGTAGAATAAGGTTTTTGCGTCTGGGGTTTAAAAATCAATAGACCGACAACTAACTTAGTCATAATAGTGATATTACAAATAGAAATAATAATAACCCAAAATCAAAACGAATTAGGCGAAAACTAACTAACTTGAATTTTACGTAATTACTTATTAAATAAAGTATTTAGGTATTTAAAAATTAAGATAAATAATAAAATAAGTCTTATATGTATAATGCATTCAAAAGTTTTTAATATGATATCAATTTAAAAAGTTATGTTTTTTTTTCTTTTTCGTAACTTTAGATGCCAATATCTCAAAAGTAACCTACTGTTAGTTAATTAATTTTCGCTCTACGGGGACGATATAATCTATTCTAGGAGCTTAACTCAATATGTCATTCTTTTAATAACATAGGTATTTTCGGTATGCCATAAAAAAGGAAAAAGAAAATCGAAATAAAGAAAAAAGGCTGTTTTTAGCCCGAAGCAATGAAAAAATGATGAAAGGTGAATTAGTCGGGAGTTTTCTTAGCTATGTTTGATGAAAATCGGTCGAGATATAACGCAATTGTCGGGTTTTTTTTTATTTTATCTCCAAAGGGTCAGGCGGTAGTGCACAACTCACCGAAATGTTTAGATCCCATGTAATAGGGAGCGACCCTATTGCCATTAACCGGGCACAAATCCAGACTACAAACTGCTACTGAGAATTTTATAGAAAACACAAACAGTTGCTCGACTTGGGAATCCAATCCAGTACCTCTACCGTAGCAGCCGCGTTGGAAACCACTAGACTAATGAGGCAGTAATTTCCACAACTCATTGTTTATTTAACAAAAAATGGAAATAACAATTTTCCACTATTATTTTTCCTTTAAAATAAACAAAGCAGGTATTTGAAAATCCAGTAGCCGCTTTCATTCCTAAAATTATCGACTGCGATCAAAACAAAATGATTTATAATACTTTTTTTTCTACTATCTAATATAATTAATGTTCGCGTAATCACAAACTTAATTTTTACCGTACCAACACTCCTATTTTGCAAACAATAAAGTTCAAATTTGAATGTCATTCACACATTTAAAATAAGAATTTAAAGTACATTTTGCGTTTAGAATACGTGTCGATAAAATTAATATAAATCGTAACTATTTGAGATTAGAATACAAAATTGATTGGCGTTTGATTTTCAGGGTTGTCAAAAACAAGTTTGTTATCGCTTAAGAGCAAAACCGCAGAGTGGATGGCCCCTTGAGTTAAATGAACTTAGGTGTGACCTTTAAAATGTAAGTACAAATTTGTTTTTACTTTTTTTATCGATGGCATGCCATAACTACGGAAGAGGTTGTAACCAATGATTATTATTAAACAAAAAAAATACGGACATGTTTGTTTTAGGTAGCTACTGTGGATTTAACGGAAACCCAGAGGTCGCTAACACTTACCAAAACAGAAGGGTTAGGTTATAGGCCCATTCTTCGAGACAGTATGTATTTCGGGCATGTACTAATAGCAGATTCCCATCACGTATTTATCATTATCAACCCTTCCACTGCATGAGTCTCCTTAGCCTACTCTCGTACCGTACCAACACTCCGCTAGTCTACTTGACAGACTATACTTACATGCCGTCTAGAAAATCTTTTAGGTAGTCTCACGATGTTTTACCTTTACCGTTTAAAATGAGTAATTATGAAAACTCAGAGGTCTGCCTTGGATTCGAACAACCTACGGCTTGATTGACCACTGGTCATATGACTAGACCAGCGGTTCCTAACCTTTTTCAGCAGCGGGCCCCCTAGAAAATCAAGCATAATGCCAAGGACCCCTGAGTGAAAAAAAGGTGCAATTTTCGGACAATATTATATTTTAGTATTGGGAACGCGGACCCCCAAACATATGCTCGCGGACCCCCAGGGTTCCGCGGACCACAGGTTAGGAAACAATGGACAAGACTATCACTGCTTTTTTTTCTTCACACTTCAACTTTTTTCACACTTACGTTTTCTTTCTTTCTTTTACTAATATTCTTGTCAACCCCTCGTGATAAGCTAAATGCTTGTAGTAGTGGATCCAAGTTGGTAGTGCAATGGGTGCATTTCGAAATTAGGGTACCGCCGCTTAAATTTTTTTATGTATATTCTATCCACAACCCAATTAAAATATCCGTTCGGTAAATAATTAGTTTCTATGTACCCATATCTTATAACTAGCGGCAAAGCTTGTTTATTTTATATTACTTTTATGGCTATTTTAAATCAACTCGTTGACTACAAATTGCCAAACAAATTAGTTTATGACTATATCAGTAAAAAATAAGTACAGTCGCCAGCACAGGTTATACAAAACTGTCAAATTTCTCCAAATGATTTTAAACCTTAAGGTATTAATGATTAAGTTGAAAATGAACTGAGAGAATTTGACATTTTGTGGTTACTTGATGTGCTTGCCACCTTCCATATAACTACACAGATTTCTCTTCAGAAGATCAAGGGATACCATAAAATAATTGGAAAATATTTAAAGCGAATCGTATCGACATGGCCGCAGTTCTTTTTTTTTTTCAAAATGACTAAGTATCTCTTTACTGCCGACTGCCTCGTTGGTCTAGTGGTCCCAATCGCGACTGCTACGCTAGAGGTCTTGGGTTCGATCAACAGGTCGAGCAAAGTGTTATTGAGTTTTTCTATGAAATTCTTAGTAGCAGCTCGGAGTCTGGATTTGTGCCCGGTGAATGGCAATAGGCTCGCCCCCTATTACATGGGACCCAAACATACCGGCAAACTGTGGGTGTACATTAAGTGCACCTCTGCCTAACCCTTCGGGGAATACAGGCGTGATGGTATGTTAAGTATCCCTTTAGTCTAGTACACACGGCTACAGGTCAACCTATACAAATCCAGTTTAAGCTGATCTCGCATTGTATAGGCTCTCCATACTGTAAGAGTACCAGCGTAAACTGGTTTTAATATTTTGATGTGGAGCCGTGCGTACCATCGGGTTATCATATTACTACCTACTTATGGGGCTACCTCGAAAAAAAAGCTACAGGGTGTGGTTGTGGAGCTATGTCGCAAACTATGGCTCACCTCCTATCCTGTCCTCTATGCCCTGAAACCTGTAGTATAGACGACCTCTGCGCTGCCACTGACAATGCTTTAGAGGTGGCTAAGTTTTGGGCAAAGAGTACCTATTTAACTATAAAAAAATCGTACTCACGACACGAAGAAGAAGAAGAATTAGTCTAGTGGTCCTAAGCACGACTGCTACGCTAGAAGTCGTGGGTTCGAACCCCCGGTCGAGCAGTTTTATTGGGATTTTCTTTGAAATTCTGGATTTGTTCAATGATAATGGCAATAGGCTCACCCGTAGGTGTACATTAGTACACCTCTGCATATGACCATTGGACTGCAACAACATAAGTCGTGAATTGGAATCCAAAGCATGCACCACTGACTTTTCGTAGTTATTTGAGTATTAAAAATTAATTATCACTCGCTTGGTGAAGAAAAACATCGTATCAAAACCTGCATGCCTGAGAGATTTTCTCGCGGCGCGGCGTGTGAAGTCTGCTGACCAGTAAGTTAGCGTGGTGGACTGTAGCCTAACCTTTGATCCACCTTTAAAGGACATCAATGCCCAGCAGTGGGACAATGAATTGGTTGATGATGAGCTTTAGCGGATAGTACCTACCTACAGTACGACAGGACAGTAATACAATAAAAAATAATTCTTATTAAGTACCTACTTATATTGATATTTTATTATTGTAGTTAAAATCAATTAGAACCTCAATAACAGCTACAAAATCGATTACACCGAAATCGATTCCAAATTATCATAATGATACACCTAATGTATGCTAATGACATTATTAAAACCTCTAATAGTACAATAATATTGAAAAAACAAAAAAATAATCTTAATTTCTTTATTAGAAAAGTACCGCGCAGTCACGGATTGAACAGGTTTTGAATCGATTCATCCGAATACATTAACATCGAATGATGAATCGATTTATACAACCACATCTTGTCGATGATTTTGTAGTTTTATTTCTCACTGTTATTTTATGAAGTCATGCTCTTGAATGATTAATTTAAAGCTTTTAAGTAAATACTTTTTTGTTGAAAGATTATTTGTAAAAGAATAATTAAACACTCATTCTTGCGATGTGACGTCAGGCATTATTGTGGCCAGCACATCAAGTTACCACAAAATGTCAAATTTTCTCAGTTGATTTTGAACTTTATCTTGAATAATTTAAGGTTTAAAATCATTTGGAGAAATTTGACAGTTTTGTATACCTTGACCTGCTGGCGTCTGTACAATGGCGTAATTCAATCAATACAAAATACCTCAATGGTAAAGTAGTCGCAAGTGCAACCGCTAAGCGTAACGACCTGGGTTCAATGCGCCAGTCGAGCGATTACATACCATCACGCCTGTATTCCCCGAAGGGTTAGGCAGAGGTGCACTTAATGTACACCCACAGTTCGCCGGTATGTTTGGGTCCCATGTAATAGGGGGCGAGCCTATTGCCATTCACCGGGCACAAATCCAGACTCCGAGCTGCTACTGAGAATTCATAGAAAAACTCCATAACACTTTGCTCGAGAAAAACTCCATAACACTTTTGCCTGGGGATCGAACCCAATACCTCTAGCGTAGCAGTCGCGATTGGGACCACTAGACCAACGAGGCAGTCAAGGCGATTATACCAGATTTTTTCAAAAAATAATAATTTTATTCTACTGGCAATGTGGGTTGCATATGACTAGTAATCTTGTTACCCCGTGGTAAGATAAATGCTTGTGTTACGAGTGGGTTCACGTCGGCAGTGCAATGGGAGGGTTTCGAACCGGCAACCACATGAGCGCAAGTTTGACAACCTAGGCATTTGAGTACCGCCGCTTTCATTTTACATAGTCCAGCGATTATTTTGGTTTAGGATAGTCAATCGGGTTCGTGATTCGTCGTCTTTGGATTTAATTGACATACCTTGCGCCATGAATAGATAAACGGAACTCCATTTCCTCCCCTCTCAACTCATGTGTTACTACTCAGAGTACTGCTTATGATACCCATGCGTTACCCAAGTTATTTTATATTTTTAGTAGCAGCTTAGAGTGCCTCATTAGTCTAGTGGTCCTGAGCGCGACTGCTACTAGGCTAGAGGTCCTAGGTGCGATCCACAGGTTAAGCAGTGAGGGGTTTTTCTATGAAATTATCAGTAGCAGCTCAGGGACTAGATTTGTGCTCGATTAATGGCAATAGGCTCGCCCCCTGTTACATGGGATTTAAACATACCGGCGAAGTGTGGGTGTACATTAGTACACCTCTACCTAACCCTTCGGGGAATATAGGCGTGATGGTATGTTATGTTATGTGTAAGCTCGGAATTTGGATTTGTAAGCGTAAATGTCAATGGACTCGCTTCCTATTATATGGGACTACTGCTTATCTTCTACGTAAGCTTTTGTTTTTTGGCAACCCACGCCTTTTAATCTAACGATGTTGCCTGTATAAAAAAAAACATTATCTTTTAACAAATCACGGCGTTACCCAAAAAAGGATTCTTTGCATTAAGAGATAGATAACAGCAAATTAAATAAAGTGTTTTACATTAAGCTTTTATGTAAAACATGGATGAGTATACACTTGACTTTTAGCACTGTTTGGATATTTTGATTTATGACTTTCAATAAGTAATTCAGAACTATAGCCTCATTAGTCTAGTGGTCCCAATCGCGACTGCTACGCTAGAGGTCCTGGGTTCGATCCCCAGGTAGAGCAAAGTGTTATTGGGATTTTCTATGAAATTCCCAGTAGCAGCTCGGAGTCTGGACTTGTGCCCGGTTAATGGCAATAGGCTCGCCCCCTATTACATGGGACCTAAAAATACCGGCGAAATGTGGGTGTACTATAGTACACCTCTGCCTTACCCTTCGGGGAATACAAGCGTGATGGTATCTATATATGTAATTCAGAACTAAATCTAATTACCTAATTATGGATTGATTCTTTTTTTTTGTTATCTGTACGACCTCTGAGAGCGGTACACATAAGATAATAATCGGTAGTGATAGACAGAAGCTCAAAAAGCTTAATAACCAGCCTATCCTTGGGTATTTTTTTTAAAAAAAAAGCTTACTAGCAATGTGGGTCACACATTACTAGTATTCTTGTTAACCCCTCGTGCTAAGCTAAATGCTTGTGTTACGAGTGGGTTCACGACGGTAGTACAATGGGTGCGGTTCGAACCGGCAACCACATGATCGCAAGTCCGACGCCCTAGCCATTAGGCTACCGCCGCTTCTAAAATTCAATATAGCCCAAAAATAAGTTTGTGGAGGTCTGATGGCAGTTGCCTCGTGTAAATTGCAGATAGTCAGCCGCCTTTTGTTAGACTGTAAACCAGTCTCAATAAATCTAATTGAGGAAAAGCTAAGAGGGTGTTACATGTACGGTGAAAAACATTGACGACTGATCACATTTTTAACCTCCGACGCAAAAACGACGGAGTGTTTTTGTTTGTATGTTTGATGAAAATCGGTCGAGATATAAAGCAATTGTCAGGGTTCTTTTTATATTTAATTTTTTTATGTTAATATTTAAGGGTGAACGGATGTAAACCCGCCAAGATTTTCATGCAAAAAAATATACTATTCCGTGAAATGAAAAAATCTTAATATTAATTTAGAAAAAATATCTGCTATTTTGTACCGTGTCAATGGATAAACAATTCTCAAGTGATGGACCAAAATAGCGTTAAGCGTGGTATCGTATAAATCGTTTCTCGTGTTTTTTTGTTATATTTTGGCATTAAATAATGCTAAATATCTACAAAGATATCAATTATTGACGTCTCCTTAAGACGTAGAATATGGAAGCTCAATTCGATATGACAGGTCTCGGTAGCTTAACGGCTAAAGCGTCCGCTGTACTAAACCAGAGGGACGCAGGTTTAACTCCTGCCTGAGATCGTATTTTATCTTTACTAGAAAAATAATACATAATTGTAACTTATTTATATCGCTCTAGATTAGTCGACGACGAGGCAGTCTATATTTATCCCCTCAGCCATATTGATAAAGATTAGAATCTCTGAACTCCCATTTAGAATATAGACTGCCTCGTTGGTCTAGTCGTCCCAGGCGCGACTGCTACGCTAGAAGTCCAAGGTGTTATTGAGTTTTTCTATGAAATTCTCTGTAGCAGCTCGGAGTCTGGATTTGTGCCCGGTCATTGGCAATAGGCTCGCCACCTATTACATGGGACCTAAACATACCGGCGAAATGTGGGTGTACATGAGTACACCTCTGCCTAACCCTTCGGGGAATACAGGCGTGATGGTATGTTATGAACTCCCATTTGCACATATCTTGCATCTGTCAAAACAATCGAATAACCATCTCGTAACAGATGAATAGAAACTCTGTAACAGATTACAATAATAACGCATGATTTGTCATACATCATTTCTGTCTAATCAATATTGCTATTGTTTGGTGTTTTTTCCGCTAGACTATACTAGAAAGATAATCGCGAAAGTAGAAGATTGTCGCACGACTTAATCTTTATGTCAAGTCTGAAGAACTGATAAACAGCTAGATATACATGAGTAAGTATTATCCTTGAATTTATTATGATTCAATGACCCTTTTTCTATAGTACCTACGGACATCCTCATGGGTCGTCCTCCAACTGGGGAAGCAGCAGTGTATATTGGACTTGTACCGACTAAAAACTGCACTTACCTTACCTTGTCCTATAGTCACAGCCTTTGGATTCGTAACATTCACCACGATCATGATGGTCCAGCGTTCACTGGACCCCTGCAAAAGACGACGTATTGCCTCGCATCCTTCGACTCGCATCCTACTCGAAGGCACGCGTAACGTTGCCAGAAGCCGGACATACTTAGGCTTTTTGATTGCGTGTCCGGCCGGATTAAACGGTGTACGGCTTTTATTACGCTTTTTATTTATATACTGAGACACAAAATCTTCAATAATCTAGGGTGTCCGGCCTTTTTACTCAAATGTCCGGCCAAACTGGTTGGTTTGTCCAGCTATAAGGTTTGGCGACCTGGCAACCCTAGGCACGCGTGTTTGCCATTTGCTACATGGCACGCCAGGTACGCATGCCATTGTCATTGTGGAGCTCCATATTACCGTAGTGATCTAGGCCTACTGCGTATATATATCATATATATATATATATATATATGTGTGTGTGTATATTATAGCATAGTGTAGCACATTAGCCTTTCCGAAAAGTATTCATATAGGTGTGACACAGGAAAGATCCCGAGGCTCCCTGAATTGTGCTGATTCTCAATAGCCTTTTGAACGTTGTCTTCGCAAAAAAGGCTTGGATATTTTGTTAAACATTATTGCGATTTTTCGAACATTGCAGACTCAATCTTCTGCTATACAGAGAAGAGAGTTAACCTCCTCACATCTATAATCAGCACCAAACAGGTAACTGTTTTTCATCGCTAATAATGCTTATGTAAGAACCAAAGATCGAAAGGGCCATCTTACTCGTAAACCCGATTTTTACTTTCCAAACAGTGTTTAAACGCATTTAAGTTCAAACAAAAAGAACAATATTCGCTATGTAAGCGAATATTGTTCTTTTAGCTAGGTAAGTGTGTTTTTTATCATCATAATAAAATAATTAGTCTGATAACAACTTTGGTTGTGGTCTTTGATATTATTTCATTGTGTCACATTCACATTATTGAAAGCAGACAAAAAGGCTATATTCGTCGTCATTCAGGCAGATATCTTCCTGAATGACGACGAAACGATGCAAGGAACTCATCAGCAATAGTCTGTTATTATTTACTATGGTATAAAAAGTAATACAAGACAAGAAGTTAAATTATGTATAACAAAAATATATCACTACAAAAAAATAACAAGGAAACGACAAGTTCTTAATGAACACCTAAATAATTAAACAAATAAATATTACAAATGTCTTCTCACTACCATAAAAATATAGACTAATAGCGATTCCATTCAATAAAAATGACTATAAATATAATTAAGCAAACTCATTTTCAATTCAACGTATATTTTAAATCGACCAGTTTAAAGGAAATAGCATAATGATTTATATTTGACACGATTTATGTGACGACATGAATTATGGAATATGTTACACTTTACACTCGTATTAAAGGAGATATTTCGCCTTCGAGTTTCAACTTTTAAGCATTAATTTATAGATCGTAAAGATTTATATCAATCTAAGAGTTGAGGAATTCCCTCAGTAACTCATTAGTCAAGTGGAAGTGTTAAAAAAGCCACAAAACGGGCCAAAAAAAAATACGATAAGCTTTAATGTAATAAATAAATACTAAAGATGAGGTTTTAGTTATAAAAGGGATTCCAATTTTTGTGGAACCAAAAGAAATGTCGAAGTTAAATATACCGTCTTTTTTTCCTTCTGAAAGCTCTCAGTCCTTTTCGGGCCGTTCATAAATAAATACTTAGTATTATGATTGACTTAGAACTTAAAAATTACTTTACTTACAACTTAAAATTTACGTCGCTTTTTCCGGAGAACTTGGCTCATTTTACAAATACGTTTTTATAGGAGAGCATTTCTAGGGCTGCCCGCACTCGCAATGATAGACAATAAATAATGATAGAAATTGGAAAAACGTTACACATTTATGGTAAAATTTAAATTTATTTTTAAAAACATAAATCATTCGTGTTCTACTAACGATCATTATAATTTATAGGAGTAGAATTTGAATTTTAAATTAATTAAGATCTTATATATTTTATGGTATACACATAAAACAGTTTGTAGGTATTACAAAATCTGTTTTATTGTCATTTTATTATTAAAAATAATACTGTATCGCCATTTTTATATTAGGGAAAATACTCATTCCTAATAGATCAATCAATGCCGCGCCCGTAAAAATCGCAAAATAGATTATCATTAGATTTTAAGGTTTCACTTTACATATTCAAAATATTTATTTGTTTGTCATAAGTTTTACCACGAACATTAGAATGAATTCGGCATACGATGCGCCCGCGCACCCTGCGCATGTTTTCAAGTTGGCAAAAAGGCGAGGATGATGAATGTCGTCTGAACCATGTATCCGAATATAGGGGTCAAATGATGGTCAATAGTCGACAAAAGCAGTCAACAGGTGAATTTTAAAACAATATTAATGTGTTTCAATTTACTGGTAGTGTGTGGCTAATGGCGGCAATTTGTCAACGTTTTTTTTTAACAAGACTGAAAGGTTTTTATGTGAGCTTATACATTTAAATGGTAGGTATCAGTTGGCTTATCGAAACTAATATTAATTATTATAGAGAGGTAAGATTTGTTTGTAATCGATGAACTCCAAAAGTACTGAACCCACTTTAACCTTTTGAACGCCAGAGTATAAACGTATCGCCGTACCCCTGACGCCAGGCCACTTTTTCTGTCAAATGACCTTCATAAATGAAAACACACTAAAGTAATGATTAAATTGTTTATTTCATAATATGGTGCGCCGTATATTTTGTCATATATTTGTGACGTTGGCGTTCAGGGTAAGATTTCGTTTGTCACATATATGTGACAATGGCGTTCAAAAGGTTAATAATTCCTTCAGTTTTAGAAAAAGCAGAAAGACTTGTTTATTATTCCGCGGGATAACTTGATCACATGCGGGGAAGACGCGAGCACCTCTCATCGCGGGAACCGGGAATTTTGTTCTAAATACGATAGTTCAAATAAGATAATAAGGCTAATCCCTTCCTCCCTCAGTGTCCTTCTAAGTCGCAGGAACCAGAACAAAAGAGAACAAGAGTTCTCTTTTGTTCTTAATACGATAATTTATATTAGTTATAGGCCCAATTCCTTTTTCCCTCAGTCCACTTCCTTCTCCTTGTCTCTCCTCTCTCCCTTTTATGTAACAGTAAGCATTAGCTTGGTGAGGACAACGCTAAATACACAGTCAGTCTATGGACGGCGGTTGCCATCAACCATCAGGTGGGCCGCCATCAGATGACCATCAGGTGGGCCGCCATCAGATGACCATCAGGTGGGCCGCCATCTGATGACCATCAGATGTTGCAGGTGTCCATGGGCGGCGATGATTACTTACCATCAGATGGCTTGCCTACTCGTTTTGTTACGCTTAATAAAAAATATTTCATACTAGCTCTGATCAAATAAAAAGTTATGATGGAACTTTGCGAACAAAGAAGTGAGGCCGGCTAAAACTACGCCTTGCCGTTTACAAACATAATTACACGCACTTGTCAGTTGAGCTTTCGATAGCTCGACTGACAAGAAAAGGCGTAGTTTCGGTTTACGTGTGTGCGTGTAATTGTGTTTGTACACGGCAAGGCGTAGTTTTAGCTGGCCTCACTTCTTTGTTCGCAAAATTCCATCTTAACTTTTCTCTCTTAACGCTCGCGGCTTTGCCCGCGTGGAGTATACGTTTCTTGTCATTTTACGCGTATGCCACTCAGGAATAATGTCCCTTTCTATTGGTGAAAGAATTTTTTAAATCGATCCTGTACTTTCAGAGCATATTCAATGCAAACAAACAAATCTTTCCTTTTTATAATATTAGTTCCTATCCTAACGCATCACTAAATAGTTTGAAATCGGTATTCTTTTTTTTAAGTTCATCTTATATGACATAGACGTCAGATAATCCGCTTGGAGATTTTCCGCGTATTCACACTAATAACTTACCCTGTCCTCGCTAGAATGCGGCTGGAGACTCTGCCAAGATAGTGTAGCGACGCGATTTCTGTATCGCTTGACATATTGTTATGCACTTTATAAGTAACTGATATTGGCATATTGCGACTGTGCCAAATTTCTATTAAAATGGCGAAGGCTAAGAGTTTTGAGCTCATAATACGTAAACGTACACTGGTTTTAAGAAAGAAAGACAAATTTTATTTGGAAAGAAAAGAAAGGAGCTTTACCAATAACGTCGATATCACAGTCGTTACTGGGAGTTGAAAGACCAAAAAGCCTTACAACCACTATATTTTTGGGATATCGGTATAACCCAGAATTTGCATTGCGCCGCAGGTCTGAAGGCAATCGTTTCCTATAAAATACTGATAATCAGCCCCACCTGTTTAGGTTCTGTGGTAGGTTAACTTCCAGTCACAAGCCAATCTCAAATTATTTGCCAAAAGGCAACTTATTCAAATTTACATTCTCTCACTAATTTAATCCATTACTTAAGTACTTACCATCAACACTTTCTCCTGTGAACATCGATTACCACTACTGTCATATTTATACAAAACATCAAAAGGCGTAATTAAGCGCTATTCACTGCGCCCGCGCATCGCTGACTTTGCAAATGTCCGAGTAATTAAACCACAAGCATTCATTCACGTTCTTTTGTGTCCATTATTTCTATTGATTGAGATAAGTATCTTTTTGTTAGAGAATGTATCGTTATGCCTATGTTGTTATTAAGAGATTGTCTATTATGGTTATCAATAATTAAATTATAGATTTTGATTTTAGCAAAATGTTATATTATGACTTTTTCGTCAGTGCTCTCTAATAAGATCGGATGGATGAAAGAAGACTTCATGCAGCGGAGATGAGATTGTTGAGGTGTATATGTGAGTAACTAGAATGGATAAAATAAAGAGGTAAATTATAAGAGGAAGTTTGAAAGTGGCGCCAGTGACAAAAGGTGAAAGGGAATCGATTGTCGTGGTACGGGCACGTGATGAGAAAAAAATATGATTGTGGAGGAATGTCGGGGTAGAGGAAGACCAAAAAAAGATGGATGGATTGTGTTAAGTCAGATATGATGAAAAAGGGATTGCATAATGAGATGACGACTAACAGGGATGAACGGAAGAAAAGGACATGCTGACAAATAAATTGGGACAAGGGCAGGAAGATGATGCGTTCTTATAAAACCCTTGGACTGCTACGTCATGGCTCTCGATTATAGATCAAAAAAACCTTTCCCTTTATAACTTGATATGGTCATTGCTATACTATAATACAATACAAAAAACTATAACTTTCAAGTGTTAGGTCCAACAGCGGGATTCAATAAGAAATTTGTAATTTTGACATCAGATTTGGAGATTACATGTATATAGATCTTATATCAAAATTCAAACTATCTCTAATTAGTTAGTTATTCTTTTGTCAGATTTGAAATTACCAGAAGTAAACGGCCTTCGTTTATGAACTGTCGAGTATTTTTGGAGATTTTCAATTCATTTGAACTTCGAGTAGCCTTGGAACATTTGCATATTCTCTGACCTCCCGTATACCTCTGCCTAGCTCTTTAGGCGTGCAGAATTATATAGTATAGTACGTTGTTTATGACACTTTCATATGCTCGTAATGTTGCACAAATATTGACAATCCTTTATCAGTGCCAACGGTATCTCACAAAGAAACTCTGGCGCAAATACTTTAAGTGTTATATCATACTTCTTTGTTCAACCGCATTTTTATATGTGGAATAGTTGGTCAAACGGATGCAGGTAACGTAACTCTCCCTTTTTAACAGACTTTAATAAAGGAGGTGGTTCTCATTTTGACTGTTGTTTTGTGTGTATGTTTCGCAATATCTTCGTCGATCAGTAATAAATGTAGAAGTTTCTTTGTGTTTTTTAGGTCCTTGTAATAGGGCGAACCTATTCCCATTCAGTTTCATGGGTCTAGTGGTCCTAAGCGCGACTGCTACGCTAGATATCCTGGCTTCGACTCCCACGACTAGCAGTGTTATTGGGTTTTTCTATGATATTCTCAGTAGCAGCTCAGAGTTTCGAATTTCCCGGTTAATAGCAATAGGCTCAACCCCTATTACATGGGACTTAAATAAACCGGCGAACTGTGGGAGAACATTAGTACCTACACCTCTGCTTAACCTTTCGGGGAATACAGGCGTGATGTTATGTTATTATTATTCTTATAATATCATATTAATGCCGTAACCATCTCAGACGAACTCGGCAGCAAATTTCTACCAGTTCAAAAAGTTATGAAGATAATCCAAATCACGGCATACTTAGAGTTTTTAATAAGATAACAAGGTTTAAGCCGAAATCGGTACTGCATGCTCATAAAATCTATTTTTATCAGCTCCAAACGTTCAGGAAACACACTAAGGTAGGTAATAAATTTGTAAACGTGTGTAATGGCCTGAAAACTGAGGATTACAGCTTCTCTTGCAACAGATAGTACGCAATCAGATGTAATAAAAGTAACTAGATCAAACTATAGGGACCTGCGAATAGCGAGTGTAAGCTTATACTTCCAGATGGTACCTAATGTTGACAATTGGAAACAAGTTTAGCAGAATCAGCCTTTAATGTCTGGACTGCCTGATTAGTCTAGTGGTCCTAAGCGCGCCTGCTACGCTAGAGGTCCTGGGTTCGATCCCCAGGTCGAGCAGAGTGTTATTGCGTTTTCTATGAATTTCCCAGTTCCATTTCGCAGCTCGGAGTCTGATTTGTGCCCGGTTAATGGCAATAAACTCGCTCCCTATTACATGGGACTTAAACATAGTGGCGAAATGTGGGTGTACATTTTTTTTTTATATAGTAGAGGGAGGCAAACGAGCAAGCGAGTCACCTGATGGTAAGTGATCATCACCGCCCATGGACACCTACAACACCAGGGGGGTTGCAAATGCGTTTCCGGCCTTTTAAATACGAATAGGCTCGCTTCTTGAAGGTTGCCATGTCGTACCGGATTGGAAATACGTGTACATTAGTACACCTCTGCCTAACCCTTCGGGGAATACGGGCGTGATGGTATGTAGAATGTATGTATGTAGCCTATAATGTTCTCACTGCTGGACACAGGCCCCCTAAGAGAGAGTGGGCCGTAATCAACCACGAATTCCCGGTTCGGGTTGGTACATGTCACATGTTTTCGAATTTTTGGTTCTAAGACATGCCGATTCCTCCAATTGTAGGTCGTAGGTTCAAGCGAACCTAAGACCTACCTTCACTTTGTGTAAATTATTTCAAAACCACTTCTCCCAAAATGATGAAGGAAAACATCGTGGGGAAATGAGCATAACATGGAACCAAAAATTAAGAAGATATGTGCCATCTAACCAACCCGGACTGGGGCCTGCGTGGTAGATTACGGTCCACTCTCTCGGAGGCCTGTGTCCCAGCATTGGGAACACTACTTATGTTGCAGGTTAAATCTAGTTGGTTTTATTAAGTGCCTTCCCACTCAAAAATTACTTTACACATAGTTGTCATAAGTACAATAGCAGTAAAAAGGTTCCGTCGCCTTAAATGGATCGGGCTAATTTAACTTAAAGTAAGGTAGGTATAACTAATGTTGACATACTTAATGACATTGACCTTAGAAGGAACATAACTTTTTCGTACCACTTGCTCAAAAAAGTGTCATTCTATGCCACAAAAAGCGAACATAACAATAGTCATTTTTAATCTGTTAAAAACAGGGAAAGAAAATTGTACTGAATTTCATTCATGCTCTAGGGGGAGAATGTGATTTAAATTTGGAATACTTACCGTTTATACTGAACTACATCTGTGTTTACACCATTGAGTTTGTATATCAAGCATTATGGATCTTTTTGAAAAAGGATACGCATACGCATTTATTATGCAGACTTTATGATTATTAAATAAAATTACGAAAACCGACGAGGCCGTATGAGCTTGATGCCTTCGCTTTTCCGACAAAAATACTCAAATCAACTCATGAACAATAAATGTACGAAACAAAAATGAAACTCTCTCTATCAATAATTGGACCAATGTTTCGAATGTTAACTTTTACTTTTAATTTATTTAACTTATTAAAGGCTTATCTCATATTATTATTGTGTTAATTTTTTCGCAAATGGTACGAAAAGTACAGTATTTTCCTCGGTGATAAAGGTGTCTTAGTCTTGGGTGAACTTAAATCCCTCGCTACACTCAGGACTCGTATTAAATCCCTCGCTTCGCTCGTGATTTAAGTTTTTAACATCCTCCCTACGCTCGGGAGTAAACCTCGAATCCTTCGTTACGCTCGCGATTTAAATCGTCACGCGCGACAGAAGACACTGTTTTATCCCCTTGGTTAATAATCTACTAATATATAGATGAAGTAGGTACATGTAAGATGAAACGTCCCGACTTGGCCAAATTTTTTGATTTTCGCAAATGGTTGTACGCCTATAACACATTCTAGGTTCAAGGAAGTTTTTTTTTTTCAGCGACATCACCAATAGGTAATATTCTGATAAATTGTACACTACTGCTTATCTGTTACGATTTTAAGCAAAGGTTTTAGTACTTAGTTGTAAATACATTACAGTTGATGATGATGATGATAATGATGATGTCGCAATTCCTTTATCGATATTGTAACATCTAAACTATGAAACTTATTCAAATAGAACGAAATTTCGCCAAAAATTACTAATAAATAGCATAGACATAGTATTTACTTTCGTGCTTAAAATAAAGATTATTAATCAAATAAGTAAGGTAAACTAACCAGTTATCGTCTTATTATAAATACAAATATGTCTTGGTTACTAAATCAACGTTGAAATGTTCTTCGAAAACTTAATTAATGATAATTACAATAATTAAACAGTGAAGGCGCCGCGGTGTCCCTTAAAAATATATTTTTGATTAAAAACGTTTAATTAATGTGAAAATAATAATCATATTTCTCAATGAAGAACGAAATCGTTGAAAGCGTCAAATTAATTACCTATAATTTAATTATGTTAATTGATTCTATTAAATTTGGTTGACATTTATTAATTTTGTGTGAACATTTAATTCAAACTAGTCATAGTTTATCATATAGTGAGGATGTCAATCCAAAAAATATGTTTAAAAAAACATATTTTTTTATTTTGTATTCGATTTGATCACGATCTCGCCTGGTGGAAAGCGATAGATGAGGCCTACAATGCTGAGAAGTTATCCAGGAAATACTTCTTCATTCTTAATTTTAAGATCTTTTGAGTAGGGATACCAGGGACGCCAGGAGATAAGAGAGTTTCAGAATTACTGCATTGTGGACTGTGGTATGGCATTAGTTATGATCGGACGCGTTTAAAATACTTTCATAGAGAGGAAAACCTAACGTTATCTCGAAAGCCGAACTTGCGATGAAAGGGCGCTTACAAAATTGCATTAATTGATGCCGGCAAGAGAGCCCTTTTTAAGAAAATTTTATACTCTCTATATAAAAAACCAGGCCGTTTAGCTAGGTGATTACTGAATATACTGAATTACAGCTGTTCGAAAAAACATTTAATATTATTTGTTGACTTAATAGTTAAGAGTTCGTTACTTGTGAAAGAGTCCAAATGGGTATTTATGGATTCTTTCCACGACGGAACGCAGTAAAACTGTTTTACGCTAATCTTACATAGCTAGCCATGGTGCATGACTAGATCTTAGAAACGACTTCCAAAAAATTTTTTCGAAATACTTGCAATGGACTGAGTAAAAAATAATAACACCTTACTGATAGTTCGAGCTCCTACCTAACATATTAATGTCAACGGAATTCCGCGAATTCTTGACACGACAAATAGCGAGAAACCAAAGTCAATGTTTGGTTTTAGTGCAAAATTAGTTATATTCGCAAACCGTGGGTGTTTTACTGAAAGGTTCACAAATATGACTTTAACACACGGCTATACAAATCCAGTATAAGCTTACCTAGTATTGTATAGAACTTCCCTACAATGCAAGGTCAGCATATATTTGATTTATATAACTTGATGTGTAACCATCGGTACATAATAAGATAATAATTGTTGAGGATTATGATAAAGAATTCAGTGGAAATGCAATTTATTTGGATTAGATGTTAAACAAGTAAAACATGTTATCAGTACCGAGATTGTTTATTGTATCACATTCCTACTTTATGAAATGATCGCGTGAGGAGCTCGTGGCTCACTCAACAAAACAGAATAAACATGACTATGTATAATCGACAAAATAATTAAGTAGACAGGAAGCTAGCGACATCTGTGTTTTGAGAATATACCTAGTAAGTAAAGCAGTATGCGTCAAAATGCAGGTGTAGTTAGCTGTCCATCTGTCAAACTCAGTTATCTGTCAATGTCTTATGCGGATAATTATTATTTATAACGCAGTCTATATCAAGACTACTCAAGCAAGACGCAGATGTCGTGACGATGTATGCCTAACTATTTTGTCAACTATACATTGATACTCGCATTATTTCGTTTATTAATTCCATATCAATACATGGATGGATGTGTCCAAACATTACTAGCATGCGCTATATCAACATTTGACATAACGTTTGTCTAATTTTTTACGTCATCATCAACATCCAAGATGCTTATCTTAAATGATTGTAAGTAATAGTTTATAATTTATTCCATGTACAGTTAGCAAAAAAGTGCGTTAAATGCCGCCCGCCGGGGCCCGTCGCGTCGTCGTCGTCTCGTCGCTGTCGGTCGAGGAGACTAGTATTGGTAACAAGAGTTTTTTGTTGATTGTACCCTACATTACGCGAACTATACCCTAATTTGCATAATATTTACCTATGTGTATCACAGTATTAATAACAAAATAGAATTGGCAGGGCGATTAAAAAATATGGCAAGTATGCTCTATAGGCTATAGCCTAATAGCTAAAGTTCTAACTACGCCTTATCGTAAGGCGTATTTTTAGCCGGCCTCACTTCTTTGTTCGCAAAGTTCCATCTTAACTTTTTATTTGATCTGAGGTACTAACGTTATCAATATATTTTTATTATCAGTTGTTACTCCTTATACATAGACAACCTATTCTAATTATGTATTTTTTTTACATAATTAGAATAGATTATCTAATATTAGCTGACAATGACCCGATTCTTCAACTACTCTCGTGCCACGTGAATACATAGTAACAGAGAAATTATTTCAAGAACACTTAACTTTTTAAGACAATAGGTGTTTTCATTTCAATGTAGGTAGATACTACAATATAATATAGATGAAGCGTTTGTTTGTTTGTTTTTCGGATTTGAAAAAAAAAATGTACCTATTTAATAGCCAAATTAATATAATAAATTAATAATAATGTTTGGTGCAAAAAGAGGATGCATATTTTTTCAATTCAATAGTATCTAATAAAAATTTTATGATAAATAAATGGCAAAGAATCTAAAAAAAACTTACATAAATTTTTGCATTAACAACTCTATTGTATTTATAGCTCTATGTTCCGTCGTGTCTGTTTGTTCATATCGCTGTCAATATGACATTATTTGTGGTAATTATTGTGACAGCATCAACCGCTCCCACTGTCATGGCCGCCGTGACGTCACGGACCAATTTTTTATTAGGTTTTTCTCGCCGTGTGGTCCTATTTAGCCACATCTAAATTGGTACTTAGATAAAGTTATACATGAAATATTTTATTGTAATTCTTGGAAGTAAGAATAAATAATACCTAATATAACTATACTACTACTCCATATAACTCAACTGCCTCATTGGTGAAGAGGTCGTAAGCAAAGCCGCTGAGCGTCTTAGGTTCGATTTCCAGGTAAAACCAAGTGTTATTGGGGTTTTCGATTAAAAAGTTCTTTGCAGTTCGAATTGGATTTGTGCATCGTAAAAAAAGGGAATAGTCTCGCAATTTAACCTATAACCCCTGGATAGTCTATTGGTCGTAAGTGCGACGCTAGAGGTCCTGAGATCGATTCCCAGGTTGAGCAAAAAGGTTTTTCTATAACATTCTCAGTACCTGCTTGGGATTTGTGCCTGTTAATGGCTTGGTCCCTATTACAGTATTGGCGAACTGAGCGTTACTTTAGTACATCTGTGCCTCAAGCTTCGGGGAATACAGGCGTGTATGTATGTTAAGTTATTAATAACCCTATTTTGCTGACGGTCCAAGTCAAAAATCTGTCAAAACATGTCTTAATATCAACCACAAATGACTTAAGTAATATCATACGGCTACTGGCATTTAATTCTGATATACAAGTCCCGTTTTCATTTAACTTTCACTTAATTGTAATTTTTTAACATCAGCCATCAATCTTTGTACTGAACTGGTTATTAAAGTAATGCATAAGGAAAATGCGATTCTCTGAAGGATTGAATAATTTAGTCGTAATTTTAAGGATAAGAGCTACGAAGGAGCATGTGAAAAGTTAATAAGTAACAACGCTAATCAATCAATCAGCATTGTCATTCTATGGATGGGTGAGCATTCTTTACCAGTCTTGAAATGAAAGGAAATGAAATGATATTGAAATGAAATGAAATGATATTGAAATTAAATGAAATTAAATGATAGTGAAATGAAATGAAATGACATTGAAATGATATTGAAATGAAATTATATTTATTTCTGTAAATAGATCCTTCAAAGACACTTTTACAAGGCAATGGTTTATATATTTTTTAATTTAGGTTTGCAGACAATGGTTTTAAGATGAGGTTCATATTACTATTACTATTTTAATTCAGATTGGCATAACCCGGGCTCCAAACACCGGGGGTTTGGGGCCCGGGTTATGCCAATCGGTCCCAAAAATATTGTCTGAATTAACATACCATCACGCCTGTATTCCCCGAAGGGTTAGGCAGAGGTGTACTTAATGTACACCCACAGTTCGCCGGTATGTTTAGGTCCCATGTAATAGGGGGCGAGCCTATTGCCATTAACCGGGCACAAATCCAGACTCCGAGCTACTACTGAGAATTTCATAGAAAAACCCAATAACACTGCTCGACCTGGGTGATCGAACCCAAGACCTCTAGCGTAGCGGTCGCGATTGGGACCACTAGACCAACGAGGCAGTCTTGTATGAATGTCAGAAGTCAGTATTGTATGAATTAAAAAAAATTACTTGTAGCCTTACTTAGAGATCGAATCCAGAACCGTCATTCAGGAAACGCGTTTGTAGAGTGCTAATCAAAGAATGAATTATAATACCCAACGGGCCAACGCTGATATTAAAAGTAAACAGGAATCCATTGTATTAGTTCTGTCGTATCATTCTAAGAATTATTGTGATTGCAAATTGAGTTGGTACTGAGAAATAAGCTAATAACCGTTTATTTGATATCAATGGTTTCCTTCTTCTATAACCACGTTAAGCAGGAAAAACCACGGAAAGAACAAACTAACTGTAGGCAAAGGTTTCATCGACTTTTCTGCTAAAGTGGACTACCTCATTAGTCTAGTGATCCTTAGCGCGACTGCTACACTAGAGGTCTTGGGTTCGATTCCTAGGTCAAGCAAATTTTCAGTAGCAGTTCAGAGTTTGGATTTGTGCACGGTGAATGGCAACAGGCTCGCCCCCTATTACATTGGACCTAAACATACCGTCGAACTGTGGGTGTACATTAAGTACACCTCTGCCTAATCCTTCGAGGAATACAGGCGTGATAGTATGTTATGTTATAGTTGATGTGGCAATTCCTACTGCCATAAACCTAACACGTGCACATCAAGTTACCACAAAATGTCAAATTTTCTCAGTCGATTTTAAACTTAATCATCAACATGTTAAGGTGTCAAATCATTTGTAGAAATTTGACAGTTTTGTATAACCTGATGTGACTAGCGACTGTACAATTTATGAAAAAACTTATGAATTTATCGTTTTAAGCGAGACGCTGAGCCTTAACGGAACTCCAGCCCATTACAGAAATCATAGATCATAGAAGTTAGTGAGACATAACTGTATTCAGTTTCCTTTTACTTCCTTTGTAAAGAAATACCGAACTATTAAAACTTCTAATCTTAAACAGACTGTTAACATACAAACAAACGCTGTTCTATATTGCTATTATAACTGTACACCATAATAAGGATAACTAATTTAAGTTTTTATTACAGGGTAAATTACTTACTCAGGGCAGTAGTGGCACAACTCGTGATAAAAAAAATTGAGTCATCCAGCATTAAAATATTACGTTTTCTATTTAGGACTTCGTTTGTGCTATTCAATATTCAAGGTTAGTTCTTTTTATTATTATATCCTTTGTACCTGGTACTTAGAGTTTAAACGCACTAAGTCAATATTTTATGAAAAATATTTTTATTTAAAAAAATATTGCTCCATACTACCACTTTCTCCGTTTTATAGAAACAATTTCATAAATACATAAATATAATTATTATGAACACAAAGACCTGGAACAAATACTACAGCTGGTATTTGTTCCGGGTCAAAGTTCAGTCATATAAATATTTGTACCGAGTGGGGCTCGAACCCAAGACCCGTGGCACATAAGACAACCTCCAATACGTAATTTAAGGATACTCGTTTTTCCGTTTTTTTAAAATAGGGATCAACGATACATTCTCTTTGAGAAACCATAACACACTAAATATTAATATGATATTATTCTGAAAAACATATCTTATTATTTTAATTACTGCTTACCCTTTTATTAATATTAAAATTCCAAAGAGTTCATTATTTTAATTACCTTTATTGAATGAATAAAATGATCATTAAGTTTAATATTAAGTACAAACAACTTTGTATGTTTTAAACGGCAAAATAAATTAATGATGACAGTAATGTGCATGAATCAGGTTTTATAAAGACTCAACACGTCATTGCAGAATATACTGAAGAAACTTGTGATACTAACTAAGTACATAGTTTAAATTGAATTAACTGCCTGCAAAGCCAAAAGGCGTTATTAATTTCTTTTTTATTCCCTTTGAGGTTTTTTAACAATTTTACATCTAATGGAATACGCCAAATAGCGCCATCTAACTTAAATACAAACAAAAAACACAGAGGAGATCTTTTTTATTTTAAAAAATCCTTGAATTATTCTCAAGGCATATCGTTTTTATGAAGCCAAATAGCCAAATATTACGCTTACATTAAACGCTTAAATTTTTTTCGTTGTACTGAATAGTATTATGACTTTTTTATTTAATCAATAAAAACAGCTTTATTTTGGAGTTGTGCCGTTATGACACTACTACAATATTTACCTAAAATTCATTAGTATACTTTTGATGTTTTATCACTTATATTTAGATTGTATTATTATTTAAAAAAGATAAGTATGTATATAAGTACATGTTCATGAATTTTCTTAATCACAACTTTTTGTCATGTGCCGCCATTACTATACCTCATATAATGAATAATACATCACTCCCAAAAGTTTAAATGGTTGAATTAGATTCGTCCTTTTGTGGTTTTATGCCTTAATTAGCACTATATCTACATAAACATTCAGAAAATTCCTAAATCACAACTTTTTGACATATGCCACTATAATCTCACACCTCTTTTACATCACTCCAGAAGTTCACATGTTTGATAAAGATTTGCCTAAATTTGTTTTTCTTTGATTTACGATGTAAATAGTTTAATGTTTTTCTTATGTAAAACTAATTGACTGTTACCGTTTATATTTTGATTATGTTCATTGGTGGTCGTAAGCGAGTTTTATGATTCTCACGCACTATAATTAAGGAGGCAGAGCCAATTCGACAATTAAAAAACATATTTGATAGAACAGAAAGACTTTTGAATGCGATGTGTTTTTGTAACTTATGCCATTAATATTCTCGCCGAAGAAGTATTTAGCAAGGTATTTCACAGGAATTTCTCAAACCAAAATCTGTTTGGTTTTTGCAAATTGCTTAAAAGCAACAACTGATCTGCTTAAGTTTATAAACATGACAATGGAGAAATGACACTTCGTGTATGTTCATGATTGTACTCATGGCCACACATCTAGGTATACAAATTTACGATTGCGTCTTACTGTATGGAAAGCATATACAATGCCAAATCAGCTTAAACTGAATTTCTATAGGTTGACCTGTGGCCGTGTGTACTTCTTAGATGTGTCAATAATTAATCTTATTAATTTTGTCTATAATTTTATCAAGAATTCTATTGTCTGTATGTTTATTGTATTTATTAAATAATGTATACCTACGCTTCACCGGTATGTTTAGGCCCTTTATAATAGGCGACGAGTTGTATGTTATTTTAAATATAATTAAATTCAAAATATTTCTTAGCATGCAAATCGCAAAACTTTTACTACCATGCCTGATAGATATGGTTACATTTCGTGCAGACATAAAGCTTTTCTTAATTCATAACAGCTATTTTATCTACAATTATCAAGGCTAAGTAAAGATCATATTCCAAGAATAAATGATACAGAATAAAAAACGAAGAGAAAAGAAATTTGTAAATAAATGACTAATAACTACACTCTAGTATAGTAAAAATTTGCTTTGATTATATTAACTTCATACTGTCTTAAATAAGATTGCCATATAACTGCTAGAACATCTGCGTTGGTGTACCACTCAATGCCACATGTATTTTATCATACAAATAATCATGAATCATGGATGATCTCAAGAACAAGCCTTTAATCTCCTGTCATGTTTATAATTCACTCGCTAGATAATATCTAGGCCTCTCCAAAGGTTTGTGAACCCGTTAGTTCATTAGGCAGACTTATGTTTTCATTCAAATATTGCTTGTCGATAATTTTATCGTTGTCATTTAATAATTTGATTTCTTTATTATCTTCATTTTCTGTTTTGTGAATAGTTTAGACTGTCTGATGAATATTCCTGGAACTATGTATATGCAGCAATAAGTTTAGAATGACGTTATGTTTTCAAGTGCTTGGTGACTACTAAGTTGGGTGAACCACTCATTTGTCATATTATTAACCGGTCTACAACCAAGTGATAATACTTAACCAAAATATTGTTATATGTGCATGGTTTTATATTAAGAGTGTCCATGGAGTTCATGGATTAACTTTTTGGCATTGTGCAACTTCATAGCGTTTCATGAATGCTAATAAAACGTTACCTACTTGTCATAAGTATCTTAGAACTTAAGCTTAATGAATCATGGGTTATTATATTATTAGGGGATTTCTTGCTAACGATTTAATATTCATAATCGGTGCATCCACCGGCCTACAATGGCTTTCCTTCAATTTTTTCTGTAGTCAAACTGCTCTATAGCAATTTGTGTTTTCCATATTTAAACCAAACTGCTTTAATAACAATTTGTGTTTTCTATGTTTGGTTTGATCGCATGAAACTGTTTTGTTTTCTCAGAGCGGTTTCACAGGTTACAATTTAGAATAAATCTGGCTTAAGTCAAAAATCCGTTTTCCAGCTACTTATTCTGTAATCGTCGTCAATCCATTACATTGTCCCACTACTGGGCATGGGTCTCCTGTCAGAACGAGAGCTAGCTAGCACGCTAGCTTAATACAGGTTGGGTACTTTATTCTATCTATTTGCAATTGCCGATTTAAGACCTTGATATTCTTCATCCGTAACATCTCCAAATAGGCAAACAACAGCAATAGAGTTGCACAATTTGATGAAGCTTAGTTATCTATCTTTAACTTAGCGTGTCTATTTCGTCTGAACTAGACAGAGACCTTCAGATATATTTGCATCGCTCCATGTTAGTACATTACACAATAAAACATATTTCTTAATTGATTGCCATATTGTAGATACTGTTATGAACTAAACGATTGCATGTCAATATGCATTTAATTCTAAGAACGTGACTATTCTGTATGGGTTGCCTGTTCATGACTGTACGTATTTTTGAAACTATGCACAATATCACTGATACAGATGTTCAAAGTCTAATTAACTGAACTCGAAACTGAATATCGTTCAAAATGGATCTGGTCACGGTTTTGGAAATATTAACTACCTACCTTCTTGAAGAACATGTTTTCATGCAGAAAAGAGAAACACCAAGAATCACAGAGAGTGAGTATATACCTAAATTCAACTCGTCGAACATTTTGGTAATCCTAAGAAAGAAAGAAAGTAGAATAGAAAGAGAGATACAGCGAGGTGAGATTCTTATTGAAAACATCCAACGTTATATTTGCTATTTTCTTCCCATTGCTTTTTATCTTTCTTACATATGAGAAGCTATACCACGTCTACAAGAGTGAAACCCCATGATACTGGCTAAAGGTAGCCAAAGAAACACGATTGATTTTTATTAAAAACCATCAACCACTTCGATAAAAACATTCAAAGAAGAAGTTCAAAAATATTTGCAACTAATAGCTGTTTATAACTTGAAGAAGTCCTGCTGATCAGTGATCTCCTTGATGATACATGGTATTTGAAAAAAAACTGTCTATCTTAACGAGCTTTTTAAAAAAATAAGTAATGTACAAGCTGAAGATACCTCTGTTTGTTTAATCAGGGAGGTAATTGCCGGCGTATGTTTTGCATCAGCTTGCAATGAATGAATCTGTGTACTTTATGGTGTAATGACCTTAAATACTAACGATATAGTTTATAGATCATTATTGTCTGTGTGTACATAACTTATCATATCTGCTTCTTTACAGATCATAATCATGCCACAAGGTTTTCATCAATACATGTTCAGCTGATTGAAATTAATTAGCTGGTTTCAAAGTCTGTGAAATCATTTATACTGTAGTTACTAAACCTGACTCTTACATAGCTACTAAACAGATCTGGAATCTGAATGGAGTTCCCAGTGTAAGATGGACTTTGGTAACTCCTATAAAAAGACTGGAAAAATCAAAAGAACGTGACTCTCTTATTTTAGATGTTAAATTTAAGACTGCGTTAATCGTTTAATTCTAATTTAAGTTTATATTTTATATCTGGATTTTATTGAGATCAATGTTGACGATTTATGATATCAGATACCAAAAATATCATAAGATACATTTATGGACTTAATATTCTATTAAAATATAGGATTCTTTAGTTTTATGACTTCGAAGGTTTTAATGGGTAAGCTCAAGTTTTATGTGGGCGATCTTTCCGTTTGACTATTAGGATTCTAATAGGAATATAAAATTAAAGGCCGGTATAGGTTACCGTTCAATATTTAAATATAAAGCTTTGGCACACGAAAAAAACTGTAACAGTCAGCTGCGTAGATACCTTGACTGATTTGATCAAAGATCTCGTTTTGTTTTTTTTCTGTTATTCATTTAACGGTTGTAGCTTAACAATGCTTTCAGAGATCCGCCACATCTATAAGCATAGCCAAAGTACTGTTGTCGTTGTTATAAAACAACGATACTCCAAAACGAACCCTCAAGCAAGTCTAACTTAACCGCGTCCATATCAGATATGGAAATTAAGACACAATGACTCCAATAAAAGAGGTCTTTGCTTTACCAACGCGTATACTTATGTACGTATGCATATTGCCATCCGAGACGTACACAGCAGGACCAAAACGAAAACAATAAAGAAAGCGCACGTATAAATCGACTTACCAGTTTTTGTTGAATCAAGATAAATCGTTGTACTAATCGACACGAGATGCTGGGACCCGTACCGATACCAATTTCACCGAACCAAAACTTAGCACAACACAGGATGCAAAGTTGCAATGCAAAATGTCACAAGTCAAAAAAACATCAACTCAAAACTTTAGATACGATTGTTTTAGAACGTAACATACGCACTAGAACACTGTTTTATTTATAATACAGAATGTTTTTGTGATCAAAAAACGATGATTCGATGATGCGTGTAAGGCGAACCGTCGCCGTGCGGTGCGCCGGCGCAGGCCGATCTAAAACTGACCGAACCGGTCGCCGTCGTGAAGTCTCCGAATGAAGGATCGTGACCGACCGCCATTGGAGCCGATACACGCTCACTTCACTATGTACGTGAGTTTTTGTTAACATTACTCTTACTTTACTCATTGTTATGTTATTCATTTTAAAATATTTCACCTTATAAGGTTCTTGTAATTATCTACACACTTATCAATTAAAATCTTCTTAGTTATGACCTTGTTGTTTTGTTTTATTTGCGTTTATACCTTAATTAGTAGGAATGCCTCCTGCATGCAGATAATGTCTTATTTTACGATAGAACGCTTGCAAAATATCAGATAATGCAATCTTCTTGTTGGGATATTAATTTGATTTGATAAATAAATGAAATAAACTCACTGTTTATAATAAAATTGATGTGTTACATTACAATTGTGGCACAACTCAAAATGTATATTACAAAATTTGCATAAATCTTTAACAAAATTGACAAAGAAAATTGAGGCCCTTACCGTAATTATAGACGTTTTTGACCGATAAACATTACTATCAACGTTTTCGTATCGCTTACAATCGGTGAACGCATGATACGGATAACAATTTGAAAACACCCGACTCCCGATGCAATGTCAACATGTGTGATAAAACACAATTTAATTGTGTCGCTTTATATCTAATCTGTTTTTGATTATAATTGTGGGCCCGTTTTGCAGTACTTAATTAAGATTTTTAGCAGAATATTTTTTATGATTATTTTTTTATTTAGATAAAAAATCTAAAGCCAACGTGCCATTACAATGGCCTTTAGTTTGAATCCGTTTCACGGAAGCAATATTTCTTTTTAAGGGTTAAGTCGATAAATGAGTAAATAAGCCACCTGATGGTAAAAGTAGTCATCATTGCCCATGGACATTTCCAACACCAAAGGAGTTGCAGATGCGTTGCCGAGCCTATTAAGACAGACGAGCAAGCAGCCATTGACTGCCTTATTAGTCTAGTCGTCCTAAGCGCGACTGCTAAACTAGAGGTCCTTGGTTCGATCCTCAGGTTGAGCAAAGTGTTTTTGGGTTTTGGGTTGATATGGGACCTACACACCTCCCAGCGAACTGTGCGTGCACGTCTGCCTAACCCTTCGGGTATAGCCTAATGGCTAGGGCGTCAGACTTGCGATCATGTGATTGCCGGTTCGAACCCCACCCATTGCACTACCGACGTGAACCTACTCGTAACACAAGCATTTAGCTTAGCACGAGGGGTTAACAAGAATACTAGTAATGTGATTATCCACATTGTTAGTATAAAAATATTCACAAATACGAAATACTGAAAGAGAACGTAAAGCCGTCCCTCTCGATTGCCATAAGAACACCTATGACAATCGTTAGTGGTCCAAAGTGGTCCAGAAGTCCAAAAAATAATTAAATTATACAAAGTTAGTTTTTGTTTACCTGCAAGCCGAAAGTAGTTTGTTCAGAATCAGTAACATAATCGATTGCAATGGTTTACATTTAAAAATTATTCAAAATGGACAGCCATTTCTTGCGAAAATCGGCACAAGAAACCACGAACGGGGAGGTCAATCACTCGCCTGTGCCGTCCGGCGCCCTTAGCTCTGCGTACCCACCCGCGCCAATTAGGCAAATTGGTAAAATAGGACAAACTTTCGAGATCGTCACCGCGTGAGTTTTAATATATATTATATTTTTTTTATTTTGTATTTTTATCTTACTTTTCAAATAAGATTAAACTTGGAGTGTTTCGGCTTAAGCGTAAACAAAAATAAACGTTGTATATGAAATTATGAAAACTTAATCATTTTTATGAACCATCAACATTCAGCATAGAATAAGTAATAAATACTTATCCCAGACCTTTTTAGATTACATCAGATTAAAAAAGAAAACGAGGTTGAGCACCAAATAGGTTAATGTAGCTTTTGATAGCGGAAATAACTGAAAATAGCACGCGTTTCCACATCGCGCTTTAAATTCCACTTGTTAATTACTATTGCTTGTTTATAAATGAGGAATTAAAAAAATCTGTAGACAGCTTGATGCGAAGACTCTGTTGCTGTGATTTTGGTCACAGGATTTATATCCATGAACAGGGCCTTTGGTCTCGAGTCCTTTTAGAAAGTAAAATAAAAACATGAATATTTTTTTAAAGGCCCCTACCAGCCCAAGCTCCGAGCCTGGCCTCTTGTGCTTATGGAACTGTCCGTGAAAACTTTCAGCGTCGCAAATAAAAGAACGTAAGTATTTGTTACTATGACTTCGTACCTACCTAATCTTTTAGACCGATGAAATAAATTAAGCCAAGATAATCTTCCTCATCGACTAGAGAACCTTTGAAAGGTTGGTAATAAATGATATTTCTGTAAATACCTTAAGTCAGTTTTAAAGGTCGATTTTTTTTAAACAAAATTTTAAACTATATGGCGCCGACTTTTCCTATCTGACGACCTCTGAGAAGAAATGTCGAAACAAACTCAGAGAATCATGGTCTCTTTTAAAGTCCAGACAATAGTTGTATCATAGATATGCGAGTTTTACAATGTAGGGCAAAATCTGAACAGAAATCTGATCTCAAATAACACACGTCTTGTCACCTTTCTTTCGATTCATCTCTGTGCTACGTTGAAGGATAAAAATTCTGAGATAAATGATGACCTTAATACCGCAACGGCCTTAAGGTATTAGGGTCAACACATATTATATCAAAAGTCAACTTAAACTTACGTAGCAAAGCATTACAGCTTATACGTAATAGCAGAGGAAAAACGCAGACTTATAATTTGAACTCAAACCGGATTGTTATTCAGACTGCGATAACTTACTTTCAAATTAAACCACGCGTATTAAAATTGCTATTGTTCGGTCATATCGCGTAATAAATGAACTAATTACGTCATAAAGCGATTTAGATATCAATTTTTGATGACCCTAAACACAGAGTTCCGGCGAAGATTAATTTAAAGTAAGTACCTACTTATAATAGTTCCTCTAACCTTTAACGTTGAATAGGGATCCGTGCCCAGTAGTGGGATAATAAATCGATTGATGGCATATGTACTAAAGTACCGATATTTCATGGAAACTTGATCGAATTGAATATGTTTCCAGTATTTTGATGTGCACTATAAAATGAAATATGAAGAAGAAATCTCGTTCGGTTATATTTTTATGTATGGTCCCACTGCGAGCAGGTCGCTCGCTTATGTTTGAGAGACACATTTTAATTGGATACCGTGGTGATTAGTACCTTACCGACTTACTCAGGCAGGCGACTTCTTTGATATGATCGAAAAAGTATCAACTCAAAGTCCAACATAAATAGGTATTAAAATAGAATGGCTTAAAATTAATATAAAAGTTAATGTAAAGTCGAAACGTCGGGAATAAAAAATATCAATATAACGCGATAAAATCCGTAAAAAGTAGTTTTATTTTAATGTCTAATATTTATTTTATTTTCTTTTCGCGTAAGTAAGTGATAAACACCAGAATGTAAAAGTTTGTATCCTACTTCCACTCATTAGTTATCTATATTTTTATGCTTAATAACTTGCGTTTGTTCGACATGTTGTTAATAATAAGTTAATGTGTTTATACATAATTATTATGATCTTATACTTGTATTGTGATCGATCGTAGAAGATTATATTGACAAAATGACGATGCCACCATTATTTTGTATAAGACCAAGTTCACAAACAGTTATAGCCTAGTGATATGATCATTGGACTGACAAGTCGTAGGATTCAAGTTGGAATCCAAGATCTCTGACTGAAAGAATTAATAATCACTTGCTTTAAACGATGAAGAAAAACATCGTGAGGAAACCTATAGGTACGCGTATGAAGTCTGCTAACCTACAGTAGGCTAGGCTGGTGGTCTTATAGCCTAACCCCTCCAACCAACCAAAAACTTGTATTTTTGAATTTTTCTCATAACTTTTGAGATAAATCGAGATAAACCGTTTTTTACTCTTAAAAACTCATCCCCATCCACTTCCCGACCTCAGATCGCCCGTTAATTACTTCTACTTTAATTTTTGTTATATTCTCTTCCTTTTCTAGTGGGTTTTATCCACTTTCTATTCTCCATGGTTTTATCCTACTATTATTATTTTTCCGATTATAATTAGGAAGTTTATCGCTACCGGTCGCACCCCAACCTTACCAGAACGTTGTAACGGCTCTTCGGGTTCTCGGAAAGCGGCGAGATGTTGCGTGGTCATTGTTTTTGTAATGTCATGTTTGTTTTATTTTTACAGATTACAGTACACAGGCGTTTTTGATGAATGTTCGACTTGATAGACAGATTGATGCGGCGGCGGGAAATATGTGCGTTTTCTTTTGTTTTAGTTAACATTAACGTTCACGTTACGTTTACGCATGGTCAGTGGAGTGTTTTAACTAGCTAGGCATTTATTGTTACAATAAATGTCTAGCGAAGCGGCGGTAGCCTAATGGCTAGGGCGTCGGACTTGCGATCATGCGGTTGCCGGTTCGCATTTAGCTTAGCACGAGGGGTTAACAAGAATACTAGTAATGTGCGGTCCAGATTGCTAGAAAGCTTTTTAAAAAAAAGCTTGATTAAGAAAAGACACGAATGGATGTTAATGTAATGTCCTATGTCTATGACCAAAGAGGAAGGGAAGGTGTGATTTTTAGTTGGTAGGTACGAGTTTGACATACCCCATGAAGGTAACATACAACCAAACAAAAAAAAAATAATAATGTACTGCCAGCACATCAAGCTACCACAAAATGTAAAATTTTCTTAGATGATTTTGAACTTAATTTTCGACGATTTAAGGTTTATTTCATTTAGTGAAATTTGACAGTTTTGTATAACTTGATGTGCAACCCACACTTCACCCCTGTTGAGGTCCCATGTAATAACCCTATTTCCATTGACGGGGCACAAATCTAGACTCCGAGCTGCTACTGAGAATTTCATAGAAAGACCAAATAACACTTTGCTCGACCTGGGAATCGAACCCAGGACCTCAAGCGTAACAGTCGCGCTTAGGACCACTAGACCAATGACGCAGGCTCCATATGTACAAAAGAAAATGATCAAATCGAACAACGCGTTGCCGAGGAGAACAAAATCGGCACACCAGAATTTAATAATATATGGATAAGTAACTCAAAGACGTATTAGCATCACTATGCTAATACGTCTTTGACGCTATTGATCTATAAACTAATACCATTTTCATTACACTTAATGAAAATGGTATTAGTTTATAGATCAATAGCGTTCCGCCCACGGCTCGCCTGCGTGTGTTCTCGACTTTTCAACCGACTTCAAAAAGGAGGAGGTTCTCAATTCGTCTGTATACATGTTTTTTTTTGGATGTTTGTTACGATATCTCCGTCAAATATGGATCGTTTTTTTTTGTTTGGTAGGTCGTAGTTTAGTGGTGGTCACATTGAAATTTTATCGAAATCGGTTCAGCGGTTTTAAGAAAATCAACAAAAATCTAAAACTGGTTTACATCGATGATATTATCGTTTACCCCGAAACATCGCTGTCTCATTGGATCAGTGCGTTAAGTTGGCTTACAAGTACTTACTTATAAACAAAACACTAAAAATTAAAAAAAAAAATACCTGTAACAAAAAAGTATAACCGCCTTAAAAAAATAATAAAATAATGTCTAAAACAGTTTGGGAATTCGGTGGCGAAAACAAAATAATCTCCCAAATTGAAGTCACCGACTTCCCAAACTGTTTTAGACAAATTATTTTATTATTTTTATAAGGCGGTTTTACTTTTTTGTTAAAAGTACTTAATTATATTTTTTAATTTTTAGTGGAAAGTTTTACTTTTTTGTTATCTGTAATATAATAGGTATGTATGTAGTTATTATACATATAAACTTTCCTCTTGAATCACACTATTTATAAAAAAAAACCGCATCAAAATCCGTTGCGTAGTTTTAAAGATCTAAGTATACACAGGGACTGAACAAACAGACAGCGGGAAACGACTTTGTTTTATACTATGCAGTGAAAGGAATTGGGATAACTTAAATAAATAAATAAACTTGACTAAAAATAAATAAAAATTTCATAAATAATAAAAGACATAAGTAGTGCAGTGATAGCCTTGTGATATGACCATTGGACTACCAAGTCAAAGGTATCGAGTTCGAATCTAAGGCACGCACCTCTGTCTTTTCGAAGTCATGTGCGTATTAATAATTAATTATCAAGCGCTTAAACGGTGAAGGAAAACATCGTGAGGAAACCTGAGAGATTTTCTTGACGGCGTATGAAGTCTGCCAACTCGCAGTAGGCTAGCGTGGTGGACTATAGCCTAATCCCTCTCGTTCTGAGAGGCGACCCGTGCCCAGCAGTGTGACAGTGTAATGGGTTGATGATGAATAAATTACAAAATTACACGCGTCACGCACGCTTGTCTCCTATGGAGTAGGTACGGTCAGCAACGAAAGTGGCTGAACACCGCCAAGTTTTGAAAACAACACAGCACCAATACTACTATATACTCGTAAATATGTTTAAGCGTTTTGAAGATTTCATCGTGTTCAGCAACTTTCATTGCTGACTGTACTAGGTAGAGACTAACGATCACCACTTGCTAACATCCTGGCACACTGCTTGCCACTTCTCAAAATGACTACAGGTAGTAAATGTCCCTTTTTAAGAATGTCCCCTTCACATTTCACCTCCTGATGCATTATCGTCCGTTTACTGGCTAAACGCAGCTTCTAGATAATACTTATTCTATGAGGTAGGTATAGATAGAGGTCATGGAACTTTTCTTTCTATACGTACTCGCATAGGACCAATATCCTATATAAACTTTCTACTGGTTATTGATAGTCACGATCATGTCTATTGAATGCAAATTAATCAATATAATAAGCTAGTAAAGTGCATTGGTAATCCCTGTACAATTATGCTGTATCATTTCAATTAGGCCTTATCTAGAAGTTGCAATTGTTTTTTTTTTTTCTAAATGAGTAGGTATCAAACTTTTTTTAAGTTTAAGACGAATCGTTTGACCTTGGCGCCATATTTTTTTTAATTCTAAGTGATATTTTAAAGGAGTTCTGTAGGAATTAAGAGATTAACAAACTATAATGTATTCACACCTGAATACTAAATCTTTTCCTTAAAAAACTCTTTCATAACAGATAATAGTGATTTTATAGTGATGCGATTATTTGCGAGCGGTGGTGGCCCAGTGGTAATGGCCGGGATTTATGAATACTTATTGTAGGTTGTTGGTTCATATCCGGATCTTCATTTTTATTCCCAAAGGGACTCTATACGCTATTGAACAACATTGTGGTTAATGCAGCTCAAGCCAGAACATTAAAGTTCAATCTTCTTACATGTTTCACATTTATTTGTAGAAAATAATAAAATTCCTGTAAATTAGTTCTCTCTCACACCCACGCCCTCTACTGCGGCTGTCTTGAAAGAACTTAAAAAGTTTTATAACAATTTGCAATAGGTGGCACGACATGTGCTACCGATTTTAAAGATTGTGTAAATACAACATTTACCCAAATAATTTAAATAAAATAAAAATTAATAATTTAAAATAAAATAAAATTGCATTGGCTTACATTTGTACTTAAAAACTTATTAATAAAAATTTTGACAAGGCGTCAAAATTTCTAGTTTTTTGTCTAAAACAAATCGTAAATAGATATTATCTGTGGCAACATGTTAGTTAATGTCAATACGAGCGCGTTCCATTTAAGATTGTGATATTTGGTTTGGCGTGATGTCGTTCTCTCTTTCTGTTTTAGCTATAAAACAAAAGATCGAAACAAAGAAAAGCAAAATATTATACACATATTGAACTGAAACTGATTACAAAATCAAATTTACACTAACGAACGAACGTCTAAACGAAGTTGTTTGGGCGTTATTTTGTTAAAAAAATCCTATTTTTGTAAATAAAGCAAGTGATATCAAATTAAAGGTCACTCTTCCGCATATATTAATCTAAAACCAATATAAATATACCAAATTTAACATCTTTTCAGTTAGAAAAACTTAACTCATTTAACTGTTATTTTTTAGGTGTGGCTATTGTTCCCGTAAAAAACTCGCGTGAAATCATTACAAAAGCTAATAAATTAGTGCCAAAAAGTGTTCTAGAAGTACAAATATGGCCCCAGTGTTGGAATCTTGCTGGTCTCCATGTATTTGGTCGTCAAATGTGAAGACTGGAAGTCGGGCAGTTGCGGCTTATACAGCCGCGATGAGTTTGGTGTTAATTACATTTATTGCGTATCAAATGGATGGAGGAGACTCAACGCAGCTGTGGAACCCGCTCTTCGAAGCTGATGTTAGGGGCTGTAAGTAGTGCTGTCGTTTTTTTTGATGGCTTGACCTACTCACTAAGGTATTGTCAGTGAAAACTTAAGACTGACATTTTATAAAATACTTAGGCAATTCTCCAAGAAAATAACGGAAAACAAGCTTGGCCTAGTCACTATATGACCACAACTATGCCCTCTGCTTTATTGGATTTGATTTTTCCAATTTGACCAAAGTTTCCCTGTGGGGTGACAAACATGGCTGTGTTAAATTGAACCCAGAACTTAATGTTCAGCTGCTGCACTTTCAACTGCTAGACCATTATGGCAGTTGAAATTAATAATGAAGTATTAAAATAATCTATTTTGTATGTTTCAGCACTGCAAGTGTTTGGGATAATATTCATCATTGTATTGACGATGCTCATTATATCCTCTGTATTAATGGTGAGCTAAAACTTATCTTTTGCCATTAACATCGCTTTAGACTAAGGTGGTAGGGGGTACACTATACAAAGGATGTATGCGTTCCGTCAGTTAGGACAGGTCAACTCAAAGCTGGTATGGTTCTTTCTTCAAAAGGCCTGTTCAGATTTTGCCCTACATTGAACTCGCATATAATATAACTATTGTCTGGACTTTAAAAGAGACCATGATTCTCTGAGTTTGTTTCGACGTTTCTTCTCAGAGGCCGTCAGATAGGAAACGTCGACGCCATCTAGTTAAAAAAAATATGTAAAAAAAAACGACTTGTAAAAGTGTCTTAAAAGATCTATTTACAGAAATAAATATCATTTCATTTCATTTCATTTCAAAGAATAAGTAAAAACCCTCAAACTGTCATTATTGATGTATTGTGACAAGTTTTTGGTTTAGAAAGACATTTGTTTCTTTGCCAAAATTTTACTATTGTGCTTTCTGAGGCATGAAGATCTTTATAGATAAGTAAAACACAGAAAAAAAAACACATTTTTGGTACATTTTGTTAAATCAATAAGTAGAAAAGTAAAGATTGTAACAGGAGTGAATGTATGTTACTCTGTAAACATTAATTATAACCTGTCAAATGCCATATTGTAGACACAATGCAAAGTTGATTGTGTTGCCCTCATGAGAACACTAGTGAACTTAGTGAATAACTTGTTTGAACTTATTTCAGGTGATTGGTATCAACATATGGATGCGAGGGTTCATTCTTCCGTGGCTGTTTACAATGGGTCTGATTATTGTATTCCAGCTTATTTTTGGCCTGTGGCTTCTTGGAGGCTATTATATTTATGTAAGTTTTTTAATTGTAATGAATTTGACTTTGTGTTTATTCCTGGTTACTGGCATTAGGACTGCCACCCTATTACATGGGACCTAAACATACTGGCAAACTGGGTGTACATAATCCCTACTAATATTATAAATGCGAAAGTAACTCTGTCTGTCTGTCTGTTACGCTTTCACAGCTAAACCACTCAACCAATTTTGATGAAATTTGGTACTGGGATACTCGTAGACTAAAGCTTGAAAAAGAACATAGGCTACCTTTTATTGCAATAAATAGTTTTGAAGGGGTTGAAATAGGGGGTGAAAGTTTGTATGGGAGTTCGTCATTTTTCAAGATAAAACCTTGAAACTTTATATTAAGGCACTTGACAAGAAATAAATAAATATTTGTTCTAGCGTTTTTGAAATTTCGACCTGTATGGGGATGAAATAGGGGATGAAAGTTCGTTTAGAAGTCCAAACAAAGTCAAGTTTAACCCCGGAACCGATTTAGATGAAATTTGGTACAAAAATGTATGTATAGAAACGCAGCTTATATCCTTGGGAAAGGATATAAGCTGCGTTTCTATACATACATACATACATATTGTCACGCCTGTCTCCCATGGGGGTAGGGAGAGACTATAGATTTCCACTTGCTACGATCCTGGCACACTACTTTCGCGTTTACTTATTTAACGGTAAATAATAAAGTTGGGCAAATTGTGTGGTCTACCCGAGCAAAAAAGCGGACGGAAAGTTATGTAAGGATAATTTGCAATTTCCCGCCAGAATTGGAAAAAGCTCAAAATCGTGTTGTCCACGCGGGCGAAGCTGCGGGCGGAAAGCTAGTAATATTATATGCAGCGGGGATGTATGTTTTGCATGTTATGACATACTTTTTTAATTATTATTTACATGATATTCACAAAGATAAGAATTTTCTATTGAAAGAAAAATGTAGTATTTACATGATATTTATTAAATTTTTCAGTTTCATTCATACCAGTATTTACATGATATTTATATTTTTTTTCAGTTGGATGCTACATTTGCTGCTCTTGTAGACTTCCTATGGATGTCCTACAATGTAAGTAATAAACATTGTTTTTAATAGTTAGAAAGGAAGAGAATGCATTATATGTATTTAAGATTATATTATTATTGCATGCATAGTGGGTGGTATCATGGCGATTGTGGTTATGTTATAACTGCGCTAATCAACAGATTTGCAAGGTTAAGGTACCCATGCCTCTGTCAGTCTGTGGATACATTACTTCTAAAACAGACACCTCCATGCACCTCCTTCGAGCATTGAAAATTGTTAGTGGTCTATCCTTCAAATATCTGTCTTTATTCTATTCAACAGGATCCAAAATAACAGTTTTTAGAATTGTCATCTGACTGCCTCGTTAGTCTAGTGGTCCCAATCGCGACCGCTACACTAGAGGTTTTGGGTTCGATCACCAGGTTAAGCAAAGTGTTATTGGGTTTTTCTATGAAATTCTCAGTAGCAGCTCGGAGTCTGGATTTGCGCCCGGTGAATGGCAATAGGCTCGCCCCCTATTACATGGGACCTAAACATACCAGCGAAATGTGGGTGGACCTACATTAAGTAAACCTATGCCTAACCCTTCAGGGAATACAGGCGTGATGGTATGTTATGTCTGTTCCGTATCGCATCACACAATAACTACTGCACGAAATTGGATAAGTTGTGTTGCTGGAGTGCTAACTTAAAATCTGGTTCATGTTTCAATTATACATACCTATATCTGTTTTTTTGCAGATCTACTGCTGGCTATGCGTATTCTCGCAGTACCAAATCATATTGGAGATGCAGTCACCCAACATAGAAATATTAGTAGAATACTAATACCAATGTTTTGACAAACATTTGTGACAAGGTAAACTCGTAACCATTATTTCTAGAAAAGACTTAATTACAAATGTATTGTATAGACATAAATGTTAAATCAGCTTATTAATTATTTTTTTTGTTAATCAATGTATGATCAAATTAAACCATAGCGCAGTTAAAAAATTTAATGGGGTCACTTGCATTGTACAAATATTTTTTGATAAATGATCTGCCATCCAACCCTATACACATATTGTAAATCCGCAACATTTACATGTCATTTATTGTAGAAATATGTTGCGTTAATACTTAATTGTCGCGTTGTCCAATTTGAGTGTTTTCAAATATCAATAATTTCATACGTTTTAATAGCTTTCGTTTCGAGGTATCGTTCAAGATACAAGATACTATCTTAAAACGGTAATTTGATTGTTACTTAGAAATTATAAATTTAACGTCCATAAAATTAAGTATTTGTATGAAATGTATACCTATATGTATAGGTAGTTAAAACTGAATTTAGGCAGACTATACAATATATGTTTTATTTGTTATTTGTTAGAATTTTGTAAGCATTTCATGTGTCTAATAATTAAGTACATAGTATTCTACTGTTAAGGTGGACCTTCTTGATTTTTTGGTTTCTCGCAAATTGTACACATTCTAGGTTCTATTAAACACTTGACCGTTATTAGAAGCTTATTATAATGAGAAGGCACTTCCGATTTCCGTTGTATTTTACATCTTTTTCTACCGTATATCGCTATCTCTTTCGCACATCTCAGGCGTGGGGGTGTTGGCTACCTGATGGTTCCAATCACCCTGTTCATCATCATTGGCTTGACAATTTCCGTTGTGATAACTTGTGCTCCTAGTGCTAGTTATTTCCTACCTTGGAAATATTATATTGTTTAAAAGTGTTACATAATACTTACACGTAAGTTGCACAAGTATTTTATTATAATATTTTTATTTAACGGTGTTACCGTTCGATATGTTACCTTTATTTAATATGATTAAGCGTAATATGCTATTACATATTACGGTTTTATCTTTTAAAACCGTTTTATTTTTCTACCGACTTAACCAGTATAATTTCTTTTTACAGTTTTATCTAATGTTCAACTGTTTAATTTTCTACCCGAAAATTATTAATATTATTTCCTTCGTATTTGAAATGTTTTCTTTCCGTTTAGGTTTGTGCTTATGGATTAATAGGAACTACTTGAGTTATAATGATAGTATATCATGTATCTCCGACGTTAGTCGTGACCTTTACGAGGACGTTTCTGACGATGCCTCGCAGGCATTATCCTATACTTGTAACTTAAATACTGAAGTGATACCGCATCTGTCATTTGATATTGAGTCTAAACTTAAAGATCTCACGGTGCAGCCACACCGTAGGAATATTCAAAAATGTTTAATGAGATTCAACGATTTGATACCTAATAGCACGTGGTCGCATATTTGATATGCTGACACCCAAAAGCTGTTATAGCCATTCACCCGGATTTACAGAGCTAGAAACAAACTAAGAGGTGAAGGCGTATGATAAAACACGCCACTTGGCTAACTCTGATAAATCCTACGCAGGGATTAACTTTTGTATTCTTGAACAATAATTTCTAACATTCATTTCTTGATAAATAAATCCATCGCTGGTTAATAACTGTTCTAAATACATTACGTATTTTATTAGCTTAGTCTAACTCGCTGGTTAATAACTTTAACTTAACTTTTTCTATAAGGTGAATTTCATAAGGTAAGTCTATACACATCTGTTTCAAATGACTTGCGGCCACAGAGCTGAAGAAAGAGTAGGGATAGTATTCTCGGATGTATTCGAAATCTTTTAGTAAAAGTGGCTTTAAATAAAATACCCCCTTCAAACTCTCAAGCTCTTACTGCTGCTCTGGACAAAGCAGGCGGCGTTAGAAAAAGGTTTTTTTTGACGAGTAAAAAAGCAAAACCTGGTATTTCTGTACGGCACCCCTCGCAGGGGCATGGCTGTCATTACGTACCACCGCTTGGTACTTCTGGCTACTGCTGTGAGCCAGCTCCTGCTGCTCACACTCATTGCCACCAAACAATCTAATAGCGGGAATGCTTCGAAAGCAAAACCTGGTATACCAGTACGGCACCCCTCGCAGGGGCACGTCTGTCAATACGTACCAACGCGTGGTACTTCTGGCTACTGCTGTGAGCCAGCTTTTGCTGCTCACACTCATCGCCACCAAACAATTTAATAGCGGGAATGACCGAGGTCGCTCTCACAAAACCTGGTATTTCTGTACGGCACCCCTCACAGGGGCAAGCCTGTCATTACGTACCACCGCGTGGTACTTCTTGCTACTGCTGTGAGACAGCTTCTGCTGCTCACACTCATTGCCACCAAAAAATCTAATAGCGAGAATGCTTCGAAAGAAAAACCTGGGTATTTTTGTACGGCACCCCTCGCAGGGGCACGCCTGTCATTACGTACCACCGCGTAATATTTCGGGCTACTGCTGTGAGTCAGCTCCTGCTGCTTACACTCATCACCACCAAAAATTCTCATAGAGGGAATGCTTCGAAAGCAAAATCTGGTATTTCTGTATGGCACCCCTTGCAGGCGCACGCCTGTCATAATGTACCAATGCGTGGTACTTCTGGCTACTACTGTGTGCCAGCTACTGTTGCTCACACTCATCGCAACCAAACAATTTAATAGCGGAAATGTTTCGTAAGCAAAACCTGGTATTTTTGTACGGCACACCCTCGCACGGGCACGCCTGTCATTACGTACCACCGCTTGTTCAATTTGGCTACTGCTGTGAACCAGTTCCTGCTACTAGGGTAATGACCCTTCAAAAGGGCACAATAATGCTACCGAGGGCACTCCCATCCCAATCTAATACAGCTTTCGAACTCGCGGTTCGAGATCAAGGCACCCAAATGAAAGAGACCAGAAGCGCTCCTTTTCACCTTCTTACAATACAAGCAACAAAAAAGAGTGACTCGCTGACTTCAGTAAGTACTGTGGTGGTGTGCTAATCTTCCCGCTTGGAACTGTGAATAAAACTTAGAATAATAACAGAGTATCGCATACCCTTCATACAAAAACCACTCATGAAAACTCCCATTATCAGCGTCGTACAATAGAATTGACACATTTCTATGTCTGCAATCATTCAACAAATAAAAAAGCAAGACGTTCTGAAAGCAGTAGATCCTTCCCCAAGCTTTGTATAGCTTTGTATTTCTAGTGCCAAAGAGCGCCGGGACACATCGTCCGGTTTTCAACCTGAGGTTATTGAATCAGTTTGTCTCGTAAAAGACCGTTTCCGTTTAATAAACATGTACCGTGTGCAGGATTTCCTCTAACCCCGAAAATGGATGTGCAAGGCAGACCTGGCACAGGCTTATTTCAATCATCCGATAGCCCATTTACAAAGACGGTTCGTACGTCTAATTTACTAAGCACAGAAAATATTCGCGTGTCGTATGAACTAGATACAAAAGTACTTCGACAAAAGGGTATAAGGATCATTGTTTATATATCAAAATCGGAACGGTTTAAAGGCGTAGTTACATATGCTATTGAGCACTACAATTTCTGGCTCTTCAAATAAAATCCGAGAACGTTCTGTTCCTACAACAAAATATAAACTTTCTCGGCATTATTTACGATCCTTGGACTCGCAAGTCCCTGTCAGCGGCTAGTCGCTGTCGCAAGTCTGCTGCTATTGTAAACAGTCTCGCAGTTCATAATAAGCAACAAATTCACACTAAAGGATCTCCAGAGCTCAGTAGCCATGAAGGAATTGTTAACGATATTGAAAGTTCTAGAATTTCATGCGACAAGCATTGACCAGAATGATTGAACATTATTCTTTAAACACATTTTATATTAAACCCATATATGACGACGGTAAGGCGACATATTCAGATGGCATGTCTCAGTTCTGATCTAATCAGACAATCGTTCCGCGATAGCTTATCTCCGCAACGAAGGGGGGATGAAATCTCGATCTAGATCTCTCACATATCTAACCCATCGAATTTTGTATGTCCTGGACGAGTATCAGATTCACTATCGAATTTATCATATTCCTGGAAAATTCAACAATCACGCAGATTGCCTGTCCAGACTTCGTTAGCCTCCGGAATGGCACCTACTCCCGAACTGCACAGAAATATTTTCTTTTTTTCTGAAAATGGGAACTCCCGTGATCTAACTATTCGTATCTAAAACAGCATGAGTAGTAGGCAATTACATACCCTTGATCTCACGATCACGAAACGTTAAATCACGATGCTTTCAGCGTACCTTGGAATTTCCTATTATCATGGGTGTTTCCACCGCTGGGGAACCGCATGGAGTTTTCCTAGTTCCTCGAGTCCTAATGCACTGAAATCAGGCCACAGGAATTTATCTGATTGTATTGCTACGTTGGAAAAGTTTTTCTGGAGAGCGGATCTCATGTCCCGGGCCATCGGAGCCCCGTTTACACTGACGGATTTAAGACTGTTACTTGTCGACACGAGACCTAATACCTTTACTTTAATCTTGGCGGCTGTACTTGGAAAATATACAAGGTTGCAAAATAACGTTAATCCTACGGCCCAACGGAGCCCAATTAAATCAATTCCTAGCAGATTTGTACTTTAACTTTAAATTCACCTACAGTACTATTATTCTTTATAAATCAGTAATATCCACCTTATGCAATACCAATTATCTAGTAAATTAGGTGAAGATGTTCTGGTTAAACATAAACACATTTTAAAATCTATTTCTTTGAAAAGTCCCAAGACTGCGATACCTCATGTCTGGGACGTGTAAGTATTCAGTAGACAGTAGCAAAATTGCACATTGTTCGACATACAGCAACCTTATTTATATTATATTCAGCTCGAAGAATTTACGACCTGATCTTGTTGGACGATCATTGTATTTATTAATACTGATTCTATTATTTTTTGGGCCTCTCTTTGGATCTAAGACAGATTGCAGTGATAATAGACAGTCTGGATGAAAGTTATTAATTAATCCTAATAAACAAAATTTATATCCTGTTTACTGGATCAACAAAACCATAGCAATACTGAATGAAAAACGTATCAAGTCTGAATCATCAAATTTATTGATACCGTTGCGCAAATTACCAAATCCTGCCTCTCGAGCTGTAATTGCAGGGTGGATCAAGGCGCATATGAGAAGAGCTGTCATAACATAAACTCCAGGTAGCGTGCGATCTGCGGTACCTTCCAAAATGTGTGTTGATCATTTACCCCTTGATAATATTCTATAAGACTTTTCGAAAATTCTATCGCTGTGAAATTATTATGCATACTAATAATTCATCAATAACCTCCTTATTTAAACCTGTAGAATGATTTAATTTTAATATAATAGATTACGTGACAGTTAATACGTACCTAATTAAAAATTATACATTTGTGTAATGGATTTAAGTGTTAAAAATACCTTATTGCCTTGATTTTTTATTTTAAGACACGGTGAAGTATGTTGTTAATCTTGTTACAGAATTTAAAAATATTTTCCTTTTCAAGTTTTTATTTAATTTTATAATTCACATTGGCTCTTTCCCACCAGGCGATAACAAACAGGTCTCATTATAATAAGCTTCTAATAACGGTCAAGTGTTTAATAGACGCGTTTTACCTGAAATAAAACGCATATTAAATACTTACCCTTATTAGAAGCTTACTTTTTATCTCTGCCTGGTATAATTCGACGCAATGATGAACAGGGTGATTGGAACCATCAGGTAGCCAACACCCCCACGCCTGAGATGTGCGAAAGAGATAGCGATATACGGTAGAAAAAGATGTAAAATACAACGGAAATCGGAAGTGCCTTCTCATTATAATAAGCTTCTAATAAGGGTAAGTATTTAATATGCGTTTTATTTCAGGTAAAACGCGTCTATTAAGACTTGCTTAAAAATCACTATTGTAGGAGGTTAAGGTGTAAGTTGTAATTTTTCAACAAAACCTCTATTTTACACCAAAATCTGCTATGATAATGAATTTAAGCACAAAATTTAATACTCCATTATGAATAAGTTATTGTAGATGTTGCAATTAAGAGGAGTGTCCCTCGCGAACGCTACAATGTTGCACAGTTGTCGCTGTCTCTATCCCTCGCGATGCGAACGCGTGCCCGAGAGGAGAAACAACAACATTTTCACGCGTATTTCGTATGTTCCGAATTTTGGAGATTACTCCTATAATATTGCTAATATGTAAAAAAAAAATCTTGTAAAAAAATATTCACTATATTATCTGGGTTTCCTTCGAATCAGAATGTTTCTGTATTGATACATTGTCGAGAAATACTAGCATAAAGTTGGGCCGTTTTTCAACGAAAATTGCCAATCTTTGAGCTCGTGTAACTTTTTAACCGTATATTGAAATGAAATTTTATATTACAGAAACACGTGTATTAATGATAAGATTGTTACTGCAAAATTTCAATGACTTTCATTGTTTAAAATTCAAGCAAGGGCCAAACTGCGTTTGTATGGGGCGCGAAGCGGATACTATCCTCTTAAGCGGCGGTAGCCTAATGGCTATGGCGTCGGACTTGCGATCACACGGTTGCCGGTTCGAACCCCACCCATTGCACTACCGACGTGAACCCACTCGTAACACAAGCATTTTAGCTTAGCACGAGGGGTTAACAAGAATACTAGTAATGTGTGACCCACAACGAAAAAAAATTTCTACTGCCATGTACCTAGAATGCGTTATAACCGAATAATTTGCGAATAACCAAGAAAAAAATGAATTTTGCTCCTAAGGCTTTAGCCAGTTCTGTAAAACGCAACATACTGAACGATAAATGTTATTTCCGATTCTACGTTATCCCACGTTCCGACTGACGACAAAACATGTTGCTAACAGCTACATATCTCACTCACTCTTTGACAGTTAGATAGATGTTTGCAACATGTTTTGTCGTCAATGGAAACGCGGGGTTAGGTAGATAACTACTTATACTGTACTGTAGGTTTTAGCCTTAATTATAAGAAATGACTCTATTGTCCGTCCATTTTTCACATTTATATTATAAATCTTAAACTAACTGTCTCGTTAGACTCGTGGAACGCTGGAGGTCATGGGTTCGATTCTCAAGTGGAGCAAAGTGTTATTTAGTTTTTCTATGACATTCTCTGTAGCAGCTCGGAGGAATTTGTGCCCGACTAATGGCAATAGGCTCGCCTCCTATTTCATGGGACCTAAACATACCAGCGAAGTTGCCTAACCCTTCGAGGAATACAGGTGTGATGGTATGTTATGAATCTTAAACTATTGTTATAAGTAAATCTGTGAATCTCGTTTAAAAATGTCAAAATAATGTTATTTTGCATTTACACTACAATTATATACCTACTTATTGTAATTCCCTAGATTTATGATTTTAATTAATATACATACCTATTTATAATTTATATCAGTTTATGTATCATATAAAATCAATATATATGACAAATATTGTTAAATCAGGGAAAAATGATCGTTCTTTAATGTGTTTAATGAAAACACTTTTTTTTTTATTATATAATTATATTTATTAAATACTGGAGAGGTTTGTGTTTGACTGTCTCATTTTATATTTTATTATAGGTATGTTTTTGTGACCAAGCATACTCTCTCAGGGGCCTTATTTTCTAAGTATTCTTTTAAAATTGAATTTAAAAAAATGTACAGTCACCAGCACATCAGGTAATACAAAACTGTCAAATTTCTCCAAATGATTTTAAACCTTAAAATGTTATTGATTAAGTACAAAATCAATTGAGAAAATTTTACATTTTGTGGTAAATTGATGTGCTGGCCTCCTTACAAATGTTTTATACCGTCCTCTGTTCTCTTTCAAATATTTCTTAGAAAACACTAGTATTTAAGTACTCTATTTTTTTATACTAGAATTCATTACAAAAGAAACATTACAAAACAATATTACGACTGACTTGAAATCAAATTTAACTAAATAAAATATTATACAGTTTAAATGATGGATTTTGGGCATAAAAGAAACGAAATATAAGGGATGAACTTCGATATTTATTTAGTTTTGTAAAACACACGATCACAGTAACAGGGCCGGCCATAGAGAGAGAGAACAACAGGAAGTGTCAAACTCAATTGACATTTCAATTTGACGTTTCATCTGACAGATTGACAACATTGGATTGTGTTTACTTAAAATCGTATAAAATATTTAACTTCAACACTGGCCCTTAAACCAATACAATTTTTACAAAGAAAACACAAATATATCAGACCAATTAGGTAGACATACATTTAAACAGTTATCATTAGTTATTTTCTAACATTAGTACCTAAACATATACATCTCAATAACAATCAAACAGGTACATGTTTATCATTATATGAATAGCAGCAAGTTACATAATTATATTTATTTTAATAACAACTGAGTAGTAAAGTTATTATGTTTTTCTCTAGACAAAGGCTTTGTTAGCAGATCAGCTATCATATTATTAGTACACAAATATTTAACATCAATTATACCACTAGATACAATATCTCTGATAAAGTGGTGTCTTATGTCTATGTGTTTGGTTCTTGCATGAAACATAGAATTTCTACATAACTTTTGTGCAGATTGATTATCATTATAAACTGTAACTTTAATTGTTGTATTAAGAATCTCTTTTATAAATTTGCGAATAAATATAGCTTCCTTACATGCATCTGAGAGCGACATATATTCCGCTTCAGTGCTTGATAGTGCCACAGTGCGTTGTTTTCTGCTTTCCCATGAAACAACTGACTTACCAACCTTGAATACGTATCCTGTGCAGGAACGTCGATCGCCTTCATTTCTTCCCCAGTCAGCATCAGCATAAGCGTTGATCTCCATGCCACCTTTTTCAAAAGATAAGCGGTAATCTTTTGTACCTCTTAGATACCTAAGAACTCTTTTCGCGCTCTTCCAATGGATCTCACTGAAACAATTGTTAAATTGGCTGAGGTAGCTAACTGCATAGGCTATGTCTGGACGAGATCCCACAGCTATATACATAAGCGATCCTATCAATCCTCTGTAATCATATTTGTTACAGTCCTCTTGCGATGCTGATGACTTTGGTAGTTTTAATCCTACTTCCATCGGTGTAGCTGAAGACTTACACTCTTCCATATGAAATTTCCTCAATACTTTCTCAATATAATTAGTTTGATCAAGTGTGATTTTATCTTCATGTTTGCAAATTCTCATTCCTAAAATTTGACTTGCTGGTCCTAAATCTGTAATATCAAATTCCTTTTTGAGTTTTTCTTTAATTGTATCTTTTTCACAACAATTTTGAGTAGAGAATAATAGTATATCGTCAACATACAGCGCTATTATTATCAGAGAATCATGATTTGATTTGTAATAGACACATGGTTCAGAGTATGATCTGTTGAACTTCAACTTGTCACACAGAGTACTATTTATCTTTTCATACCATGCCTTTGAAGCTTGTTTGAGTCCATAGACAGCCTTATTGAGTTTATATACTTTATCTTCATTTTGTTTTGAGACAAACCCTTCAGGCTGTTCCATATAAACAGTCTCCTTCAAATCACCATTCAAAAATGCTGTTTTAACATCAAGATGTTCAATATTCAAGTGGTGTTCAGCAGCAATAGCCAATAGTGTTCGAATACTCGAGTATCTTACAACAGGAGAGAATGTTTCTTCATAATCAATCCCTGCTTTTTGAGTACAACCTTTGGCTACTAATCTAGCTTTATATTTCAAAAGTTTACCATTTAAATCATACTTTCTTTTGAACACCCATTTACACTTTACTGGTTTCTGGCCTGCAACACGGTCAGCAAGAGTCCAACATTTATTGACAATAAAGGAACTATACTCATCTTGCATTGCTTTCCGCCAGTTGTCAGCCTCGGGTCCACTCAGTGCTTGTTCCACACTTTGTGGTTCATCTATGTGACTTACTTCAGTGTACATGCATGCTGACATTCCCACTTGCGAGTCTTCAAATTCTTCCTCGGTTGATTCTTCTTCATTCAATGTTTCATCTGGAACATATGTTTCATCTGCTGAATCATCAGCTCTATAACTATCCCCACTGTCGGAATCAGTTACTGTGATCGTGCTCAATCTCTGACTTTCCAATGGTTCTGACCGAGTTTGTTCAACCCTTTCTGTGTCATCAGAGGGATCCTCAGTAAATGCTTCCGAGGTCAGGGGTATCTGACTAGGATCATTACTATGTACTATAGAATCAGATGTGATAGTTTTCATAATATTATTATTATCATCATGTGACACAATGAATTGGTTTTCTAAAAAAGTTACATCACGAGCTATGATACAGTCCTTGGGTTGTTCAGGATTAATTAATTTGTATCCTTTTGTTTCCTCACTGTACCCAACAAATATATATTTCCTGGCTCGTGAATCAAGTTTATTATGAATCGGTTTATGAGCATAGGCAATGCAACCAAATACACGGAGGTGTGAAACATTTACCTTATTTCCAGTCCATTTATCCTCAGGAGTACACCCTTTAACTGCAATAGTAGGTGAACGGTTCTTGAGGTAGATGGCTGTATTCACTGCTTCTGCCCAGTATTTTTTTTCTAAACCAGCCTCCTGTAACATGCAACGTGCCTTCTCCATTATGGTTCGATTGGCACGTTCAGCAACACCATTTTGTTGCGGCGTGTGTGGTACCGTTGTCTCATGCCTAATTCCATGCTCTGTCAAGTAATTCTGAAACATAGAATTTTTATATTCACCTCCATTGTCACTGCGAAGAGTTTTAAGTTTTTTATTTGTCTGATTTTCTACTAATGCTTTCCACTCTTTGAACTTAGTGAACACTTCATCTTTCTTTTTCAAGAAGTATACAAAAGTTTTTCTAGTGTAATCATCTATGAAAGTTAAGAAGTATTTAGCTCCACTAAATGATACACAAGGCATAGGACCACACAAATCTGTATGAACCAATTCTAAACTTTCCTTTGCCCTATTAAAAGACTTCTTCGGGAAGGATAATCGAGTTTGTTTACCTTTTATACAAGATACACATTGCTGAAAATCAGTATTATCATATGAAATTCCAATAGCCATACCTTGCTGTAATAAACTCATGCTTCTATGGTTAAGGTGTCCTAAGCGACGATGCCAAACCTCCTGTGTAGCCACACCTTCCTTCTTCGAAGTCAGAGCCAACGCGTTACGCGCCTTAGCAGTCTCTGGATCACTCGCTGATACATCCCCTTGATGCTCTGGTGACTCATCCATTGTGGGGGTCTTACCTGAACACATCGCACCTGTGACAAAAGAAGAGCCCATATTCTCCGCAAAGTTACAGCGATTTGACTGAGATTCAATGGTATCCAACTGATAAATACCATCACAGAGTGTGGCACTAGCAACTATGTTTCCTTTGAAATATATTTTACAACCGCTAGAACCAAACACAACATTGAATCCCTTTTGAACCATTGCACTTACTGACAATAAATTAGTTGCTAAATTAGGTATATAATGAACATCACTTATTGTCTTTAATTCACCACTGTTCATTTGAACACGAACTGTACCTTGTCCTTTTGTATATAGAATATCACCATTTGCAATTTTTACTTGTAATGACTTATCATACACTAGATCACTGATAATATTTTCATCACCGCACATATGTCCTGTCGCACCACTATCAATGTACCATAACTCCTTCTTGATGTTGGCTGATAGTGCAGTAATTAGGGCTTTTGAAGCGCCTGCATTATTCTTCACTGTCTTCTTTGACATTTGTGTTGCCTTAGGACAATTCTTTATAAAGTGTCCGGTCTTCTTACACCTAAAACATTTGGGCTGTTGTTTCCGTGTAACTAAGGCTACTGTATTCTCTGATTTGTCATCACGGCGTAAATTTTCCTGTAACAATTTACCCTTAACAATTTCGCTAGACAACTTAACGTTGCTATTCTCCATAGCCATTATGAGAGGATCATAGTCACTTGTTAGTCCACTTAGCATGATAACGGCCACAAAATCGTCCTCCAGTGCCGATCCTATCTCATTAAGTTGCTGCGAAATTTCTGTGATTTTATTTAAATAAACTTCCATATTTTCGCATTCATTGAGTTTCGTAGCGAACAAAGTCCTTAGAAGTCCTAGCCTGCGGCACAAGCCTTTATCTTCGTAGGCCTTTTGTAAATTATTCCAAGCTTCGTGCGCTCTCTTAGCACATCTAATATGTGGAATCGCTGCTGGACTCACCGACAATGCAATTTTAGCGAGGGCCTTCTGATCCTTTTTCATTTTATCTGCTGCGTCATCCGGTTCCTGTACCACGTCCCAGAGATCTTCATGAATCAGCGTCATGCGCATCATGAACTTCCATGAATTGTAATTCTCTATCCCTTTGAGCTTTTCGAAGCTCAAGAAATTTGGTGCAGGCGTGGACATTATATTTTTTTACAATGATAACCGTATTAATAATTTTAGGTTACACGCGGTTTCTTTTATGCCGACAAAAATTTGTGGAAATACTTGAAATACGATAAAATCAACTTTGACTTCAATTCCGTATATTACTGGGCCCATAACCTGATGGATTTTGGGCATAAAAGAAACGAAATATAAGGGATGAACTTCGATATTTATTTAGTTTTGTAAAACACACGATCACAGTAACAGGGCCGGCCATAGAGAGAGAGAACAACAGGAAGTGTCAAACTCAATTGACATTTCAATTTGACGTTTCATCTGACAGATTGACAACATTGGATTGTGTTTACTTAAAATCGTATAAAATATTTAACTTCAACATTAAATTCATCGTTTTTATTTACTGTTCCATAGCCTCAGATCAAATAAAAAGTTAAGATGGAACTTTCCTAACAAATAAGTGAGGCCGGCTAAAACTACGCCTAGCCATTTACAAACACAAAGCTACACTATATAACAATACCGAAACTACGCCTTATCTTGTCAGTCGAGCTATCAAGCTGTCGAAAGCTAGACAGTTTTAGCCGGACTCACTTCTTTGTTCGCAAAGTTCCATCTTAACTTTTTATTCGATCTGAGTCCATAGCATTAGGTTTAAGACTTTATTTTCTCAAAAAGAAATACATTTCACTTATATGAGAAAACAACATTTCTAAATAAGTTAAGTTAGGGCGACGAGGCAGTTCATGTCGAAATTATAAAAAGTTTTACTATTTTAAATCCTGAAAAATGTGTTTTTTTAAAGCTTTTTTAAAGGTATATATGGACTTTTGGTCTTTTACATATTTAGGCAATGTATTGTAAAGCTTTGCTCCTTCATACAGTATAGTACTTTTCCCGTAGTTTGTCCGAGGGGCCTGAAGGGCTATATTATTTGCTTGTCTAGTTCTGTACCTTTTTTGAGTGCATGATTTTTTGGAAAAAGTGATTTGTGTATGTATGTTTTTATTTAATATTTTGTGTACAAGTAAACATGTATTATATCTATATATTTGTGAAATATTCATTATCTTTGTGTCTTTGTAAACTTTTAGTGTGGGCGTGCGATACTTATATTTGAAAAGAATTTAAATAAATTTTATTTTGAGCTCTTTACAAGATGCTTAGGTTAGATTTGTTCCCACTGCTGGGAGACTGGCCTCCGTGAGAGAGTGTGGGCCGTAATCTACCATGCGGTTGGTAGATGTCACATGTCTTCCAATTATTTTTTAATAATTAAGCGGCGGTAGCCTTATGGCTAGGGCGTCGGACTTGCGCTCATGTGGTTGCCGGTTCGAAACCCACCCATTGTACTACCGACGTAAACCCACTCGTAACACAAGCATTTAGCTTAGTACGAGGGGTTTACAAGATTACTAGTAATGTGTGACCCACATTTCTAGTAAGCTTTTTTAATAAAAAAAAATTGGTTCTAGGACACATCCGTTCTTCACGATGTTTTCCTTCACCGTTTTGCGAGCAGTGGTGATAAAATAATTTGGGAAGTCATAGCCATCAGACCTTACCAAATTTTGGGCAATACCAATATCAGTACCTACACACAAACTGCCGAGTTGCTTTGTGTGTAATACTGATATTCAGCCAGGGTCTGGATAGATTGGACGTCGACCCCATCATCGCTGGGAAAAGAGTATGCCTCTGGTATACTGGCTACCTATTTTCCAATACCTACCTGCATACTATAAAATAAGGATAGTTAATCAAGAGGTACTTACTAGTCATAACTAAGTGCTTGGTCTGTGAACTCCGCGGAAAGCTATTTTTCTTCCTTTCTTTCTTTTTCTCGTAATTTTCAGTACCACGTAGAGAAAACTGACCACTTAACCCACATAAACATTATTAGATTGTTGTTTAATTAAGTCTTGACGAATATTGTCACTAACATTGAGGGCTATGCGTAATTCAAAGCGAATCGATCCGAATTTTCCTTTATCAACGCGTAGGTACGCAACTTCTAAACACAACCCACTCCAAGATCCAAAATTATGGTAATCATCTTTACTCCACGGTGGTTCTTTTTGTACTGCCCGGCAATTCGATACCTGGTCTTAATAAATATCACAAAGACTGCGGGTAGAATGAAATAAAATCAAATCTACTTTACCGACATACCGACACAAAAGAATTCAAATTTGAAATAAGAATATTTGAATTCTGGAATTGCTTTCTAAGTCAATAAATTAAAGTTAGGTACAGATAGTTCATACAAAAAAGTACTTCTCTTATCGCTAGTTCTGATAAAAAATATAATTATAGTGAGGAAACCAGCATGCTTGAGAGACTTTCTCAGGGTTGTGTGAAATCTGAAAACCCGCAGTGGGTTCGATTACCAGATCGAGCAAAATATTATTGGGTTTTTCTTTGAATTCTCAGTAGCAGTTTAGAGTTTGAATATGTGCCTGGTAAATGGCAATAGGCGGCGAACTGGTAGGTGTACCTACTTAAAGTAAGTAGGTACCTACACCTCTGCCTAACTCTTCGGGATTATTTCCGTACCTAGGGTAGGTACTTGTTTACTTCTTTATATTATTGGATTAATTTCAAACGCAGAACAATGAATTATTGACTCTTAGGAACAGGCTCTTAGGAATATGCGGGAGGTATGCGGAGGCCCACGGTCTTAGGTACAACTGCAAGAAAAGTGAACTGCTTATATTTAAGGCAGGGAATAAAAAACCTAAAGCTGTTCAACCGGTTAGTCTTGCAGGAGTACCTCTAAGCAGAGTGTCGACATTCAAATACTTGGGACACTGGGTCACCGAAGACCTTTCGGATGACTTAGATATTGAGAGGGAACGTAGGGCACTGTCAGTAAGATGCAATATGCTGGCTCGCAGGTTTGCAGGGTGTACGAAGGATGTCAAGATAGCTCTGTTCAAGGCCTATTGCCAGACTTTTTACACCTGCTCCCTGTGGGTCCGTTATACGCAAAGGTCTTTCAGTGCCCTACGGGTCCTGTACAATAACGGGTTTCGGATGCTGTTGGGGCTGCCTCGTTTCTGCAGCGCATCGGGTATGTTTGCAGAAAATAGGACGGATTGTTTTAGAACAATAGTGCGGAAGAGAGTGGCTTCCCTGTTGCGTCGTGTGAGAGACAGTACCAACAGCCTTCTTAACACGATACTGGAAAAATTTGAATGCCTAGTTGTAAGGCACTGGAATTGTGTGCATGGCTCCAGGTCAGCAATATTTAATATAAAATAAAATAAATATTCTTACTAACATAGTTTCTAAGCACTACTAACACACTATGGATGTACATCTGAAATAAATAAATAAAAAATAAAAAATTGATACTGGTTAGGTATGTGTCAATAATTGAAACTAACTAATTGAAAATTCTTAATTATTTAATCGGACAAATAAACGTCTTTTTTTCATTCATGATTCACAGAAAAAATACTTACACGAATTGGAAATATTGAATTTCCAGAAAAAATATTTAAAAAAACATAACAAATAATTGCGTGACAAGCCTATCCCAATATTTATTATAATAATTACAACTTTATTACAATTTTAATAATTATTATCTTATAATACGATACATTAACGAAGCCTTATAAAAATTGAAATGAACAACTTTTCCACTTTGTATTGCACAGTTAAAAATAGCATAAATATTACCAATATTATTATTGTAGTAACACCTACATTAATCAAATTAATATAAAAAATAAAAATAAAATGGATTTGGCTTGAATATAAAAATCTGGAATGTTTGAGTATTTTGGCTCTAATAAATTATTTGTCATGATCAATTATAATAATATGACAAAAATGAGATGATAATATTATTCATTAGTGATTTCCAAAAATCGTGAAATAACTATGTCAAATAATAAAAATAAAAATGGCGCCATGAATTACAACTGTCAAAATCAAAAAGTAACGATTGATAAACAACTTTATCGATAATATTTTGAAATTCGATTTAAATGTGTAAATGTAAATGACAAATAACTATGTACAATGAAATCTTAATTGATTAATAAAAATAATATACAATACTTAAATGCTACAATTTACAATGTTAAATGATTATGTTATCGCCTAAATACAGTCATGTTGATAATCTATTGTACAATAATTTACAAAAAGCTTAATTATAAATGATATGCAAAAAGCTATTCATATATAGCTCATTTCACTGGATTATTATAAACTAAAATTTTGCTATAATTAAGTACGCAAATCTTTCGATGTCGTGCCGAAAAGGATTGGTCTATAGTTTGTCAATCAACCAATTTCTATCGGTAAAAATAAAATTAAGAAGGGAGAAAACGTCTTTTCTAATCTTATTACATGGTTAAATTGATAATATTGACGTTTTGAAAATTATTTTGGTTTTTTAAGAATATCTTTAACTAATTTGTGAGAGTATGTGATAAATGCAAGGTTAGTGCCGAAAGCACAATTTTTTGGCACATTACATAAGAGTATTCAAAATATAATATTAACTTCGAAAAAAAATAGAGAACTCGATTTAAACTGACGTGTTTTGAGTATTTTAGTTTTCGAAGTCTTGTCAACCGTATACATTTTCGATGATAACGCATCAGGGATATTCCCATTTATTCTAAGTAATTGAGCCCCGAACAATTAACAAAATGAGAAAACTTAACAACAACCGGTGTAACGTAAGCTTGTAAACATTAGTCGAAAGTTTACCAAAGATTCGGCTATGAGCTTGCCGAATACCAATTCGTGTTTGGTGGAGCGGACTTATCTACAGGCTGATGAGAATGGGACGCGTGCGCAGAGTGCGCCTGAGGATGATACAGGTGAAAAGATGAAGGTGGATGGAAGAACTGCGACTGGTCTAGTGATGAAGCGTAATCTAGCGCTCCAGGAACCGCTGAATAGGGTTGAGGCTTCAATGGTAAAGGAGCTTCACCCAAATAAGAGTGCCTTAACGCTTCGGAATAAGCACTATTGTCGTACGGCAACGCATACTGCTGTTTGTCTCTCGGGGACACGGAACCTGGTGGCGTCATAGCCGAATGATAATCGGCATACCCTCCGTAAGCTAAAGAGCCTATATCCGTACCCTTATGTCCTAATTGGTCGCCGTAACCAGAGCCTTCGCTACCTGGTGGTGTTGGTAATGGCCCTGATTGACCGTCACCGGAGTAATAACCACCAGTTCTGCCGTCACCCAAAAAGTTACTTCGAATAACACTTTCTCTATTCGCGTAAAGTTGTCTCAATAAGGCCGATGCTGGTGTCGAAGAGTGATTCGTAGGTATCTGCCTGTTTAGGGGATTCAGATGGTGGTTCTGAGTACCAATCCATTGTATCGTTGATTTCTGTTGCTGTTGTTTCAAAAGTGCATCCGTAGAGAAGTCTGTTGGTCTGTGAGAAATTTCTTTTCCGTCTAATGCTACAGATGGTAGGTGCTTCGACATAGCATTCTCCAAGTCTCTAACAGACGTCGCATCAGACCCACCTTCGGGTATCGCTAGGTTTGTCTTGGAAATGTCTCGTTCTGCCGGTGATATGGTAGCTCCAGGATTGGAGGCAGTCTTTCGTCTTTCCTCGTCTCTTTCCGCTTCTTCTTCGCAGTCAGTCGTATGTTTCCGTTTCTTCTGTCTTCTGGCGGGCATTGGTGAAGTTCTTTCTGTGTTTGTGTGCAGAGGTAAAGGCTGTGCATCGCTTAGTCTGGTAAGGTGTGTAACGTCAGAGGTTGGTACAGGAGCGGAGGATGCTGAGTCAGTGTTCGTCGGAGGTTCAGTCCGTTCGCCTGGATGACGAGGAGGAGGGGGTGGGGCGCCAGAGTTGTCCGTATCTGGTGGTCCGTTCTCAGGATCTCCCGTTGTTTCTTCCCGTTTAACACCTTGAACGCTTTCTTCTAGTTGGCAGCAGTCCATAACTGTGTTTGGGTACTCGCGCCCACTGAAACGAAGATTAGTTTCATCGTTATTATTGTCACTTTTAAAACCCTCATGAGTTGAATTCATATGGAAACTAAACTTAACTTTCTTGACTATTTCATTTTACTATTTTAGAGAGATGAACTGGCCACCGATTTCTGGTTACATCATGTTTTATGCAACTTACCTGATAACATAATTGACGCATATAATGTTCTGTTCTTCAGCGTTCTTGGAGGAACAGACGACTGTGGCACAGGTCTGCATCCAGGTGTAACCGCCGAGCTTGTTCATTATCCTATAGTAGTGTGTCAGCACTTGACCCTTATTCATTACTGCAAAGAAGAAAGGTTAAATTTAGTATGAGGAAGCTCATAACAGTAGGAAAATTTAAGAGATTTTGCAACGACCGCGGGCAGGATTATTTTTTATTTTTCCTTCACTAAAATAACTTAATAATCTTTGCATGGAAAATGCCTAAAAAATACAAAAAGAAAGATTTTGCAACATTGAAAATGTGGGATTTGTGTTACAAACATTATCCTATTTATTGTTGTTACATGTTTAATTTCCAGCTTAGCAAAAAGATTTTATGACATGCGTCTCAACATGTTTGAAGACGATTTCAGGAGTTTTCACTTCGTAGGGCTATATAGAGTTATTCCGAAACAAAATGCTTTTTCCCTGACCAAGACAACAATTAACATTCGGGACTAGGATCACCTAAAGCGTTCGTTCGACCTTCATCATAATCACATTAGAACAATAGATTAAACGCAAACAAAAATGTTAACGTATATGTATCAGCATCATTATATTCAATTGATTTGTTACACAAAGGACATAGTGAACACGTGTTTGTGGGACGTGAGTCAGAGAGATTAGTACTAACACGGTTTTTGGCATTGTTGATGTATTGTATTGGCAAAGGATTTTTTAATTATGATGCATTTGATATTGGAGGAGAGCCAATAAGTGAAACTGATGTAGCAATATTGGTTGTCTATTTTGTTAGAATTGTTGAGGAAAATTTATCGTGTGCTTTGAGTCGCATAGGATTTATTAGTAGTAATGGTAGTGGCAATAACAGAAGCTACTAAGAATGAGTAAATTATAATAATTCCAATATCTACCTAATAGGATAATGAAAAGAATAGAAATATAATGGCAGCAACTGACCTCTTGACAGGTGAAAACGTAAAATTACAAATAGCTAAAAAAGCTTGAGTCGAAGATTATATTATTTTGTTCTGTTGACTATATGTTTAAAGTGAGGGACATTATCTTTAATCATACACAATAAAAAATAAATCAACTTGTTTTTCAGTCGGTAAACAGGCATGTAAATTCCAACGCGTCAAAGTTGTCGGAAGTCCCAAACATAATCATTTAATTTTATTGGACGTATGCACAAAATTTGAATATCATACGCTTCGCTATCGTCAATATAGTCATCTTGTAATCAAACCGCGTATACAGTTGTAACCAAATTACCCGCTTTCTAACAAACACCCGGACTTTTATGCTAATATGTACAATTGTTATTCCAAACCAGGAATGTCCACATTTGACCGGCATCTACATAGATGTACATTTTAAATTCAAATTGATGGTCTCGTAAAGCTATCAAATGGTAAGGTGCTAGAACCGCATGACGTTAACGCTACACCGTGATTGGCATTCAAAATGTCAGCCATCTTGTTATGTACGATGATTGGTTGGATGATTACGTCAGGATTATGAGTCCTTCCATTCATGTCATCTTTGTTCTTGAAATCGTGTATTTTTGTAGTGAAGCAATCGCGTTTGATCGGAATGAGTTCAGATGACTAAGTTACATTGAGGTTGTCACGGATTTTCCTTCATCACTGAATTAACATAGGCAGTTGCTTGATGCAACTTTAAAGCATTTCAATAACATTTCATCATTGATATTGACTCAATTTTATCGTAAAACTAGATTTCCGCCCACGGCTTATAATAACTACAATATGTATTTACTATACATATAAACCTTCCTCGAGAACCACGCTAACCACTGGTGAAAACGGCATGACAATTGGTGCAGTAGTTTTTGAATTTATCGCAAACAGACAGACCGACAAACACGGCGGAGGACTTTGTTTTATAATATGAAGTGATAAAGCAAAACATGTTTACAATAATAATGAAACTTATAAAGCGATAAAATCCAATAAGGAAATTGATACTTTATAAAATGTAAGAAATCCCAAAAAAACTAAGGAAGTTGGAAACAATAAAAACTATGAATCACGCAATAATCCAGGTAGATATAACCATAAAACAGAAAAGGCCATCTCGTTGCACATTAAGACATCATTGTCACAACATCATCATCAATGTCATTTCCCACGTCTACGTAAAGGGAGAGGAAACCGAAATGGTGGAATAAAAATTATTATTCAAATCACAACTTGAGTGGAGACGGGCCGGCGTGGCGTGGCGCTAGGCCTAAATTGTATTTATAATTTGACGGATGTGTAGGAAAGTAATCGTATCACACACAAGAAGATTACATTTCTTGAATAGGAATATCTCTGATATGATCTTTTAAACAAATTCCAGATAACGAACGTGAGACCTTATACTGCAAAATGACAATATTCCTTCTCGAATAATTTTTGACATCGATAAAATGTTGTTGTCTTTAAACTTTATTTTCTTTAATGTAAACAACACAGTTAATGCTTTGTTGCAAATATACCTTACATACTAAAATATGTTGCAAAAGAATAAGCTCTCAATCGGTAACATCGAAAATCATTCTAAAAGAAATGTTCCCACAAAATGGTGGTCTCATAAATTTTCCTCGTAACGCTTTGCGCCTTGAGCTGCCTGTCTTCTTGACATGGATTTCTATAGACCACATACTGAATACAAATCGGTAGTTGCGACATGAACCTACGAAGGATTTCACTACATATATTGGGTCATGGGTGGACATAGCATCGTTTATAGACAATTGATGATACACTCGCAAGGCTAATTAGAAATAGAGGTGACAATTAATGTTGCCTAACCAGATTGATTTATTGAAAGTTGGTAGTTAAAAGAAATGTTGAAAGGTGTAATTAATTATAGGAAGTTAAAGAGGATCCATCGAAAGAATAATAATAGGAAGGTGAAAACAGAATTGCGATGGACATCATTATAAATCATCTTGAAAAATCTACAATACAGATATATAATAAGAAGGAAACATGCCAAGTTATAACAACCATAAAACATACTCGCAAGTTTTTATCTCATAATAAAAATAATGATAATGATGCAAGATGGAAGTAAGATTCAGATAAAGATATGAATAGGAAAGAAAATTTAAAACAAAAGTACTTACAATCTACGTGACATTTCCTAAGTTTGTTGGCATCTTCTCCGTGGCAGAGAGCGTAGAGATTCTTCCCCGTCAGTTCCTCGGCGGTGTAGCCCAAGAGTTCTGACACCCTGCTGGAAATTGAAATTTATATGTTTCAATACAAAACTCGATGATGTAAATTGAAATGAAAAAGGTGAAATTGAATTTTGAAATTTAGGAAATAAAAGGAAACAACACCTACTCATATTACAACAACTACTGCTCATGTAAATGTTCATGTACATTAAATATTGAGGTAGTATATTCTTAATAATTTTCAGAAAACGTCATTAAATTACTTAATATAAAGACCAAAAATGATTATGCACGAAAACTACGCTAAAATATATTAAAACTAGGGCAAATCTACAAACCTGGGCTCGCAATGCGCTATTCGGAAGTCGAAGTTGATTCTTGTGACGAACATATCTGACTCCAGTCTGATCTCGTGCACTGAAGGTGGTGGTAACGCTATGGCTAAAGCCACCATACCCAGTAGAACTGTGGGTGACTTGCGGCTATGGGAAAATGAATATTGCGGTCGGAGGCGGCACAGCATCAGAACCACCTGAAAAGAAGGAGACGAGCATTGAAGAGATGGTAATATAAGTAGAAGATGTTGATTAAATTCTTCATGTTTTGGATAATTTTCAGATTGCTAAATGAAGGTAAAGCTAAATATTCAGGAATTTTCTTATTAATATGGCTTTATCTGAAACGGTTTGTATAATAAACACAGATTATGCTTCAGATTGTGTTTATATCTAACTAGATGATTACGTCCTTAATTTAAAAGTTTAATAAGCCAAAGTAAAAAAAAATGTCATCAAAACTTTCACATTTGTTTCGTTTTCGTAAAATAGAAAACGCGGACGTGTCTCATGTAAGAACATTAAACTTTCAAACATAACGAGAAACTGAAAAGCTATTTGTTACACAGCGTAATGTTTCTGAAGCACGTATTACACATATTACCAGGTAATCGAATTCGGAGATCAAATGTAAGGAGGATCAACTAATTTGCAGCGTTCCCAATAAAACCGTTGCCTTCGGCGCAGCACACTAGCAAATATTCAAGTATTAATTGCTCTTCTGAATCCAAAACGGAGTAATATTACCCATTTAGATGAAGATAAAACAAATTATGGTTGTTATTTCTACTTTGATACCTCACAACCCCTTTAAAATACAAATAAACGCTCAATTGACAAGCAATAAAGAGATGAATGGCTCTCTAAATATAAAGGAAAGTGTCCAAGAAACTGCTTATAAAATAAAAGGAGAATTTACACCCCAAAAACAATCTACCGGCAATTTTGCTCAGCTATTGCGGTATTCACAAGTCGCTTGTGATATAATCACGTTTTATGACCTAGCACCGAGTTAAGGCAAAAATTATGGGGCCGTATAATGCTGCCTTGAGGCACCCCAAGCCAGCAATAATTCTAACCAATAATATTTGTGATCTAAGACGGATAAAGAGGTCGTTCGAATCCATTTGTTACTCGCAGTATAGATATGAAGCTACGAGATTGTATTATGATGAATATACAAGGAAAAAGGTGCTTTACAGTATCAAAGGTTGTTTCAAAATCAGTAAACCTATCAATTCGGTTGCATCGATAGAATGAATGTATCAACCTTATACAATTTAGTTCATGTTTTTATAATACTTAATCTCGTTCTATAAGATACCTACCCGCCAGTTACCACTTTCAGTGTATCTCGTTGTTTCACCCTCCTTGCCTCTTGCAACCTAGATCGAAAATGAAAATTCAGCGTCCATTTATTTCTCTCTTTAAAATATTTAATTAGAAAAATTTTATGTCCACAAACTTTCATACTCTTCTTGGTTTTGAATTATTTCAGAAATTATTATCATTCTCTTGGATATAAATTTGGAATTTGTTCGATGTATTTATTGTAATAAATTTGATGTAGCAAATACATAAAGTGAAGAGTCGCAATAATTTATTCAAGCGCTTATTTTAAACATTTGTATTTTAATACCAAATTATACACAGCTAAACTATTTGCAAGATGTCCAAGGTAACTTTACTTTTATAAAAAAATAACTTTACATTTGCTTATTTTGAAATTCGTCATTCTTTATGTTTGGCAATGGTGCCTCTAGCTTCTGATTCTATTTCACTTTATGCATCTTCTATTGCTGATTCCTTACCCTGTATCCTGAAGACTTGAAGTGGCAGCCCCTTTTGGTCAGCGTACTCTTCATCCTTATACAGAAGGCTCGATCCATCCCTCGGTATAGCGACCCACTCGCCGCTAGACTCATTTGTGATGACACTGTGAACAAGTGACAAAGGAAAATTGTAGTAGATGAACGGTTTTGTGGGGCCTTGTTTAAAAATGTAATTTTTAAAAGTTTAATAAAGATACATCACATAGATTTATAAAAGAAAATCAAGATAAAGCTTTTCATGTATGTATATACATGAAAAGCTTTATCTTGATTTTCAGCTGTTATTTTAATGTCTTTTTTTTTATTCGTTTGTAATGTATCTTAATAATGAACTGAAGATAATGTTTTAGGCTGGATATATTCCAAGTTAAATAAATTTTTCATCTTAATTCTATTTTATTTTATTTATTTAGGACAACATACAATTATTACAGAATAGGTATGAACTCTTTTCACTTTGTCTTTATTAACACCAAAATCACCAACCATATCACACATCAAACTGAATACCAGTTTAGATAGTATAAAGTTGAAAGATATGGTTTTTGTTTGTTATCGATAACTGAAACTACTGAACCTATTTCATTGATTCTTTCATTATTAGAAATCCACTTTATTCCCGATTAACATAGTGTATTACGTTGCGGGAGAACCTGGATTCCGCGGGCAAATCTCTAGCCTTTCATCATCATCATCATCATCATCATCATCATATCAGCCTATTGCCGTCCACTGCTGAACGTAGGCTTCCCCCAAAGAGCGCCAACCTAGTCTAGTCTTGAATCAATTGTAGTAGCTAAGTATTCGTATTGTCTAGGACTTTTAGTTTAATTTTAGGTACGTACATAATTGATGAGGCTGGCTTGATAATTTTTATTCTTCCAAAAAAATCTATTGCATACACACCTAAGAAAAACTTTTAACTGATCTCTTTTTTATTTAATATACTTATATCCACACAAAAAAGGCAACACAACCAAGAAATGGACCAAATTTTAACACAAATAAATCAATTTTTATTTTAAACGCGAATCAGTGTGAGAGTTGATTGATTGGATGGACGTGTAGCTAATTATAAGATTTGTGATGCGACTTGGTCCAGGAACGACACTACGCTGTAATTGATTTCACTGAACCAACCACTCAGTTATTTGTCAACGGTTCTAAAAGTTTTTCAGAAAGAAAGTTTAAAAATAAATTGTACCTAATGCGAACGTTTTTCCTGGTTTTTTCGACATTAAAGAAAAATGAACTTAGTAGGAAATAATTTCGTAGTAACTTGTATATAAAAGGCTGTTAGAAAAATAAACTTGGTAAAAAGTCTAGAAAAGGTGTGTACCTACTTTCGTAACCTAGGTTAATGTTGGAGAAAAAGGCGTACACCTATTGTGTTTTTATTGTATTCTTTATTACGTCATATTCTACAAACGTATAGCAACAAACAGAGCTGTTTTTGTGCGATTTTTTTCTCAGTTCCCATTTCAGAGTATAGTTTTTGCTACTATTAGTCATCGATCAGTTCATCTGTTCCTTTATTTTCCAGTATAAAATTATCACGGAAAAAATTCAAGTCATCGATATATTTTTTTTCAAGTTTCTTGTTGATTCGATCATGACATGTATGTACTTTGTGTATTGTAACAATGACGTTGTGAGAATTTCAACATTCAGTGATGTATCCTAAACTGGAAGGATGATGAACTTAACAATACATACATACCATCAGGTCTGTATTATCCAAAGGATTAGACTAGGTCCTAATGTAGAGAATTCCAATTCGCCGACGTTTCTAGATCCCATATAATAGCAGAAAGGAGAGAGGGCAGAAATCGAAACTGCTACTGAGAATGAACTCTCATTGAACTTGAATGACACTTGAACACCAAAAAGACTTGGAATCAATCTCAGGACCCCTAGCGTAGCATTCGCATTTATCACTAGTAGCCTAGAAGGAGGCAATAATTAGATTGTATGTACAGGAAAGTTGACCTAGGTAGCACAGTTTTTACTTTATTTTAATAAAAGTTTTGTGTCCTTTTAAAATTAATCTTGTTGCTTTCTTCCTTGATTATAGATAAAAGTTTTATTTAGTAAAGAAGCTTTACACGCTACTCTTGTTTTCCCAAACCCGTGAAATTTTCAAAATTTCAATAGCAATCCATGTTAATACTCCCCAATTGTAAGGAACTCGTGTGCAAAATAGAATGCTTCTAGATGTAGATGCACCGGTTTAAGTTAAACATTGTCTAAAAGGTTGAAGTTTTCAACTCGTCCTTAAATGATAAAAATATTTTTTTTTAAGTTTCCATGTTATCCCAAAATATTTCTCCATCGACAATATCCACCTCTCTAGCAACACTCATTTGAAATTCTCCAATAAATCAAGTCATTATCCTCCTTACCTTTTGCCTACATAGTTCTGGCCGGCTTCCAGTCCAATCAAATACGGCTAAAATATCAGTATCCTTCAAGTAATCAATGCCATCAGACCTCAGCATCCCAATTTCTTGACAATACCTTTCTGGATAGATATAGTAAGGATACGACTTCTGTTTCTTCTACAGTCGCGTTCTGACTACTACGAACGAAAGTGGTGTTTGTATACAGAGGGGTCTCGGTGTATCGAGAATGGTGCACAGATAAAGAACTGAACTTTTATTCATTCAATTTAACCTAAAAAACCTGGTGCAATACTTACAACCCAAATAAGCAGCTGTTAACATCAAACTTAAAATTCAATGCGCACGCGGTTCTGTTGCAAGTTTAATCTTTGGCAATAGCCACAATAACCATTACAGTGGACAATAGGTTGGTATGCCGATTTGTATCACGTCGTTGTACTAAATACGTAACTAGATTGAATCGGCGAACAAATATTTGTGTAACCTTGATAATATATCAAGCTGTTTTTAAGTGGAAAAAGAAGGTGATTCTGATTTTATGGTCTTTGGAATCTTTTTTTAAATCTCGAATAGCTAAGTACCTACTTCTATTTTCAATTGTATATTTTTATAGTACAAGCTTTTGCCTTCGACTTCGCTCTAGTGAACGAATCAAGAGATATTAATAAAAAACCAACTGATGAGATTTTATGGATCTGCATACAACAGAGATGTGAAGCTTTGTCTCAAGACCTATTTAACTACTTGAGATAAGATGTACCGCAGTTTTTAAAAAGTAAGAGCATTATGCTTTTTAACCGTAAAAACAAAATTAAAAGCTGTTCAGTAGTTTTTGCGCCAAACTCTAAAAAATAGACAAGTATTCCAAAAATCTCATTTTTGAGTTCGGAGATATTTATACAACGTGTCACATAAGGTATTCTAAGTTATGAACTACGTGTGTACCAAATTTTATTCAAAGCTGCTGCTGTAATTTTTGTGTAATTGAGTAACAAACATCCATAAATGTAAACTTTCACATTTCTAATATTTGTAGGATTATATTTACCACTTGTATTCCTTTTTAACTCTTCACGCAATCACCGACACGAATAATACAAGATGTTTTACTTATAGCAACTGCTAAAGACAATCTACTAGTATCATCTTCTATACATCCAACAGGAGCAGATACTCTACAATGCATAGTTACTTCAGTATGGTGCGCTATTCTCAGACCTTCGACGTAACTACATTCACTAAAAGTCAGATTATGGAAATACCCCATGCTTAGCTAAATATCTAAATTGATAACAACTTTATCACCTCTTCAATATTCATGCTCTAAGCAAACGTTTATAGCATCTGGTACAAGCTATGTTCAAATTGTTATATCGAAAGTCTGTTTGTCAGTGTCATTATACGAAACTGCTGGACCGATCACAATTCGGTTTCACTATTGTATAGTCAATGATTTAAGACTATTATATCTCAAATATGAAGGGCGAATAATCACGATCCATTGTGGGTCATCAAATAGTAATTTACTGGCAATAGGTCATTCTGATCAATTTTTAATTTAACAAGACACAGTTTCACTTTGTCTCCTTGTTTAGATACTGAAATATTGACGCCATCCATTCTGCATCATATTGTTGATTAAATTCTAGACTTTTCTACAGACAACCATTTAGTTTGTATATTAAGAGAAATAGGACGTTGTCAACTTTTCGAAGTCTTTTTTTTATGCTAAGAATCCTCATGGATATTCTGTCACTTAAGGAGGAGGTAGGGTATGTCCATTTGCGATATTTACCACAACCATTACAAGAACTTTTGTATAATATGTTGGATAAATCAGTAATCGTGTATCATTATAATCAAACATGTTTATTTCTCTAACTAATTCGTCATCAACCCATTACATTGTCCCACTGCTGGGCACGGGTCTCCTCTCAGTACGAGAGGGAATAGGCTATAGCCCGCCACGCTAGCCTACTGCGGGTTGGCAGACTTCACATGCCGTCAAGAAAATCTCTCAGGCATGCAGGTTTCCTCACGATGTTATCCTTCACCGTTTAAGCGCGTGATAATTAATTATTAGTGCCTTGGATACGAACTCGAGACCTTTGACTTGGCAGTCCAATGATCGCCTCTAACTAATACCCAACCTGAAACAATTTTTTTTGTATTTTTGTAGGAATTTGCCATGCAAAGATTATTATAAAGTTATTTTAGTGAAGGAAAAATACGTCACCTCAACGACGTAATTTAGAAAATGTGAAGGCGAATTTCGACCTGGTGGGTGGGACACGCGGCGGCTTAGCGGTCATAGCGTCTGGTGTACCTAACCAGAAGACGCAGGTTAGAATCCTGCCCGCGGTCGTATTTATCCTTTTTTTTTTTTTATTACAGAGGGGGCAAAATAAAATAACTTTATATCATCAATGTATAGGTATTATAAAGTTGGCCTCAAGTTTCCACAAAATTTCAAATTTTCTCAGTTGATTTTGAACTCTATCTTCAACAATTTAAGGTTTAAAATCATTTGGTGAAATTTGTCAGTTTTGTATAACCTTGACCTGCTGGCGACTGTATATTGAATTTAATACAAACTTATAGGTGCTTGATTAAAACCATAGGCACCTTTTAATGGGTACGGAATCATCTTGAGATCTTAGTTTGTAGGTTTCATAATACCTAGTTATTTCACTGCCTACATTGCTTTTTAAACCGGAATACAATGATGTAAGCACATTATTGATTTGTGGCACAATATTTAGCAATGCGGTGGAACTACCCCAGAAAAATTACGCCTCATAATTTCGTGCTTTTTAGTTTCTTAGTAGTAATGGCAGTTTCCTCAGTCCTAAATTAAGTTCAACTTTTAGAGCCGCTGGCTATCGTCACCTCAGACACCTCCACGCCATGGTCATCACGGTGACAATGTGGCGATTTCACCATGGACAACTGTTCTGTGACTCATTTCACCACGCCCGTCACCACACAATGGCTCACTGTCAAACCATCTCGATCCTGATTGTTTTTTTTATCGAGTTTTTTAGCAGCATAGTGTAAATTGAAATCGATTCTAGCCCTTCGATGTTACGTGTGAAATTAATGGAGACTTTCCAAAATGATCAAATGTGTTCGTAAATAGTTTTTTTTTTGTTTGGCGTATTCTGTGTAATTTTCCACTGCCGAAAATTTTTGTGGAGTCACTTTGTATAAGTAAGTATAAGCCACAAGTAAAAAAGGGTATTTTCATTTCTAACTATACCGTCACTCATTTCCGCATAGGTTCTACCAATAATTTATTTCGTTCCGATTCATTTCATTCGTGGAATCCAAAAAATTACACAAAACAATAAAAAGAAAATATCTAATTCGAATTGTGTGCATTTAAAGCGAGTTTTTCAACAGGAGCCGCGGCCACAACAATAATAAAAACTGTGAATGCAGCCGACCGGATAACATTGACGGTGAAAATTATTATACGAATGAATTTTTTGCTTATCTTCGCATTTAATTGAAGTCGGCACCCACATCTCTTTAGAAAATTAAACAGATGACTGATTTCACAGCGCAACTATTGACGGCGCCTTGATTTGATGCGCAGTTGTTATCAGCATCAGCTCATATTCCCATAGCATTAGAAATGAAATAATAAATTGTTGTATAAAAGTTTACTCTGACACCCCATTGACCGTTTCATAAGCTCCCAACACGGCGTGAACACTCCATAATCTAATTTCAATTTGATCCACAACTTATTAGTGCCAGCATTGGGCGATTCGATATACCAAGTGAAATTTTGAGATCAGTATTGTCGCCGATTGACGATGGAGCAACGGCCTCCGAAATAAGTTGAGTTTAATTGAATTCCGAACACAATTTTTTTGTCAGAAAAGACGATTCGATAATTCTTGTTCCACTCGACACTTCTCGTTTTCTATGTGACACCTGGTTAGAATGAATAACGGTAAAAAGTCTTCGCTTTACTGTTTTCAGTGGCTTTTTTGAAAGCTTTTTACCACATCGGTTGGAGTTAAATGATGTTAAACGGTATTTAATAAAAGTAATATAAAATGGGACAGCCTTATAATTAGGGAAAACGAAAAAAATATTTGATTGAGACAGAAAATAAACTTGAATTCTTGGCTCCGCGCGATTTAGGAGATTACATTATTCGAAAGAGGTTCGAACTGAATCTTTTTGTCTAATTTAATTAACTTTAAATTCTAAAAACGTAGTTGCATTTAAAAACGTATCTAATTCAAATAATTTATTATCTATTATTAAAAAACACAGTTCCGCTGTCAAAAAAACCTTATCATTCATATGTTTATCCAAAAGGTCAAAGGTAGTTCTTAAAAGCTTTTAAGTTTAATCTATCATTTATCCTAATTCTTCATTAATTTATTCTCTCAAAGTTCAAAGGAAATTCAACTTACCATCGGGGTTATTAGTTCCATGTTGGCTTCCTTCTTCGCTCCCTGAAGCCGGACTGTTCAGTCCAGCCTGCCCTGGTCTTCCAGTTAGGGATAGACCAAGCTGCTCAGCTATTTCTGCATGGTCAGCTTGGTGCACATAGTCGAATATACTGCTACCCGTCATTTCTACCTGGTGACAGAAAGTAGGAGCGAGGTTAAAAGTTGTAGGAAGCTAAATATTCTTATTCTCATAAAATGTATAAAGATACGTCGTAAAATTGGACTGCCTCATTTTTCTAGTTGTCCTAAGCGCGACTGCTACGCTAGAGGTCCTGGTTTCGATCCCCACGTCGAGCAAAGTGTTATTGGGTTTTTCTATGAAATTCTCAGTAGCAGCTCGGAGTTTGGATTTGTGCCCGGTTATTGGCAATAGGCTTGCCCCCTATTACATGGGACCTTAATATACCGGCGAAATGTGGGTGTACATTTAGTACACCTCTGCCTAACCCTTCGGGGATACAGGCGTCATAGTATGTTGTGTTTTACGTTTATGTAATGTAAAATTGTATATTCACACTGTTTCATTAAAATAAAACGACTATCGATACACTCAAGGTAAGGTACAAAGCAATTTATGCCAGTGACACTACATCAATATTTGAACAATATTTTTTTGTATAACCTCATTCAAAATTATTGAGCCTTCCAGCACACGTTTACAATTATTACCTAATAAAAAACCAGTCTTCAGAACTCGATGCAGAAGGCTGAATGGTGGCCCGTCACGTACATACTATAGTTATGAATGAAAGACTTATCTCACATCTCATAGCAGGTGGCTTTCAGAGAAATAGCTAACGAGACGTTGGGATTGATGAAAATTATGGTAAACGGGATTCGGATGTGATTATCTTAGAGGAAGACACTACTGACGTGTGCGATGACAAAAGACTGTAAAGTTGGTGATAAGAACTGCCTTATCGTTTGTGTTTATGGCCTTTTGAAGTAGCTGTCTCTGTTGTTGTTGCTAGTAAATGTACAAAATAGAGGAGTGGTTCACTGTGGTTCATGTAAAGAAACAGGTATCATCGATAGAGCGAAAAATTTAAATTGATAATAAAGTAGGAAATATTTAACCTGATAACTGATAGGATGCAGAAATATAGTTCATAAATGTAAACAGGTGTTGGTATAATGAATGCAAGACCAATGTTTTAACATAGCTACTCAGACCAAGTAGAAAGGAAGACGAAAGAAAGTTTATTTCAACAGTTACAACACAAGACAAGATAACAAAAAATAATAAATAGTATAAAACAAAGACTAAGACTAAACTTAAAATTGCATTAGAACTAGAAACAAATATTTTTGATAACCTTTGCCAAATCATAAATGATACCATATGTAAATATTTTCTTTTTTTATAGAATTCCTTCCAAAATTTGAACGATGCCAACAAAACTTTCACGATGACCCTTTCACGGGTTATTCAAATGCATCTTTAAATAAATTTATCAAATATAATTGTGGGACCCTATTACACATTCAGTAGGCGTGTATCCGCAGTCAAGGCATGAATGTAAATAGTCTAAGACAATGGTGACGTTATGGTGGTCGGTTCTCAGAATGATGGTAAGGATTTTATGGTGTTTACCGATTCGCCGATTGATGGAACACAAATTTTTACATCCTTGGAATTTCATGGCGGAATATTTTTAGAAGAGAACAGTCATTGTGTAACCCATGTTGTAATCGACATTGCAAATTCTGATTACTTTAACGATATACCTAACTTGACTGTAGGTAATAGTAGCATTATCAATGAATTTATTCATGTGTCGAGAAAATTTGGAACTCACTGATAATATGTATTGGTAGAAGGAATCTATCAATCTGGTCTAATCAATTTTGGCATTATACCAAGGAATGACAGGTTTGAACTTATAAAGGAAAGCTTTGCAATCCAAAAATAATTTTGAAAGACAATTCAATTTTAGTCTGAGCATGGCAATTCATACATTTATGTATAACTAACCAACAAGGGTAGGTAACACGAAGGTAAATAATTTTGTTATAAAACCGTTCCAAAATGAACAAAAAACTGCGTACAAAAGGGAAATATGATTTCCCGTAGCTATCAGCCTTCAGAGGCAAAAGAGAAAAAAGACAGAATTTAATATAGCCGAAACATCTAACATGAGCTTTACTTATAAGAAAGTTGTATCTACTCTTATTTACCAGGAAGTTTATGTATTTTATGTTACACACACACGCGTAAGTGTACGGACGCGTGTATGTGAAGTGTTTCGACGTTTTCGGGTGTATGTGTGCGTGTGTTTGGGGGTGTGTGTGTGTCAGGCATTAGAATGAAGAGCACGCGCGCGCCTTGCCCGCGACGTGACCGGCATATCGTATCGTCCCTTTCCCCCCATCTGCCCTCTCGCTCACGCCACCCCCTGCAGCCATTTTGGAAACGAATTTCCCAGTTTTCGGCTCTTTTCGTAGCGCCTTTTAATTTTGTAATGTTATTTAATTTTGCTTATGTTTTTATTTCAAAGTCTGTTTTGTAAATTTGTTATCTTCTGTTTTAGTCTACCACGTTGAGCGTGCATTTTAAACAACTCATAATATATTTAAATTTTATTTATCATAAAGCGACTTCGGAATACTTTTCGGCATAGTTTTATCTTTTGAGTTGAGAATAGGAACATCTATTAATAGTGCGACTTTTTATAATGCAATACTGAAATTTGTCTTGAATGGATCTTTTATAAAAGTTTTTGCTAATAATTATTTTATGGAACCAAAAGTTTCAAGCAAAAAATCTATCACAGTTCGAGATTATCTTTTTCTACTAAAAAATAAATAATTCGAAAATCAAAAAAGTTGGCCAAAATGTACGGTCAGACAAAAAACTTTGACCGAGTGAACTAAAAACCGACATATCCCTTACATCGAAAAAAAATGTTGAAGAAACTTAACCCTTTAGAGATGCTCCGAAAATAGATAGCCATGTATAAAAACCTGACCACGTAGGACATAACGCGACACGTGTATTTATCTGGCATCTAGTGCGGTTACCGTCTTTCTAGCGGCGCCGAAATCTACTGATTAAATCGTACTATTTGTATGTGTGCACGTGTGAATGAGTTTGTTTGTATGAAGGTTTATTGTGCGCTCCGCCTAAGAGGTGGGTAGAATATCAAGGAGTGTCGGTTCCGAAGTGCGTAGAAATAGAATCAATGGTGTGAAAATGGTTTGAGAAAATTCCTGAGTAAGTTTTCTCTATAGGGATTTAAATTTTATGTGTTTTTCAGTAAATTATTTGAATGTATGTATGAACATATGTGTGATTAAAATTATGTTGCATTTTTTTGTCAACGTATATTTTTGTCTTTATATTGTCTACCATACACAGCATATTCGGGTAAAAGTAACAAACTAAGGGCTATTTATAAACAATAAAAAAACCTAGATTTAAAAATAAAAGCTATTGAAGTATATAATTTGGAATCAATCCAAAAGAAGTAGAAATTTAGTAAAAATTAAAAACTTTTGAATAACTTTTCATTTTTTCTCTCGTAAACTAGACTTTTAATCAGTTTTATGCGCAAACGCATTCATGCGGCGATATTATAAAAAAATAAAGAATTGTTTTATCCATTATCATTATACTTACTTGTGATAATCCTAAATATATAGAAACAGTTTCAGATATGTACAGGAACCTGCCATCTGCCGCTACGGAGAGCGCGAACCCATCCAAGGACTGTGGACAAAAAACAAACGATAATTAGATAATATTAAAATATACTTAAGTATAAAAAAATATGAATTCTTAAAATTTTCCTGAACAAACGTAAAACTTTTAATAAGATTAGAAAATGAAAAAAGATATGAGACAAGGCCTTTGCCTAGAAGTGGGACAGTAAGGGCTTATTAAAAACTGCAAACATAAAAATCTTTTTTCGAAATATCAAAAAATCTTTATCAGATATATTTAATTATACTTTACTTTATAAAAAAATTGGTAGGTTGCAATTAATTTTGTGAAAACAAATATGTACAATATCCCGTTTGCTTTGTAGATATTTTTTTGTCAACACAGGGTGTTGTATATAGGTATTCCATTTTAACATGAGAGCCTGTCAATACGGATCTGCCGTCAAGTCAATATAGCACAGTCACTTTACAATATTGTCAATTAGGCAATATTTCATTTAACAGTTGCATTGAAATATTCTTTAATTTCAACAAATAATGTGTAATGCATTGTAAAACCACGTTTCATTATAGCTAAACAATAGTTTTGTATTAAAAATTGTCACGGTTCGTGCGCAGGCGCTGGCGTGAAACTTGACAAGTACGGTCAGTAAAAAAATACAATATAGCACGATATAATAATTGCACTACTACTTATATAATCTAACCTTAGACCTACTTTTTTTATTAGAATTATTGACGAGATTAGCGGGTTAAATAAGGTTAATACTTCAAATTGTTTTCTTTATTAGGTACTTATGTCTGTACTAACAAACACAGATTAAAATATTTGTAAGTAATGATGCAATAATGAAGTCTTATTTCCCAATAATATAAATATAATATATAATGTGCATATAAATGCCAATTAAAAATAATTAAACAATGGTAAAGAAAATAAGTTTGAATCTATAAAAGAACATTGGCAATCAGTGGTATTGTTCACGCAAAATAAAAAAATAGGAACCAAATTAACCAGTTTCGGTACGGAACGTTAAAAAAGGAATCACAGACAGCCTAAGTATCTATTTATACCTTCGACACGCCACATTAAAAGTAAATTGATCTGATTTTTTTGCACACCCTACCTTTAAAAGTAATAGTTCCACATCCGACATCGATTTTGTGATGGTTAGCAAAAAAAGTAAACAAACTATCTCAAGTCTGGTGTTGAAAAACTCCACGAGCCAAAATTACCTATTGACCTTGATTAAAGATTTACTAGAAGTGACTAATATTTTGATACCCAGTAGGTAATTACCGACAGATTTTTTACTACAGTCCATATTTTTGCATAGAGGGGCTCGTGGCTATGTCATACATAACTGATGATGATGATGATGAAGGATTGATCATACATAACTACACTGTAAGTGGAAGAAAAATTCGACTGCGGGCAAGATTCAAACCTGCGCTGATATACCTACATCAGACGCTATGACCAACTAAGTTACCGCGAGTCCCACCTGCCAGATCGAAATTGCCTTCACATTTTGAACTTATGTCTTTGAGGTGACGTCAGTCAAAAATTTTTCCTTCAGTAAATAATTTAATATTCTTAGCATGGAAAGTGCATAAAAAATACAATAACTTTTAACACAAGTAAAACCGTCTTCAAAAAATATTAAAAATAATATTATGCCTACAACAGTTTCAGAAGTCGGTGGCGAAAACAAAAGATCCATTCAAATTAAAGCCACCGTCTCGTCTTCCAAAACTTTAATTTAATTTTCTCCTTTTTGAATTCGGTTAAAAAGATACATACCTATGCCTACTGATCAATCAATCTGCAAGGTTAAGTTGAATAATATAACATAACATACCATCACGCCTGTATCCACCCAAGGGTTAGGCAGAGGTGTACTAATGTACATCCACATTTCCCTGGTATGTTTAGGTCCCATGTAATAGGGGGCGAGCCTATTGCCATTAACCGGGCACAAATCCAGACTCCGAGCTGCTACCGGGAATTTCATAGAAAAACCCAATAACACTGCTCGACCTGGGAATCGAACCCAGGACTTCTAGCGTAGCAGTCACGCTTGGGACCACTAGACTAACGAGGCAGTCAGTCATTGTTAAGTTGCATTTGACCCGGTTAATCCGTGGATGAGTGATTCTTAGTAGAATCACATTACGTTTTAAGATAGCATTTTATTTTTTTGCCTAAAACTTTGCAACTTCTATAGCGTCGTATCTAAGTGGCTGCATGGAGGTCGCTTTGATTACAGATTTAAGAATACAAAAGTTGTCCTTTGTATCCTTAAACCATTTATAGCAATAACAATATACCAGATAACTCAATAATGTAGCGGTCCGAAGTGCGACTGCTGATATCCTAGGTTCTAGCAGTTTTATTGAGTTTTTATATGAAATTCTCATAACTACTACTTACTTACATAAGTCATTGATTACGTTACTAATGTTAACCGTATCATGATCCATCTTCATATCGAAAATAATGTCAATTTAATGGCAGTCCTTAAGTTCGTACACAATCAATAAAAACAAGTCCGCTGATGAGGCATTGGAAAGTTAAACCATCATAATTTAACCACCATTTAGATTAAAAGAAAATCTAAAAAACGTTCTTTAAATACGGAACCAAAAAAATTTTCCTTCCAGCATCATTACTTCTTAAATCGATGAAAGATTATAATGAGATGCACGCTTGACAAAATACATCGTGTTGGATAACTTTTTATTATAAATCCGCGTTTAAACGGTACTGGCTCGGTAAAAAGTGTGGATTATAAACTTAATAGACCATTGTGTGTTCCGAGCTTTATTTAAAAATGTTTGAACGTGGTCCTTGTTATTTTAAAGGTTGCCTCTTAAATTAGTTTTTTTATGAGACTTTACTTTTTTCAATAAAGATTTTCAATTAAGGGCCTGAAGAGAGAAATAAACAAGTTGATGCAATGTAATGATCGAAGTAAAAGTAAAAAAGAACGTCTTATAGAAAATTTTATATCAATCACTTTCTATTACGAAAAAATGAAATTAAGTCTATTTTACAACAGATATTTAAATATAGACTTATTCATGCAAAAACACCACGGAATAACTTACTTTTACAAATGCGAATACATCATAAGCCTAACTTAATAATTAGAGAAGTAAGCGATACTGCGATAAATTCTTTAACAACTCTCAAATCATTTCAATGACGTCTAATTAGTATAGTTGTTGGAAATTATAATGAATTTGAAAAAAAATAATTAACCATCTCAAATTTCTTAAGTTACAAAATATAATAAAATGATTGATAAATATTTTCAGCTGATATAATTGAATATCAAACTATCACCAAGAAATTCAGATGACCCCGATGTTCGGTCGCCAACCTATTAACCCCAACGTTCGTCAATAAACATCAACATCTAACACCAAACGTCAAAATATTGGTCACGAATCAGATTAAAATACATGGAACCGCGACCAAATTCAGGTTTTGCAACAAAGCATGTTAGAAACCCACGTTCCTTCATGTCCGTCCTTAATTTTTTTTTCATAAAAACGTACAACTAGTCCCGCAAAACCGTTGATTTTCTACATAACGTGGAAAAAAAACTAACCAAGGCATCACGTACAATGCTATTTTACAGCTGGGAATAGAAACCGCAACACCCACAATATTATAATGACGCAGAATCGATTGCAAAATGATAATTTGCGTGATAGAATAGGTAGAATTGAATTTTTAGAGTTCAGTACAACAGGTTTTTTACTGTTTGCAAGTAAGAAAAATGAATTCATTCAAATAGACAAACATATGGATGACGAGGATTCAAATAGTGGTACACAAGTCGCAAACAGAAAACTTCCTTCTTCTATAAGTCTAGCTTCAGATACAGAAGATGCAGCCAATGAAATTACCAACCGGTATTCCCTGGGTCACACAAGGTCTTTCGACTCGAAGAATGATTATGAAATATAAGAAAGGCTATCTTTTGACGATGGGATTTGAGATGGGATATCTTTTGACTGAGTTACTACTTAGTCAAAAGATATCCCATCAGCATTCACTAGTCTATGCTTAGTTTAACTTGAAATGATGTGATTGAAATTGCTTTCGTCGTGATTGACTTATATCATAAATGCATTCATCATTACTCCGTCTACTGTCTCTACGTTGGCCACGGATCTCCTCTCAGAATGAGAGAAGTTAGAGTAGGGTTCATTATTTGCCTTCAAGACGTACACAAATATAGTAGGTACCTATACGGAACGCATTACATTGCATTGTAATTTATTTGATCTTGGCCGTATTTTTTCATTTAACCCTCTCTGCTTGCGACAAAGTATATGTTCAATTAATTCTGTTATGAAATTTCGTGAAATCCGTGAAATATTAAATTGAGTTTTTTTTTTCGAATTCGCTGTCGCGTGTGTTGCAGTGTTCATTGTACAGTTTACATTGTATGTTTTGTTGGCAAAAAGCGTTAAGTCGGCCAAGTTATTGCACAATGGAAAGTCAAGTTTGAATATGTTGAGGCGCGCATTCAAGATTTGGCGTCGTGATGAAAGATAAATAGTTTAGTCCACTCTTTGTTTTATCATAACGGATGGTTGATAGTGTTTATGTAAGTAAATTCAAAGGCAAGGTCGTGGTGCTGACTAATTTTTATGTATCGTAAACAGTTGTTAAAGGTAGACTCGAATAATGAGCTCAAGTTGTCATTGTTATCAACATCATTAACGTACACACTTGGCAATGTATGTCTTCACTTATTGTTTTAAGTTTGAGCCTGTTTGAAAAGTTCTAGTAGTATCTTCAATTTCTTAATGATTGAAATATTCTTAATCTTCTGCATTTTATTTGAAATTGTATATTTCTATATTTTCTATACTACTTTTACTATTTTAAAGATTCCTTCAAATATATGAATCATTGTTTTAGCAATAATATATTTTCTTTGAATGATAGTTTTGATTTTTTGTTGCCTAAATAATGTAATGCGATAGGAAGTATCGCTGTTTCAAATTACTGTAACAAAAAATATTTGTGTTTTACCTGCAGTATATGTGTTCCTTGGTGCTGTTCGAACAGTTCCATAGCCAGGCCTATCGCCGTTCGTCTGTTTTGAGCACCTGTAACAAAAATATTAATTTTATTAACAATTAGTTCAGAATAAAACCCAAGCTAGAGAATTAATTTGAGAAGCAAACAAATGTATATTTTCGTCGCAAAACTAGTAGGTAATCATTATATTCTATTTGACACATATCAAATAATCATGAATTACTGACTATGACTTGGAAATATTAGAAGAATTTAAAAGAATCTAAATTTAGTAGATATCTATTTCAATAAAATAGGAAGCCTTGTGAAGTTAACCGGTTAAAAGCACAATAGTTTATTCGTATTGTTTAGCTGACATGAGAAGCCACTACTGTCTGTCATGACAACGCATTTTATTAACACTTTTTACGAACCAATTAAAATGAGAAATCGAGAAGGTTTTTTATTAGTTCGATCTATAACGAACCGGTAGAAATCAAAGTGGCTATTTGAACTGGATCAACCAAAATTAGTATTTGGGTAGCCAATTGGTTAGTGCTCTATTGATTATTTTAATCATCAATTGCTTCTAGGGAAAGGAAATCTAATTATTTCTGGCATATCTGATCGAGTTATAGAAGAAATAGGAATCGAGTTGTATCAAGAAGTTACAAAGAAGACAGAGGATGATAAGCTGTAGCAATTGCTACACCAACAAGATGTGAGCACAATATGAACGACATTCTTGATTATTAAGTATTTCAAGTTTTACTTTTCTATATGTATTGGGATTTCTAGCTTTCTTTCAGTCAAAATTGAGCTTAAATGAAAGAGACAGTGATATAATATACCATGCTGATTGTAAATTGAATGCCATAAGAATGCATCAATAACTAATTTTTCACCTGATCCTGAAGATTTATTGTTCAGTGATATTGTTTTTATTATTTGTTTCTTTCAAATCCGTATCAAACTCAATCTTTACCAGTGTAGATATAATATAAACAATATAATACCTAAGGACAAGCCCACAGAACACAATAATTCCTTAGCTACTGTACTGTATGGATCCTCTGCGATCGTATCAACGGTGTCAGGTTGCGCCAGCGCACCGACTGCTTTACGATGACGTAGACATGTGTTTTATTATGTTTATCCGCTTTAAACTTAAACTGGATGAAATGAAGATTATTGTTAAGAATATTGTTTTTAGTCTTTTGTAGTATTGTTTTAATATTGTTGGGTTTGTGAGTCAGCCATGTTTCCTGTGATACTTTGACATTTTCCTACGGAGACAATCATCTGCCGGCTTTGGATACGGACAATAATTCTTGACATTAGAGTTGATTTATAGTATTATCTATATTATCTTCTGTTCAGTCTAAGTACTGTGAATTGAATAAAGAGAACTGTAGCTTCTAAGCTAGTTAATTCTTTTGTCTCTCCGCCTCTCATTTTACCTAAATAAGTACTAAATGATAATAAGTATTATATTATTGCATAAGATTGATTCCTTACGGGCGTAGGCGTGGCTCTTGTAACACAGGTTTATCGCCTCAGTTTAGCTCAGGAACATCAAACAAAATGTAACTCATTTATATCAATAATGATTATTATAAGCTTACTTTCTATGATCTGGCTGAGCTATCTTGTCAATTTTTAAAATTATGAACTATATCATAATTATTAAAATTAAATAATGTTATATTTTCAATTTTTAGATCAAAGAATTTTACGAACTCGCTAAACGTGGTCACATATAGACTAAGACTATTGTATTCCTTTCTTATGACGGTGGGATGAGTTGGACTCTTCCTAAAAACACTTGTTTTTAACAGCAACGAATAGGGAGAAATGGAAGAAGATTAGGGAGGCCTTCGCCCTGCACAGTAGGACAGTAATAGTCGTATTAATAATAATTTCAACTTTAAGATATGTAGATAGGCAAAGTAGAAACCGGTTTAGATTTTAGCGATCATTGTTATAATATATCAATGTCTTTCTAATAAAACAAGATTGCAAGCCTAAGTGAAAACTATCTTAATTGTCTAATATGTAACTGGTAGACAAGAATCTAGGACAAAAAAGAACAATGTCCGCCTGGTCTAGACGAAATGACTTACTCGAAAAGTGTGACGAATTGCAAAATAAAGATATTGACAATGTGTTTTGTGGCTTGCGTTGTTATCTGTTAGTGGTACCTAGCCCGTGATTTATAAGAAATGATTAGGAGAGAGTTTGTTTGTGATATTGATCCGTGTTGCCGATTTCCAGTGAGAGTGACCGAATTCATCTTCAGTGGCATAAACTTCGCGATCTAATCCATGCCCACTAGTCCATACTGTAAAATCAGCCACTTAGCAAGTTGGTTGCGACGTTGACTCTTTATAGATATGCGATTTATGCTTCATCATCATCATCATCAACCCATTACTTTTTCCCACTGCTGGGCACGGCTCTCCTCTCAGAACGAGAGGGAGTAGAACTACTAGACTAATGAGGCTAAAAACAACCCGCGAAGCAATGGGTTCCCGTGACGCAAACATAAATTAATAATTAATTATCAAATAATTAGTAGTTTCTTTATAAGTACGCCAGACTTCCTAGGTATCACGCCTCCTTTTCTTACAAGTCCATCCAAAGGTTGTCTGTAAGAGATCGCTGTCAGCGATAAGACCGCCCATTGTACCACTCTTTGTTTTTTTAAATTGTTCTTAGCATTAAGTTTTTTTTTTGGTGTCCAATAAAGTATATTCTATTCTATTCTATTCTATCACACGCTTAAACGGTGAATGAAAACATCGTAAGGGACCTGCATGCCTGAGAAATTTTCTCGACGGCGTGTGAAGTCCGCCAACCCGCAGTAGGCTAGCGTGGTAGACTATAGCCTCATCCCTCTCGTTCTGAGAGGAGACCCGTGCCCAGCACTGGGACAATGTAATGGGTTGATGATGATAATGATTAAAGTCTCAATATCAGCTCAGAGTTTGGATATGTGTTGGATATGGCAATAGACTCACCCCCTATTACATACAAAGATAAATGGGTCCATTGGGGAATACAGCGTAAGTATGTTTTTACAAACATTTATATATTTTCTTCCGGAAGATTTACATGTATAAAAAAGTTTATACAACATATTATTAGGTGAGGCCTACGTCCAGCAGTTGACTAGTATAGGCTGATGATGACGATATTATTAGTAAGTACATTGAACTCGTGCGAAGCCGGGCGGGTCGCAAGTCGCAAGCCGAAGTTGCTTAAAAAAACCTAATGAAAGTGATGATTATCGTTGTAAGTAGGTACCTAATGTGTCCATAACGTCCGTGCAAGGACACGCGAGGTACTTCGTGACTTTAGTTCGTGACGTCGGCGGACATACAGAGAGACGGACAGACACGACCGGTATTAGAGCGACGCAGAATGTATTGCGTGTTATGTTATTGTTGCGTAAGATTTTTGGCAGTGTCAAATTTTAATTTTAAAACGTGATTCGTGTGACGTAGGTGATACAGGCGTGATGGTATGCCCTACACCTCGTAGGGCCTTGTAGGGCATACCGTCATGCCTTTATTTCCTAAAGGGTTAATAGGTTACGCACTTACATGCATATTTCTCGATGCTTTTAATAGATTTTAAAAAGGACGAAGTCCTCAATTCGGTTATATTTTTTTTGTTTCTATCTCAGGACTCCGTCATCCATGAATGATGATTTGGAAAAATCTTTTCACAGTTAAAAATCGTCAACATAGACAAAACCTTGTACTTGGAACTTATCACAACTCAAAATTTTATAAAGAAATAAGTAAGCCCGAGTTCAAAATATAATCAAATTGAAGGCACCGATTGTTAAAATTGGTTTGAAGGCAATTGTTTCTTAAAAGATAATTTATTATTTAACCCTTCAAGTGCGATATATGTATAGACAATGAAAAATAAATTATAATATAGGCCGATACGGGCGTTGCTGATTAAGTTGTGTCTAGCCTATGCTAGTGATGCGACTATAATTAGCATAATTATTGTACCTACACTAACACGATGTAATATTTCGCACTGACTGACGTCTGATGGGACCACATTATAATATGATTACATCCACACAGGAAACATGGCCATCGTGACATAAGACGCTATCTGTCGGCACTTAGCAATTTTATTAGTGGCAACACGCACGATTCGTGTGATTCCCGACATAAAATCAGCTACTTACCTTCCAAGGGTAAGTAGACATTATAAAAAGGTAAGGTTTTTATAGGATAACTCTGCAAACGAGAAGGCGAGCTACCTGATGGTAAGTAGTCATCGCCGCCCATGGACATCTGCAATACCAAAGGGGTTGCACATGCATTGCCGAGCCTATTTAAGTAAGAGGACTAGGAAGTGAAGTGAGGGAGGAATCGGGCCTCCAGCGATCCACACTCACCGTACGAAACGCAACGGTATTCGTAGTGCTACTTGGCGTCGATATTCTGTGGAAGGGTAGTAGATACGTCCCCGTTCATGCTGGCATATAGACATGCCAGCGAGGCACTACTAGGTACTACTAAACACATTCAAGGTTCTCGGCAGTAGGAATTGCGACATCAAATTATTCTTACTTATACACGACATCAATTTATACTTATTCATAACTTAGTACCTATTAAAACTTTTATCCTAGCAGAAAAGGTAGAAGTGTAAATTGACAATTTTGGCAGAATCCTCAATTCGTAATGGCAGATATAGGTACGTAGGTATCACTCAGTTCGCCAATTTTAGATTCCATGCTTTGCGCAATGGAGGGTAAAATGATTGCCCTTAAGTCATTATTATATTTTGGGAATATTTTTTTGCTCTCTCTGCTGCGGTTTCAATTAATTAGTAGTTGTAATTGTCATAAAATAAAAAATAAAATAAGATTCAGCTGCTGGTTTCCAACACTTACGCGAATATGAGACATTGAAATAAAACTACTTTTTTCCATGGTCACGGGCGGACTGACCCGTGACCATGGATGCTGTAAAGGATCCGAAACGTCGGGAATTAAAAATATCAATATAACGCGATAAAATCCGTAAAAAGTAGTTTTATTTCAATAACATTCAGCTGTTTATTAACGGAACAAACCTATTTTCTATGTTCACCTATTTTTCTTCAGAATTAATCTCACTTATCCTAAATTCAGAATGACTAAAAACCTTGTCCTACGGATTAACTTGCATTCTATATTAAACTCGTATACAAAATACAATAAAATAATATCGTTGTCATATCATACAATCGTAAGTTAACTTTTGACAACAAAAACAAAACTTATTCCACTACAACTTTATACAGAGGTAGGGCGACTATATTTCAACGCTTTCAGCGGACTGTCCCGGCTTATGTTTCAAAGCTACCGTAAGATAGGGGCTTTGATATGATGTACTGTGGTTACCATAGTGTTATATTTATGAAGTGAAATGAGCCATCGTAAAAAGTAAAAAAAAAAATCAGTATCGCTTTCATTTTGTTTTTTGTAGCTATGTGGGCGTGTGTGAATGAATATGTTTTGTTGATATTGAAACGGAAATCTTTATACCAAATTATATTATAGGAATAAAACTGTTCAAAAAACACATGCTTATATCTACTATATAAAAATAAGTCGGGTTTTCCTTCCTGACGCTATAACTCCAGAACGTACGAACCGATTTCCACTTTTGCATTCGTTGGAAAGGTCTCGGGCTCCGTGAGGTTTATAGCAAAAAAAATCCGAAAAAAAACACGGGCGAAGCCGTGGGCGGAAAGCTAGTTTTTTTATAAATTTAATTTAAAGCCCTTAAATTGTGTGGAAAACCCTTACAATGGGAGGTCAGTCTAAACTGGTTTTGTATAGCTTGATGTGTAGCCGTGTGTACAGAGGAGCATATCTTTGATATTTTTAAAATGTTGCCTCCCCTATGTAATATTATTAGTATAATGATGGATTTGTGTTTAAAAAATTCTATATTTTTAACCGCTTTTTGGTGTCAAAAATTCAATTTTATTTTATTTATTTTTTTATTTTATAGATTTTTATTTTTTATTCGTAATCACTATTTCTACAAACCAACAGTCACCCTACCGTCATGCAAGTCGGCGTATCAAAGCGCGCTCGAGTCAGTTTTCTTGAATTAAATCGTAATAAAGAACGCGCGAAGGCTATCGCGGCATCTACAGGGTTAAATATGTCCGACCGGCTAAATCTGACCATGTGAAAATACTAGTTTTACTTGTGCGAATAGGCTGGGCTCTAAAAAGAAGGCGTAATTATAGATAACTTTTTTTTCGGTTAAAAAAGATTTGATCCCATAGTAATTCATATTAAAATCTGAAATAAAATGAATTATAATACAAAATCCTGCTTATCTACTAATATTATAAACGTGAAAGTGCAAAAACAGCTAAACAGATTTAGATGAAGGCAGACATAACATACCATCCCGCCTGTATTCCCCAGAAGATTAGGCAGAAGTGTACTGTGCGGCATGATATTTAGGTCCCATGTAATAGGAAACGAGCATTAGCACCGGGCACAATTCTAGACACTGAGCTGCTACTGAGAATTTCATAGAAAAACTCAATAAGAGTTTGCTTGAACTGGGAATCCAGGACCTCTAGCGTCGCGTATAAAACCCCTAGACTAATAAGGCATATTGTAAAAAGTTTACGTTGTATGGTATAAGCACGACTACACTTCAAGCTGTATACTTTTCCAGTATAAGCTGACCTTTCACTGCACAGAAAGCCTTTACAATACGAGGCCAGCCTATACAGGATTTATTTAGCGTTTTCCATCTGTATACGCACCCTAATTCAAAACAGATAGACCATCAATAAAGTATTTTCTATAACAAAATAGCTACATATAAATCTAATTTTGATACTTAAACCTAGTACAGTGTCGCCCATTTATTTTACTTGATCAACCCCAGCGAGAACAAATTTTTATTAACGTCTTGCTAAGACTCCGTATAATTTTCTCATTACAGCGCCTTGCCCTTAAGTCAGATATTGTCGCCATCACGACCGTAATTTGTAAGGGCATTAGCAGTTAATAAAGTTAGGTTATGATTCTTTTAATGCTCGTATTTTTTTTTGTGATTATGTATCCGATTATTTATTGAGATATACCGCTGCAGTTTTTACATTTTTTTTTTCTATAATTTTGCGTTAACTTTTTATAATAATGAGTTGATAATTTAGAACGCCATATACGTATCCCTAATTTTCTTACTGTATACATGTGAATTGTGCAGGTTCAGATAAAGATAAAAATTTGGGTATCAAAATACCAACATTTAATATTACATCTTAAGAAAACAGTATCAGAAACTTATTTTTTTTATATTAAAAAAAAACATCACAACCATGAAAAAGTGTACCTACTTTTTATCAAAACAAAACAGCATCCCCATACAGCATCGTCCAGTCTTCGGGTAAATTTAATAACCCCCTTAAAGGTGGTCAATACTTACAACCGATCGATTTAACACAAAATAAAGACGGGGGCGCTTTTACACCGAAGCGTATCACAAGATAAACATTTGGCTTGACTTAGATAAGAAAGAAAAAATATAATGCCTATTTAAAATATAATAGACGTGCAATATACAATTACATTGCGTGTTAGAGTTGTAAAGAAAAAAAAATGTGTTTAATCGCAAATAATGTTTTCATTTAACCGTTCTCACGGCATAGTGTACAAAAAACGCAAAAAAAATAGGTAAAAATGATCCTTTTTTTTCTTCAGATTTTTTGATGGTATTGTATCGAGAATCACTAGCCCTATCACCTGTCTTCGTTTTCGGAAGCGTTTCTCTTACACCCTGTATAGGCATTTAATAAAAGAAAAAGTATACCATTATTTCAATTTCAATAAAAACATTCGAAATTATGTTATTTTATCTTGAAAAAAAAAGGAATTAAGTCATTTGACACTATTAGCTATTTAAAAAAAATTTAATATGTTAAATTAAAATTCAAAACGTCTTTTGTCTATTTCGTGAAAAAAAACTATAAGCGTACTAATTGTAACAATATAACTAAACTTAAAAAAAGCAATCTAAGAATATATATACACTACATTGTTACGCCTAACCCTCAAATGCTCATGGCTATATTTATCGATGGCGAGCAATAATTTGGTCGTATTTGCCCGTTTGGACATGTGCGGCCGACCACTAACATTGACACTGGAGTGTTAGCTCAGCGCCGAAATTAAATAAAACTCACCACTAATATGGGAGGGTCCGTGAGGAGTTGAGAAAAAGGAAGACATGTTTTTAGTTTTCTTTGAAGGTCCACATAATAAAACAATTGAGTTAAGCTTGGGGGTTTCAGACCGAAATCTGGTGCTTTTTTCTTTTACTTATGCAAAATTTATGAAGAATTGAGAATGGTTGGAATTTTTTCCGACGAAAATAAAAAAGGAGATTCTCAAGTCGACACGTATATTTGTTTTCTTTTTAGAAATAAATTCCATATTTGCAAGTATGCTGGGGATTTTTCTCACTAGTAGTAGGAGTTTTTAGTTCATTCACTACTAAATAAAAAAAACTTTTGAAAAATAAAGTTCTAAAAAAGTAAGTCGAAGTAAGCTATCTAAGCATTGATAGAAAACCTATAATTTTTATCCAAATGCCCGCAACTACCCTAAAAAATAACACCAGTAAGAAGCGTTGATTACCAACCCCAGGGGGCGCCACTTGACCGGAACTTGGGACGTCTAATGAAGAATTACGGCCCCTCGTAGAACCTCTTTATTTGACAGCGATAGAACGGTTTTAAGAAAACTTAAGTTCGCAATGGTTACTACTTTCTTTCGATATAAAAAAATATATTTCGAAATAAATACAGACAAAAAATAAAAATGAAACGAAACGAATTTGTTTTCAATTGAATAACCAATTAAAGCCAAACCTCTAAAGACCAAACCTATCCACTACAAAAATAAATCTATTAAACTCATACGATATTATATAAGAAACCCTTCTACAATACAAACGATGTATATACGAAAATCTGTCCACAAATTCAACGGGTCGTAACATCGCAAAAATATAAAAAAATCTCGATTCCGAAACAATAATGAATTGTAACTAGCCAATTACACGGGCGGCCAACCCTTCATTCACGACGCGGGGTCCAAAAGGACCGACGGTCCGAAAACGGTCGATACCAAATAAAAATAGCTACAAAATCCCGGAAAATGATCCAACATTCAGAACACGTACTGTCAATATAGAATAGCACAGGGTGATGATTGTGATGCACCGACTGAGGGACGCACAAAAATGTCGATGGTGACTATTATAGATTGAAAGTAATGGTGTATTCGTTTAGTGTTGGTATTGTTATGGCAGCAGTGATGATTACCATTTTTAGTAACGTTCATTCAACTTTCACATTTAAGTGCAGTAGATTAATTAATAATTTTATAAGTAGGTACGTTGTAGTCTTTTTGCGCCGATTGCCACTGTTCAGTCACTTACTCAACTTACTGCAATAACATTGAACTGAGATTTTAATCGATGCTTGCCTCAAGCAAATCAATATTTTAATTACTTTTTTACCCCACTATCCCAGAAGAAGGGTAATCGTTGTCTTTATTACGCACTCATAGTATTTCGTAATCACCTTATATCCATTATGAAGTCATCAAAGTTCTTCATTTTGTTTATCCTATCAGCTACATTTTCGTTTATTGATAACAGTTAATTTCTAAATTCACATATTCATTCACATATCATTCGTATCCTGAAACATATCACGATTGCAATACAAAAGTCTTTAATATATAAATAAGCCGGCACCTATTTAATTATACCCGGGTGTCGGGCTAGCACGCAGTTCATTATAGCCGGGATTAGCGGAAGGGTTAAGTTATTGAGCGGCTCCGGGAAACGATATTAAGGGTTACGTATATTCCTTAAGAAAGAGGTTTGTTATTTACTCTTGGCTATAAGAGGGTATTATTTCTGACTCCTTGGTGTTGTTTGTAATTATTTAATAAAATACGATTGATTAATTATTCTTCTCTGTATAAACCTAACCTTAAATATTTACGTAATAAACAAATTTGCATTGATTTTTCGGACCTATCAAATTGTTTTCATATTAAATATTTAAATTATTAATAAAGATATTTAGTGAGAAAAATATATTAAGTATCAGAATTTCGATTATGAGAGAATGTATAAAACTTATTCCATGTTTGCTTAGATAAATAGAAAAAAAAATGTTGTACACCTACTGGAATATGTCTAAAAGGATAATTAACCCAATATTTCTGTTTTTATCAGACAAACTTGTTTTTCGAATCTGTTTTGAGTCGAAATATCCTTCAAAACACAAACAATAATGTCTGATACAAAATATCTTTCGGTACTAACCCGTGTGTCGCGCGCGGGGTACTATTTTCCCTTATTTATTGTTATTTTTCTATTTCGCCGGCAGATGTGCCGTGCTATGATTTACGGACGTCTTGTATTAAGGAACGGACGTGAATTATAACACCAACTCGGTATTGGTCAGGGAAAACCTGCTTTCTATATTTTACAGTGTGAAAACTGTATTTTTGTTTATGATTTATGGGGTGGTAAATGTGATATCTTGAGAAAGCTTTTAGCAAAAGGGTTAATTTTTTTAAACAATTTTTCCTTATTGTTTACAATATTAATGACTTTGTGGTCTTATCGCGATCTTGGCTTTACTATGGACCTACTAAATTTTTCCTCTGCTGGATACGGGTCTCAGAACGAGAGGAAAAACGCTGCAGTCTTCCACGCTAGCCTACTAAGGGTTGGCGTGATCATAGTTTATAATTAAAAAACAATTGCGACCCGCCAGAGGGTCTCATGAATAAAAAACTGGTTAGGTGAGCTGAATGAAATAGGTAAGGCGTTTATGATTATTTTTCTAGCGACTACAGCTACAGCAATTTCTGTATGAAATTTTAAAGTACCAATCAATATTCAATGCATATATTTTTGCTATCACAACACAAAAAACCAGCTAATAAAACCATAACATACAATACAAACCAGTTAAAATCACACGTCTGTTTACCGCGAAATCCAACGCCCTTATGCTCATAAATCAACCGTGCTGCCACCATACGGCAATATGGGGAACGAAACATGTGTTTACACAGAAGTTAATTTGTCGAATTTATCTGCCTTGTCTTGTGTCCGTATTGAGAAATATTGCGTTGCGTTGTTTGTTTTCCAGAGTCTCGATTAGATGTACCTACTATAAATTTTATGATGAATGTGAATTTATTTATTAAATCGGGAATAATACGGTAGTTTTTTTACAGCTGCATTTAAAGGGTTAACACGGGTAAATGTTGTCATGAATCTTCCTTGTCTTTTACAAAGAAGATAGCAATTATCATTCACTAGTAATTGCCAGCACAACTGCTTCACTAAAGGTTTTAAGAAATATCTATGAAAAAAAAAAGTTTCTATGAAATCCTCTGTAACAGCCTGGAGTTTGTTACTCCCTTTTATATGGGACCAAAATACCGGTGACCTGTTATTTAAACCTCTGAGGAATCCAGGCGTGAAGATAATAATGTTAGATATATATAGATAAATCGCAATTCAATTGGAAGTCTATCCGCTGGTCAATAAATGCCTATCACCCAATTATTGCCATCAACATCATGGTAATTGCTATCGTATTGACATTACTGACATTTTATCTCAACTGAATAAATTAGAATGTACTGCATATATTTGTGGTATTTTATTTTAAACTACTTACATAATTTTACTCATAATATATAATACTCATGTGCGTGTTCATCATCATCATCATTAACCCATTATATTGTCCCACTGCTGGGCGCGGGTCTACTCTCAGAACGAGAGAGGGATTAGGCTATAGTCCACCACGCTAGCCTACTGCGGGTTGGCAGACTTCACATGCCGTCAAGAAAATCTCTTAGGCATGCAGGTTTCCTCACGATGTTTTCCTTCACCGTTTAAGCGCGTGATAATTAATTATTAATACGCACATGACTTCGAAAAGACAGAGGTGCGTGCCTTGGATTCGAACTCGAGACCTTTGACATGGCAGTCCAATGGTCACATCACAAGGCTATCACTGCACTAACATGTGCGTATTAATAATAATTAATTATCATGCGCTTAAATAGTGAAGGAAAACATGGTGAGGAAACCTGCATGCCTAAAAGATTTTCTCAATGGCATGTGAAGTCTGCCAACCCGCAGTAGGCTAGCGTGGTAGACTTTAGCCTAAGCCCTTTCATTCTGAGAGGAGACCTGTTCCCAGCAGTGGGACAATATTTAGGTTGATGATGATGAAAATATTCATATTGGTTTTTTTATAGTTCATAATACGTTGTGATACCTAAGTTATTGTAATATTCTTGGTCGCAAGGTGGAGTACAACCAGCCACCCTCCGGTTCGACTCCTGTCTGAAATCGTATTCTGCTTTCATAAGGAAATACATGAATATTTGTAGATGGTAATATAAGTAAAAAAACATGAAATATATCATATACTTTAAATTTTAACGAATATCTTATATGATGACAATAACAGCACAAATGACGTAGCTGATGAGGTAAGTTGATGTTCGGATCGCGAGTTCAATTCTCGCATGGACAGAATATTTGTATGGCAGGCAATTTTTCGGGGACTGAATGTTGACAACCACAATATAAACAAAATGGTGGTGTACTTAGAGTAATGCCTCTTTAAAAAATATTATTATAATGTAAAGAAGTAGTAATTCAGTACATATAGAGGAAAAATTAAAGCAACCATCTAATAGCTCGCACATACAAAAATCTGTGACGTCAAAAATGATATGCAACTTAAAATTGAATATAAAAGACGCGTCATTCTCAATGATGGATCAAAGAAATAAATCCACCAAAGTTGTCCTAATTCAAACCGCAAGACGCACAGTGGTAACACCAATTAAACGGGCCAGACAAAATCGTCAAACGAACCCCAGTACAAAATTTGAATAACCAAGTCACGTTCGCCAAATAAGCAGCAGTAACAAGCGGTATATCGCTTGCACTGATTGTTAATTGATTAGATTAAAAATTTTGTCCCAATTCGCTGTGTATTGTTACATTGGGGGACTGCCCTAACGAATTAATTAGTTATTTTTAATGGCGAAGGTGTATTTTACAATTTGGATGTTGACAGATGGATTATTAGATAAGCTTGTTGGTTTCTTCGTGGAGGAAAACTTGATCTTGTTACGTGATTGTGGGGTAAACTGTACGATGCTAAAGACACCACAAATCTTAAAAATTAAAAGTTGTATTACGAAATTAATTTATTTGGATGAGAAACAGTTATATGTGAATGTGCTATTAAATACTTTACTTTTTTGGTGTTATTTATTTTTTAACGAATTCCTGTAATTTTAACTAGAACTCTGGACTCCGATGGTCTAGATAATAGATATTAAAAAAATGTAGTTATCAAAATTTTGGTAAAGTAAGTAGGTACTTATGAAAAATAAGTAGCTTATTGCTTGCAATAATGGATTTACAGGCTTGCAATAATGGATTTACAGATGCCAGTAATAAGAACTATAATAATAATGTTTGCCGAACATGATTTGAAAATTCTAAACTTATAAGCCCATCCCATCTATCATTTATACTCTTAATATACCTCAATTTATTGCATTTCAACCTATTATTGTACCCATAACAGAAAACATGTAAGTGATGTATGGTTCCAATAAATTCTGATGCAACACATGAGACACAGAAACGCACAATTTTTTACGACGCGAAGTATATTTTCCTAAATTCCCTTCCAAATCTTTATTGCATACACGAGTGTATTCAAACTACAAAATTTATCCTCACAATAACATTTTGTGAGACAATTTTGACACCCCTAAACGCTCATGTTTTATTGTCTTGAATATTTTTATTTGAATACGTAGGTCCCACCTTCAAAATTGAGTTAAAATGACAGTGGCATACGTAGTGATTCGCCCCGTGGTCGCATTAAGAGCATTAGGGGCCAAAATTGGATTTGTCGTGGGGCGTTTTATTGGTACACTTGTTACGAATTTAGGAACACTGTGCGTTAAAAAAGCTCTTTGTCAAGGTGGCGATATGTGTATTGTGTTTATATTGGAAAAATGTTGGTTTCCAATAAGTAAATTTTATATCCCTCTGTTGCGGCTTCTTTGCTATTTCCATCGATCTTATTAGTTTACTTCCAAGTTCTATACAATTACGTAATAGAGGTATTTGGTAGGTATTAAAAAATAACGCCTAAGAAAATATTTAATATCCTTTAAGATTCTGGAATTATGTCAAAATATAACAAACTCGCCAATATTTTCTCAATGTTGTCCAAAAAGATATTGAAATTAATGATTAAATGTTTTATAATTAACTTGTTAATTAGTTATTTAAATATTACTTCTTGAGGTTCGCAATACCATGTGTAAACATTTACATAACACATTATTTATAGATGTTACACCAACGCAGTCATAATATATGGTAAACTGTGGAATATTTAAAGAAAAATCTTAGCATAGAATACTATTATTATCCTTAAAAGATCTTTTTATCAGTAAATATATTTCAGTCCATCAATTCAATTTGTTGCTGTTATTTGTAGTGTTTTATTATAACAAGATACCTACTGTTTGTGAATTTATCTTTCGCCCTATTCTCTTCCAACAGTCTTTATGTTATCTAGCTTCCAGCAAATAAACATAACATACCTTACCATATCCAATCAGACACATGTGTAAGTTTACTTTATTTACTAGAACAAATGTTGGTTTATGTTTTATCCGTATTATATGTATTTATTTGACGGATCGCAATAAATCAGTGTCCCTAGGCGCATTTATTTGTGAATACGCTTCGTTTCACACTATTTTGATTTACGCTTACTGGTGGGTTTTATGCCCAAATAAACTTGATTTTGGTCACACTGTGCAAATTCCCTATTTTAGACAACTCTTATGTTGTTAATTTGTTTAGATAAAAATTAATGATTTCTGGAATAAGGTTTGCTGGAAGAAAACTCGATGTTGAGTTAAGCTCGCCTATGTATATTGATTGTTTATAATTAATGTGTAACTAAGATTTTCTGTGTACAATAAAGAATAAGATTACTATGGTAACGATAAAAAATAAAATATCAATTAATGATTAACAGCCTAGTGATAATGACCATAACACATAGATCAAATTGGAACCTGAAGTGCGCATGTCCGAATTTTCGATATAATATGTACGCACGGCTACACATCAAGCTATACAAATCCAGTATCGACTGACCTCGAATTGTAAACGCTTTCCGCTCAATGCGAAGACAGGCTATATTGGATTCGTATGGCTTGATGTGTAGCCGTGTGTTCGTAAACAAACCTGCATGCCTGAGATTTTTGCAACGGCGAGAGAAGTCTGCCAATCTGCACTACACCAGAGTGGTGAACTACCTACCTATAGCGTTTTTAAGGGACGCTACATACCTATACAACGATAACATTAATATTTAAGTACTGACTGAGACTGCCTCGTTGGTCTAATGGTCCCAATCGCGACTGCTACGCTCGAGGTCTTGGGTTCGATCCCCAGGTCAAGCAAAGTGTTATTGAGTTTTTCTATGAAATTCTCAGTAGCAGCTCGGAGTCTGGATGTGTGCCCGGTGAATGGCAATAGGCTCGCCCCCTATTACATGGGACCCAAACATACCGGCGAACTGTGGGTGTACATTAAGTACACCTCTGACTAACCCTTCGGGGAATACAGGCGTGATGGTATGTTATGTAATATTTAAGTAGTAATATAGTCTATCAATTAGAGCAATTTAGTTAGACATCTGCAAAACTTTGAAGATGTATCTGTAAGTATTTTGTACTTCATTACCCCACTAATAACCGCCAATCACCGAACCTATTTTGTCGACAGTACACTTGTTTTGCTGTCTGTACAAGGGGTGCGGTAACGCGGTTAGCTAGACAATGACTTGACGAAGGCAAATCAGATTTGCCAACCCTCCAACGTTATTTTAAAGCTAGTCTGTCATTTTGCATAGTAGCAGTGGAGGGTTGAGCAATTGGATATGTATTGTATAAGTTAAGAGGTATAAATTTAAAGGCTTATGGCTTATTTAAAGCACTGTGCGGCGTCGTACTACGTAATTGGGATAATAAATTGTGGGTCATTTTGACTTTTCGATATTTGAATACATATATAACGTCATATCACGCCTGTCCGTCAATGGAAGCAGATCCTTTAGATCCTTGAACATAAATTTGCCTCAACTGTCTAAATTGTCAACATTCTCTGCCTTGGACTTATTAGGAATAGAACAAGACAATTTCTTGACGTTTCGCCCGCATAGGATCTCGATTATCCCGACGAAAATGAATTAGCCTCCTTCAATTCCTCCCTCAGTCCCCTTCCTCCTCCTTTTCTTCTCCCCTCCCCGGCTCGGTAACGCATCTGCAACTCCTTTGGTATTGCAGACGTCCATGGGCGCGCTAAAGACTACTTACGATCAGGTGGTGAGCCTGCTCGTTTGCCAAGTTATCCCATAAAAAATAAAGCATCTGGCAACACTCATAACATTCTTTTTTTTGTTAAAAATAGCTTACTGTGTGGATCGCACATTACTGGTATTCTTGTTAACCCCTCGAGCTAAGCTAAATGCGTGTGTTACGAGTGGGTTCACGCCTGTACTGCAATTGGTGGGTTCCTAACCGGCAACCACATGATTGCAAGTTCGACGCCCTAGCCAGTAGGTTACCGCCGCTTTTAGTATTAGTATTAATACCAAAAAATGCATACCTTTAAGCGCTTTACTCGACGGCGGCGGGTCTCGACTCCACGGTGGGTCCCCATGACCCGAAAAGTCTCGTAATTTGAGGTAGCTAATAGTCAGCCTTATAATGGATGCCTTGTCCAGCTGGCTGGTGATGGCCGCTGGTAGGGGCAGCATCTTCGCCAGCTCGTAGAACTCATAGTTCTCCTTCCCTCGTCTCGAACGAGCCGCATCTCTGCTTTTTTCTTTCCGTAGCTCGAGGATACTGTAAAGAAATGTTGAGTGTTAGATTGGTGGGTTTTAAGATACGGATTGGGGCACAGATTTAAGTTTTATTTTTTGAATGAAAGAACCGATTTAGTTTTTTTTTTGTTTGAAAGGTGCGTCTAAAAATTGATTATTGGGAATTGTCTATGACATATTACTTTGCTTTAAAATCATATCGTTGTATGTTGTTGTATAATAGATTCAAAATGAATAAGATGACGACTTTTTAGTATGGTATAGCAAAACTTTTTTTTGGTATGGTTGTGAATATTGTATAATTGTTGTTGAGATTCCAATTATCATACATCTTGAATGTGAAACAGACCTTAAATTTACAAAAAGATCCATTGAATTCAGCGGCCCATAAATTTCCCCAACGCCAACAGGTTTGACGTAGGTACTTAATCTCTTTAGTCAGATTATTCTGTTTTCACGAAAATTTTGAATTTTTGTTTCAATAATAACCTCCTAAGTATATTTATATTACAGAAAAAATCCGCCCAAAAACTTGCCCAGCTGTGGGTGTGGTCTACAACACACCCACTGCCCGTGCCCGCCCAAAGGCGGAGTCGCTAATGAACACTTTATACCAACTTATACATTTACATTTCAAACTCACTGACATTTGCATTCCAGTAAAGGACCGAAAGATGTTTTGTATAATTAAATTTCAATTTACATTTTTAAATAAAAACATTGCAACTTATCTGTGACTTAAATTAGGTAAATTTAAGAGCGGACAAGCTTTATGTAGGTACATAATATACAGTTTAATGATGTAAGTAATCCTTAAGGATGGGTCAACTCGACTTAATTCAAATTGGATTCGGTAAATGGAGTTCGGATTGACGATACATGAAAGAAACAATTAAAACAGTGAGAGCGCTATTCGTTTATTTCAACCTAATTAAGTACCCCAAGTCAGAGGTGTTCTAATGTATACCTACAGTTCGCCCGTATGTGTACATACCTTCTATTATTGTCATTAACTGGGCGCAAATCGAATCTCCAAGCTAAGAATTTCAAAGAAAAACCCAATATGACTTTCCTCGATCAGAGAATGGAACCCAGGACCTTAAATAATTGAATTTATTTTCATTAAAAAAAATCTGCATATTGCACCGCAATAAATTCTCTGCTAATCAGCATCAAATTGAGTCCAAGAAAAAAAATATATTTTAATTAATTACTTTAAAAATTGTACCTATTTGCTCATCACCATAAATACAAAAAAGAACTGTCCATTTTCAACACTGTAATGAAACATTAAGCTTAGTCCACATCAGCGGAAACTTTACAACCGGGGTCTAAACCGAAGGTGCGAACTTAGCAGTATCCACTTTACGATCGAGCGCGATTACCGGCCATCCCGTGAGACCTCGGCTTTATCGTCACCTGAGTAAGGCCATTTGAAAATTGGCGCTCTTTTTACGATTTTTTTAAAGGTTTTTCTACTCTTTGTTTGGGTAAAGACAGTCTGGGAAATCGAGGTAGACGTTTAGAATGGCCTTTTCTAAAGAGGTGGATTACCTATTTTAAAAAAGGAACGCTTTCAGGGAAGAATTTAATTTAAAAATGTAGAATTCAAACTTAGAATGCCACTTCTAAAACAGAATTTGTCACTCCTCGTTTAGAAGAAGCAAATGAAATTGATTTAGTTTTTGCTACTATATGTGCCTTACATATTCTGAAAAGTGGAAAAAAGTATTAAATCTATTATCAGGTATAGTAAGACTAAATAAGCTTTAAATTGGTACCTACCTTTTCTTTGTCGGCGATACACGAGACAGAAAATAATGTGCATTCTAGAAAGAAATTGATAAAATCAAGATTAAAAAATCCTATTTTTAAAAGTTACCTAACTCTTGACCCTTATCTTCAATAACTACGCCTATGGGACTAATATAATTTAAAAATATAAAGAAATTCCAAACAATCCCTTCGTAAATCTGATTGACCGATAAACGGTAGTAAACTTTAGGGTTAAGGGCGAGTTAGACTCGACTGCTCAACTTGCTGTAACTTATGAAATACGTATTTCATATTTAAAAAATGATCATAATACAGAAGCTTGATATTAATGACAGCTCATAATAGGAGCAATTAGGTTCGATACTCAAATTACCTATTTATTTGATGTAAGTTAGCTTTTGACACCATTTACTACTTAAGACATTTCAAATACTGGAATTGACTTTCTGTCTGTCTGATTGAATTGACGTAAAACATGCGTTTTATATCATACGCCTCTATTGTTTATAAAAATATTTTTACGATCAAAAAGTTTGTCTAGACAATTCGCCATTGTGGTACAATAATTGATGTATAAAACAATAAGTTGATATGCTAAATGATACGCATAAGTAAGGTGATTGGCGCGCATAATTGACACATGAATCAAGGGTGGATTATAGAAACGCTATATTGGCGCATGAGTCATTTTGAGGTCAGTATGTTGAAAGCTTATGTAAAACTGTTTATCGTACGGTGGCCAGCACATCAAGTTACCAAAAAATGTCAAATTTTCTCAGTTGATTTTGAACTTTATCTTCAACAATTTAAGGTTTAAAATCATTTGGAGAAATTTGACAGTTTTGTACACCTTGACCTGCTGGCGTACATTCAAATGGTAAAAATAATAAACAGTATGAGTAATTCAATTACGTCGCAGTTCTTTTTTAACCTCCGGCGCAAAAACGACGGGGTGTTATAAGTTTGACGTGTCTGTGTGTGTGTGTGTGTGTGTGTGTCTGTCTATGGCATCGTAGCTGCCGAACAGATGAACCGATTTGATTTAGTTTTTTGTTTGTTTGAAAGGTGAATTAGTCGGGAGTGTTCTTAGCTATGTTTAATGACAATCGGTCGAGATATAATGCAATTTGTCGGGGATTTTTTAAATTTTTATTTTCATCAGAATCGTGACGTTTCTTGAAAATATGTATAGGACACAGACTTAGTCCAAGTCCTCCAGGTTGAGAAGTGCTGATAATTGGGTATTATGGCGCTCATCTTGCATTCCTAAGGACCTTTTGAATGTCCTCATGCATGGTCCAATCTATCTATCTATATATACCAAAATTCATCTAAATCAGCAACTCAGGCGTGAAATCGTAACAAACGAACAAACAAGCAGATAGAGTTACTTTCGCTTTTATATTAGGTATTCGTATTTTGTTAGGGTTCTAGAGTAACTGTTAATTAATTAATTATATTATTATTGTTATATTTTCAGTCACTTTCGTCCCACTGCAGAGCAGAGGCCTCTAATTTTTTTCGTAATCAATAATTTCGAAAACAGGAATCAATTTAAAAAATATAAATCCTATTTCGGTGAAATGTAAACCGCCCTTAACTAAGATCCGATTTAAAATAGGGTTGGCATGGTCAGTTAGGGGTAACATTGTTTAAAATAACTTTACAGCGAGGGTAGCACACCCCTTGTCTTGACCGCCCTAAGATTACGGTGAATTATGGATTTCTTTTTTAGATAAATACTTAATTGATTGGACCTGGATTAGATTGTTTTTTAATTAGTACTAAAGCCTTTGGTTTTAATTAGATTTATTAGCAAAGACTTCCCCTATCGGCCCTCAGCGGCATTGGTACTCAGAAACTCGAATAGTCTGAAATTCAGTTCATCCTGGTATTGCCTAGGAATAGGTTAGGTAATCGGCCTAGTCTGTTCCCACTGCTGGGTTACAGGCCTCCTCTCGGTGAGAGGGAGTGGGCCGTAACGTAATCCACCACGCGGGCCCATTACGAGTTGGTAGATGTCACATGTCTTCGAATTTTTGGTTCTACGACATGCCAGTTTCCTCATGATGTTTTCCTTCACCGCTTTGGGATCAGTGGCGATGAAATAATTTTCAAAAAGTAAAGCGCCTGTTCGGATTCAAACCTATAACCTACAACGCGTAAGTAGCGGCCGTTACCACGTGGCCTCCACCGCTCCTACAATCTACTTTCTTAATAACTTTTAACTTTACCTAAGTATAAAATGCTCAGTAAGATAAATGAAATATGTCCAAACACATCACTTAACTGTCTTCCATTTCCATCAAAAAACAATTTCCAGGTCTTCATTATGTTGAAGTTCCATCAGAACTGGCAATAGGCTCGTCCTCCATTACATGTGACCTAAAATACCGGTGAAGTATGGGTATTAGGGCACCTCTGCCTAACTCTTCGAGTAAAACAGGCGTGATGGTAGGTATGTAGGTATCTTGTATAATCATTTGGAACATGGTCAAGGAATTTTAAAACGGTACTACCGTACTAACCGTTTTCGAAATGATCTTATAACCATATAAGAAAATGTTTATCATGATAATACCAACAGTGCCATTTACTTCAAAGTAATATACATTTTTGTGTTCAAAAACTTAAAAAGTTCCAGTAAGGAGGTATACAGTTTTTGTTATGTTGATAGCAAACTGGTTCGATTCCCAGGTCGGGCAGTGTAAGTGGATTTTGCTATGGAATTTTCAGAAACAGCTCGGAGTCTGGATTTGTGCCCGGTTAATGGCAGTAGGCTCACCCCCTATTACTTGGGACCTAAGCATACCGGCGACGCGTGGGTGTAGGTACATAAGTACCTACACTTCTTCCTAACCCTTCGGGGAAAACAGGCGTGATGGTATGTCAGATTGTCAGCAGCGAGGTTTAGACCTCATGATTAGCAATGACAAAGACTCCTTTGTCATTTAAAAGCACACATCACAGGACTCCTTATAAATATGTTTACAATATTTCTTAAAAAAATAGTATGCCGAAATATAAGCTATATAATGTAGAAATATAAGCTTCAAAATGTGTTGTCCCAAACTTATACGTAGAGAAACAGGGGACTACTTATCCATTTAGCTATAAAAGTCGTGAATGTGTCATAAAACCCATTAGGACTGGCTGGAGAAAGAGACATTTTACTTTTTAGTTCCATTTTCAAACGACATTAAATTTTATTTTAAGTTTTAGTTTACATACTCAAGTATTGTATGATTTAGTTGTACTTATTTATGATTTTATTGTCTTGGTATTTAATTTGATCAATAATAATTAATAAAATAAAATATTTTTTAATTTATAAACTTTTTACTGACAGGAATATTACAGCAGGTACTTAGGTAGTTATAAGGAGGAAGCAATATAAATCGTTTTAATAAACCCAAACTAAAAATTGAGGATTGAAGACAGGTATAGTTATAGATGTATAATATTTTAGTTTCTAGGTGTATAATAAAATAGTAAGTTTAGAAGTAGTATAAAATTATACATAACTAGCTTTCCGCCCACAGCTTCGTCCGTGTTTTTTTTTTCGGACTTTTTTTTCTATAAACCTCACGGAGCCCGAGACCTTTCCAACGAATGCAAAACCGTGGAAATCGGTTCGTGCGTTCTGGAGTTGTAGCGTCAGGAAGGAAAACCTGACTTATTTTTATATATTAGATAGATTAGATTATTATATATTAGCAAAAACATAAGGTTTATCGTTTGCTTAATACACTTTTAACCTTCTTGCCCTTCTAGTAAAGAAGCTTGGGCAGGATTCTGTTACCCAATAGGTATCCTAAAAGAATATTTAAAAAAATATTTCACCAAAAGAAAATCTAAAATTAATATAAAAGCAAGACACTCCAATGCTTTTTGTTCTGTCCAATTTTTATGACGAAACTCCCTTCATCTTAGAAATGGACGTCTTTAAGTGTCCGTGTACGTGTCCCGACACCCTGCACACCTGGGAATCGAACCCACAATACGCCACTAACGCCTTGACCCTCTACAAATACATCAACCAAAGACCAAAACTAAATATAAACCTTATATTATTGAGATAGAGTTCGAATTCAGAAACACGTCTCCGTCGTTCCATTGGTCAGTGATGATTAGTGCGATATTTCGAAAAGGTCGTATCTACTAAATCTGTCAGGCGAAATGGAACTCTATCAACAAGAAAGTAGAAGGTACAATCATATATCAGAATAGAAACAAAAAGAATCCTCTTGCAAATTGAAATAGGAGAAACTCGAAGGAAAAAATGTACAGGAATCGAAGCCGGGAGAGGTCGTAAAAAGCGTAGTACGCAACCGTGTCGCAGTAGTTACGGTTAATGTGTCCCGGACAAATTGAGTTGTGCCCGCCTAGGAAAATTAGCTGTCCCCCGGGATTCGGGGAAATATCCCGGACTCCGGGATAAGTAGTGACGGATATGACATGACTATTTATGAGCTGAATTTTATTGTCATCGATTGGAGTATCAACTTTCTATTTAATAAAATAAGTATGCCGAATGTGTAATATATCACGGTGTATAAATATTACCATAAATATATGGTAATATTTATACACCGTGACATTTTAGTGTGCCTAGAGGTTCTAGGTTCGATTCGCAGATCGAGCTGTGTTATTAGGCTTTTGTATGAAATTCTCAATAGCAGCTATGGGTCCGGGTTTGTGCCCGGTTAGTTGCAATAGGCTGACCACCTATTATTAGTATTCAAAAACAAACTAATTTTAAATTAAAATTAATTAAAATTTGTTAAAAAATTAAAAATTCGGAAACGACGTTTTTTCTATAATTTACTGGTAAAATCTCTTCTATGAAGTATTTATGTTTTTTTTAATATGATTATACAATCTGTTTCTCACATTTAGCTGCTAGGTTCGTTGACCAGAGTCTGGGTATGACATTTGGCTAGGAGGAGAATCCATTGACCTCAATCACTATATTATGGGGAATCAGTAGATATCTTATGTTTGACAATGTTTTATTTCTCATATTAAAAAAATCAATAACAATAGTATCAACGAGAGTATTCACACTATCGCTTAATTGGGGCCGAAATAGGGCTGTCGCCAATACAATCAATACACAACCCTGCAACTGCGGCTGTCGAAATCTTTTGACAAAAAGATTACCTTTAATACCAACATGTCAATAGATTCCGCGCTTGTTAAATTGTCACCCGTCACCTCTTTAGGGTTAACACCTTCGCGATTAACCCTAAACGGGGTATTTAATACCCCGGCTTTGTAGACAGGAGCATGGGAATTTCTGATCATTTTCCCCTTGAATGGCTACAAGTCTAAACATTGGTTCTTTGTTGCGGTTGAAACGCGTTTATTGAAGATAAATGTAACGGTTCATAAAAAGATAATGGTAGATAGTTTTATTATTTAGATGAATAAAATGAGGTAGTAATGATGTCTTTCTTGTAAGCAAATACATATTTATTGCATTCTGTACATAAAACATAATTAAATGTAGATGCAACTATATCTATTCAGACTATAATCAATGCATAAAATGTGCATAATACTATTAAGATGTGACATAAAGATCAATTTCGTATAATTTCCACATTTATGTGTAGTCACGTCACATCGCCATTACTTAATTAATTACAATAAATTATGTACAATGATCATGAATATAAATCGGCAGTCGACAACGAAAAATATACTTAAAAATAAATACTCAAAACTCAAAAGAAAATGTACAATTCATAAGCGCCAACACTACAATACGACATCAAAACCATTTATGATACCTAATATGACACATCGTATTCACTATCAAGTGGTTTTGTCGCCAAATCGACACTTCACATTTTTATAATACGACAATATCATTTTTAATATTACATTGTACATTTTAGGGTTATAAGTGCTTATTGAACGATAATTCTTGTAACCTTGGGAAGATGGGTTTGCAACCCTCGATTTGAGAAGCTTTAATCTCTTTCTTTAGTTTTTTAATTGAATAGGGTTGTGTTTCTGGTGCAGCCGCTTAAGGTGGTAAAAATGACAGGGTTGTGAATTTGCAACACCATTTTGAAAGCTTTTTGAGTGTCAGCTTTTTATATAAGTTGCTATATCACTTTTATTGCAAAAATGGTAAAGTCCTGTAGAACATAACATAACATACCATCACGCCTGTATTCCCCGAAGGGTTAGGCAGAGGTGTACTTAATGTACACCCACAGTTCGCCGGTATGTATGGGTCCCATGTAATAGGGGGCGAGCCTATTTCCATTTACCGGGCACAAATCCAGACTCCAAGCTGCTACTGAGAATTTCATAGAAAAAATCAATCTCGAAAAATCAATCTCGCCCTGGGGATCGAACCCAAGACCTCTAGCGTAGCAGTCGCGATTGGGACCACTAGACCAACGAGGCATTTACTGTAGAACGGCTGCTGAAATTCTCTATATTTGTAAAACTTTGCTAACGTAATTGGGACGCTCAAGAGCAATATGGAGTGTTGATTTGTGAGAGGTTGCTGGCGAAAGCTGGATGCAAAATGCTGAGGACAGGGTAAAATGGCGCACATTAGGGGAGGCCTACATTCAGCAATGGACTGATCCAGGCTGATGATGATGATGCATTGCTTAATATTCTGCCTCTAAGCAATAAATTGCTAACGTTATTATGTTCCGGTTTGAAGAGTGAAGTAACCAGTGAAATTTCTGGACAAATGAGGTTAACAACTTTAGGTGACAACGCGCGAGTAATACCACTGGTGTTACTAGCATCTGTAGACTGTGATTACCCCTAATCATCATCAGGTTGTCCATATGCTTCATCTCACCCTAATAAGTAACGCAAAAATCTAGCCGAAAAATGACAATGAGTAGAAACTTGTGAGTGTACCAAAATTTCAATTTGAAAACAGCCAAGTCATTCAAGCCTTATAACCTTCTTATCTAACGCGATCGCCTAGCAAATGCCTCCTGACTTTCCTCAGAAAACTTTTCAAAGAGATATTCACACCCTCCGTTAAGGGTCGGCTAGTTTTCTTTAAAAGCATGGACATTTGAACCCTTGGAATTTAGTCAAGCGTTCTGTCCCTAGAGCCTTAGAAACCCCACGGTCAGTCGGCAGAAATTCAAATAAATTGACTGTATTCACATACTTTTGGATGAATGACTAATATGACGAGTTAGGTATCGAATAGACGCACCTTTTAATGCAAACTCTATGGCATTCTTAGATTACTCTAATGGGACATCGATTGAGAGGTGTAGGGCTAAATAGGGCCTTATTAAGCAAGTCCTCTGGAGTCGGCTGGCGAGGGTTCGCTGCGAAAATCGTCTGAGGTCTTATAAATTTATTTAATGATTCGCCTACAATTGTTACACATTTTTATAGTAAGGTTACATGCACATAAGTTAAGTACCCATTGTGTACAATATCAATCAGCAAACACAGCATTCATAAGTCATTAAGTACCGCATTGCTAAATAATCTGCCGTGATGAGCTAACATTATTGTATTTTTTTTAAGGCTTTATTAAGGCTTGTGAAGATGACAGCGCGCGATTGATACTACTGGTGCTGCAGAAATGGTAAAAATTGATACAGTACTTAGTGTTTTTTAGGTTAAAGAAGAAGAAGAATATTCCAAAAATAATGTTGATGAAAAAACATACCGTGCCGTATCGCCTCTAAGTAAAGCCTAGTATAAGCCAGCCAAAGCACTAATGGAAATCACGTTCGACATAATTACGGTTAAAGACTAAACATTGACACGTTGCCAACCCAATCTACGTCGAGTTTTGTCAGTACTGCAAAACTATTGCGCGCAAATGGAACACCAATTTTCAAATTTGGAATTGTTTCTTATCAAACATTGGACCAATAGCCAGCATTGCCAGTAAAGTGCGCGGTTTTTTTTAAAGTCGCTAGATAAAGCAAAGGAGGTTTTATGCTTAGCAACGATACGCGAGCAGAATAGAATTGAAGAACTTAGCGTATAAAAACACAGACACTAATCAGACGTACAACGTTAGTCACCAGGGTTATTCCTGGCATTCGAAGCATCCAGTCTGTTTTCTACTCCATTAATATTCTAATTAGTTTGTAGTAATCGCAGTTTAGACGATGCTAATGTCAGACTTCACCGTAACTTTCGTGAAAGGATAACATCATCAGTGTATTGTTGTCTCGCTCTTGCAACAGGATTTGGTTGTCTTGTGCAGATTGATCTATGGCATTTTACGGCAGCGTGCATTTGTCTAACGGCAGTTTCTTTACTTAAGCTTGAACATGTAAAACTATAAACCTTCGGATTTCTTTATTGAAATGACGGCACCCAACGCTTCAGATTGCGAATGACCGAAAATCTTGCTATAGGTACGTAGGTTCCATTGATTCTAAACTAAGCTTTTCCAATGACTTTAAACTAAGTTATTTATTTATGCTTCTCAATAAGTTTCTATCGTTAAGTAAGTTAATTCCGCAAACAACTGCGCTATATAAATAGATAATTAGTACAAAAGGTAATGAAAAGTAGAATGTTATCATAGAATGTAGGTATAATGGGCGGTCTAATCGCTAAGTGCCATTTTTACAGACAATTTTAAATCGATTGAAAGGAATAGGAATGGCGATCAAGCATGGCTAGTTATAATGGTCATATAAGTGATCGCAATCATTCTAACTTTAAGAGGAGACCCATACAAAATGTGTCATTTTTCAATATTGTTTTTTTTTATAAATTTATATTTAGCTTGACTGCCTCGTTGGTCTAGTGGTCGCAATCGCGACTGCTACGCTAGAAGTCTTGGGTTCGATCCCCAGATCGAGCAAAGTGTTATTTGGTTTTTCTATGAAATTCTCAGTAGCAGCTTCCGAGCTGCTACTGAGATTTGTGCCCGGTGAATGGCAATAGGCTCGCCCCCTATTACATGGGACCTAAACATACCGGCGAACTGTGGGTGTACATTAAGTACACCTCTGCCTAACCCATCGGGGAATACAGGCGTGATGGTATGTTATGTTATGTGTTATGTTATTTAGCTAAACAACCAACAAGAATCTTTAACATAATTGACACAAAGGCCTCTGAAGCCATGCCAAAACATTACTTGCAAAAAAAACATTATCATAATCACAAGCAAAAAGGTTAATAATGTGACAAAACTAAAGTTCCATACATATTCAAACTCAACCCCTACACAGACAATGCAGTCAGAATTAATAGAAGTCCATGCGTAATGATACAATATCTTATTTATTCGCGCAAATATAGGGGGGTGGTCGACACCATATTTGATATAGGAAATGAAAATGTCATTGGCTTATTACGCTTAAAGATTATTGATATTGCCCGATTTATGATTGTAGATATTACTATAATTTTGTGAGATAGATTAGTATCTGGATTACGAAGAAAATTATCATGTTTAAATAGGATTTATTGATTGACTAACCCAGGTAATTCCTTGTATTGCGAGAGGAGACCCTTGCCCGCGCCGTGACAATTGGTAAATGGGCATATCATGGTTTAATACTACTGGTAAACCAAGACTGCCTCATTAGTCTAGAGGTCATAAGCGCGACTTCTACGCTAGAGGTCCTGGGTTCGATCCCCAGGTCGAGCAAAGTGTTATTGGGTTTTTCTATGAAATTCCCAGTAGCAGCTCGGAGTCTGGATTTGTGCCCGGTTAATGGCAATAGGCTCGCCCCCTATTACATGGGACCTAAAACATACCGGCGAAATGTGGGTGTACATTAGTACACCTCTGCCTAACCCTTCGGGGAATACAGGCGTGATAGTATGTATGGTAAACCAATAAATATCATAGGTCAAAAGTGTGAAGTCGTCATACTCAAAACCAACTTAACTATCACGAAGCAATGAATTGATGACGTGGCGGCCTTATCTTTTAATTGTTAATTTATTGTGATGTTCACCAATGTTTTAACCCTTCGACATCCACTAATTAATATAGCTGTTACTTTGGCTCTCGCTGAAGATTATTGTAACTTACTGACAACTTAAAGGCAGAGAAGGTTTTAGTGTTAAGTTACTCTTCCAAGTTATGTAAATAAGCTAAGAATCGGTTAGAATCTTATGTTACTTAGGAGAAATAATTTAATTCATAAATTTATCATCATCCACTTTCTGAAAGTGGAGAATATCTTATCTTATATTTAGTCAGCAAGTGAATGCATACCTATGTTTTTCTTCCAATTTTTAACTTTTTTAACAACTTTTACATCATATTTGATGCAATGAAATGAAATGGGACAATTAAATATAAATTTTATCTGATTTTAAAAATAGAAGAGATCTCAGTTTTTCTGGATTATCTGGTAGAATACACTTCACAAGATAATTTTGGGTTGCTGTGTCACTGAATTTCTGATGAATTGATCATACAATACTACACGATACCTTCATATTTAATGTCAATCTATAACATGAGTTATTACTCGAACTTGTGTGTCTACTGGGTTCTTTAAAACCCCTACCAATTAGATCACGTCACGAGGGAATGTCGAATACCTTTATTTTCACATGCCAAACACCTTTTTTTTTTCAACCAAATGTTTGTCATCGCAAAAACGAAGTGTCAAAGAGTCGTGGATTCGTGGTCCACGAAGGTGAGGGGACAACCGTGTCAAAGGTAAGATCACGAGAGCCTATAAACTGGAATACCGGTAGAATAGTGACTTGGTACTAAGCTAATAGGATTTGATACTTGAACAAAAAAATACTCGGTACTAATTTTCTATTTTAACCCGATCATATAATATTTTTTCTACAGAAATATCACGATGCTCATAATATTTTGTTTTCCAAAAAAATAAAAGTTTTTTTTACTGTGTTAAGCATATTCAAAAATTTCATTATAAATTTAAAATTCAATTAAAATAAATATTACTACACAAAATATTGTTTCCATATTATTTTCCTACATTTCAACAAAAATGTTTTGATAACTGATGTTCAGATTTTAGATGTTTCTAAAACATACTACGTAAACGGCTAAAGATGTAGCAAAAACACAGCACATATTTTTAGATTAGAAGAGAAAACTCTTCTTATCCTTAATATCGACCATATCTCATTTATTAAAAGGAATAAAGTATCAAGACTTTTCAAACCCTCCTTCCTAAATAATGAAAAGAGGCAGTCGGTCGTCCCAGCAACGTTTACTGTAGCTCCCCCGGTGATGAGGTTAATATGACTCGGCGAATTTCCGATCGTGTCCGACAATCCGACACTACGCCGACAGGTCAGACGCGGGAAATAGGTTATTTAAGATCTACAATGTAGCTAAGAGTAGAATTTAAATAGTTTGTAATGAAGAAAAGAGTACTTTTTATTGAAGGATTTTAGAATTTTAGCTTTTGTGCAATTTTTTTTAGATTTTCGAAAATTTTAGTTTCTTTTTAAACATTTTATGGCAGGATCATGGCAGTAACTATAAGATATCAATTATAACTTATTCAGAACTGACTAAAAATCGTTATGGTAGCGGTTAGGAGTGTAAAATATAAATTTAATATTTTAATTATCTTAGGCACCTAATTCCAAAGAATAACTTTGGAATTAGGCACCTAATTCCAAAGAATACCTTTGGAATTAGGTGCCTAAGAAGGGACGATCAGTTTAAAGTAATAAAAGTAATAATATGTACATTCCTTAACAATATTCCGATATTCTGGAATTACAGATAGACTATTTTTCCAAAAGATTAATGTAGCAGTCTGAGAACAACACAACATCAACAAAGGTTTTCGATTTTCCTTTTTATAAAATCGACAAAGATTTCGTTGATTTTATAAAAATCAAAATCGGAAACATTTGATACAAAAGCATAATAATAAAGGCAGACAAAACTAAATGTAATGACTCTAAATATAAAAAGATATAACGTTGATGATATGAAACCCTGATTGATTGTACCTAAATATACCTAAGGATCAACAATGTTTCTATAAGAAGGCTGGTTGATGCAATCATTGTTTATAGAACTAATTCATGTAGTAGCAGGTATCTACAGACGCAGGATACAGAGAGGCAGGTAGTATAGATTGATAAATGCAGTAGGTACCTAATAGGTATACTTGCGTATACCTACCTAAGTAAACTGTTTGAGTTGATGTAAATTCTGTATGTTAATTACAAACCGAGAGAGAGAATATTATTTGCATATAGAAACATAACATACCATCACGCCTGTATTCCCCGAAGGGTTAGGCAGAGGTGTACTTAATGTACACCCACAGTTCGCCGGTATGTTTGGGTCCCATGTAATAGGGGGCGAGCCTATTACCATTCACCGGGTACAAATCCAGACTCCGAACTGCTACTGAGATTTTTTTAGAAAAACTCAATAACACTTTGCTCGACCTGGGAATCGAACCCAAGACCTCCAGCGTAGCAGTCTGCAGTTTGCATATAGAAGTGCAAATTATATTGAAAACAATAAGGAGTAATTTTAAAAACCCTTTTAAAAATAAATAAGGAAAAAATGGAAGATGCCTTATAACAGATAAAATGTGTATTTGTATTTTTGTAGCTTTAACAAGCTCTAGAAATAAAGATCCTGTTTATTCAAGTTATTTTTTCCACATAAATTACCAAATTCAAGGTGTTACAAAAATTCTACTGCACAGTGTTGCACCGTACAATATTTTCGGACAAAAATAAATAAAGGCAATCGTCCCGTCCCAGCCGGGCCCACTGGGACAGGCGATTTGTACGCTGGCCAAATTGCCGCTCTTTAGGCAGACTTTAATAATCACGTCATATCCAATTTTCGTTTGAACGTTGCACGAATACAAATTGGGCAACGCGTTGATTGAATATGTCACTTGTTTATTAATGAATTGACACTTGCAATTAATGTTGCAACTATTATTGACCATTTATGATTGTTGATTGCATCCAGGAAAAAACTCAAAAACAATATTGTTTTAGTTCACAATCTTAACAACATCTTCTTATTTTTGGCTAAAATCTATTTTCGTTTAATACACTTTGCAAATTTTCTTAGGAGAATTATATGTATTTTTTAAATATGAACGTAAAAAGTAAGATCAAAGTAAATTATCACAATGACAAATCTCTAAAACTATCCCACATAAAAATGTAGAATTTAGATAAATTGCATCCGATTTTGACAACGTAATGTTGACACAAGGAAATACGTACAATAGATGATATCGCGAGCCCACACACCCCAGTGGGCGATATCCCGCTTTTTACGGACAAAAAATGACCAATCTGCTAGACGCGTCGATACGGGTATGACTAATGGTGGTCGCCTGCTTAGCAAATTGCCTGCCAAAATCGTAACGAAACTGGAAAATTGTTTCATTCATAAATGCAATGGTTGGGATTTGCGTGGATAGCTTTCTGATGAATAAAATAGTAAGGATTACGCGGCCCCATGTGGTGGTGGTTTGAAACGTCATATGGACAAATGTTTGTGATAATCGTAGATATGATTGGATTTTGTTTTGTTCGTGATTTTTTTCTTCGATTTGCCGAAAGCATTTTATATCGAACGTTTTCCAAGTAAATAAAACTAGCTTGCCGAATTAGCAATACAAAGAGAGGTTGGGGCCGCATTCGCAGCCAATTGAAAGGAGAAGGAAATAATAGTTATTTGCAATAATCGACTGAAGGGACGGCTGATTGCGCCCGGGGCATGGGCGAGGAAATTTTTCCCGTATTCTTGTCTACCAACTTACTGCCGAGGAGAGTTCGTTAGTATTTACTATAAAGTCGCCAGTTTATTCGCTTTTATCGGTTTTATCAAAAAAATTGCTGAGAAATTGAAGACTTTAAAAATACAGTCAAAATGACCCAAAATATCTTATCTGATAATGATAAAATATATTTAAAAAATCATCTGTCATACAAAAGTGCTACTGCTGAACCCTTCCCGACTGGTACCAAATCAACCCTAAAAGAAGGAATTAAAACAACCGGGGTCAGCACAAAAGTCCGTTGATGAGGTAAAGGGGAATATAATAGATCATTTTCGGGACACTTGTCCCACAGTTAATCCGTACTGGTCCAACTAGTGATCGATTGCAGTCACCCTACTCATGGAATGTCCATTAAACTTGGAATTTTATGTGGCTAGTTTCAAATTATTTGCAATCTTGCGAAATATATTGTGTGGTTGCCTGCATTTGTAAGTTGCTATTCAAACTTATGTAAGTGCATAATATCGTAAATATGTTATAGGTAAGAAGAAACGAAGTAGAAACTAGGTATCATTGATACAAAAAATTACTTAAAATGATGTCGAGTGAATGTTTAGTAGTAAGTTTTTGCCACAAATTAATTCTTTCAATATTTGTTTTTCTATTCACAAGTTCTGAAATTGATTTAAAAATGTATTAGGAACATTTTTCAAAGCAACGAGTCTATTCTACGATTGAAATTATTAAAAATATATATCAATAGTTATGCGATTCAATACTATGAACGCTCGCAATTTCATAAAATATTGCATCGATTTTTTACTTTTTCGATGATCGTAACATCACAAAAACACCTGCAGCAAGAAGATTCGAGTTGTAACCGCAGACATAAATCGTTGTTTTTGAAATTTCGATTTTTTGAAATTTTATTCGATTCTCTAATGACGGATAATAGTTCGGTTATTGTATTGAAACGACGATTTTGGGGACGAACTCAATATGATTATAGCCCCAAAATATAATGTCTGCTTATTCATATCCGTTTCATTTCTAAGTAAGTCTGTCACTGGATTCATTTCTGATCAAACTTGAATTTTGAATTGGGCTTCTTCTAATAATGTCAATAAATCGATATTCTTATGTATATATTACCCACCACTATTGCTTATTTTATGCTGTTAGAGCATGTCATCATTGTGATGATCAGACTCCATAACCTCACTTTGGTCAAAGATTAACACGAATAGTCATAGGTACAACTTAACCTATCAAACTCCATATTGGAGACACAATGCAAAATCTATTCTTTTGTCCTCATGAGTCCACTACGTACGTCTGTGAATTAATGAAATATGACATTATTAAACTACCATTTTTAATAGGTCCTTGCAATAATGTTCAGCATTAATTATTTTAAATTTTTTGTCTATTTTAACCTCTGGCTATTATTTTACACACATATAAAGTATAGTTAGATATATTGTACAATCTTGTATCAAAGTTTCTCTGTCCGTAGTAAAAACTCGAATGGATAGAGGGCGCGACGAATTGCAGTGATTCAGCGTTTGGTCGATTGAGGCTGACTACTGTGCGGCACAGGCTGTTTTAAAAATAAATATTTTAGAACAGAACAATTTTGAAAAGCTTTTGGCGTCCGATTTTTTGAGTTTTAACCACTGTGCTTTATTAAATAGAGAGGAACTTCCGTATGGTTTTTGTTTAAGTATTTTTTTAAACAGATGTAAGTAGTGTAACTGCATTGATATACCTACTTATATAGTTATTTTAACAAATTATTTATTTCAGAAAGCATTAAGTATTTGTTCAGCTGATGTGACGAGTTTTGAACCTTAGAAGCCATTATTTATTTTAATAATATTCAAGTTTTCACACACACAATTTTCTCACTACATTTCCTACGACCAAAGAAAAAGCTTCAACTTATTCCACTGCAAAATAACATCAACCTATGTACAACTTTACTAAAAAAAGAGACAAAACTGTAATAGATCCATACGTTCAAAAAGGGCCGGCAGAATCACCAATCTTCATTGCTGATTGATGGCATCACGGTATACCTTATCACATAACTTTAAAGACCAAAATGGCACAGCAAAAAGCTTTTCATCCTTAAAAACTTGGTATTTTATTCATCTAAAATGAGGTATTAGCAGTTTAATACTTTATAATATTAACCCGGATATTTGATATTGGCTTTTTGTCGAACAGATTTCCTTTTTTTTAAAGATACTGTTAATTGTGTGTTGAAATGTGGAAAGTTCAGTTATTCTTAAAAAAGAGATAAGTACTAATAATATATACTTTTTTATATATTTAAGAAGACAGAGTATAATCGATATCTATGACCGAAAATTATTGAAAAACTGTGGTTGTATACCAATTCTGCCTTACCCTTCTGGGAAGACAGGCGTGATTTTATTATAGAATTTACTGCTAAGTAGTGCTTATTTAGTGGGGATTATAGTCTAAGCCTTTCTTTACAAGCCTAACAAGCGCGACACAAAATAATTTTACTGTCGCTTATCTCGAGCCGAAAGTATAGCGGGAGTCGAGAGAGTGTGATGACAAAATTATGCCGCTGTATGCATACAGCGGCATAATTTGTTAGTCTCACTGAATTCCCGTTTCTCTAACAATTTAATGACAACCATTTTATCGTAAACCGATTTTGAATGTGTCATTATCACGCTAGAAGAAAAAAAGACGAGGCAAAAAAGACACATTTTCGGATATTTTCCTATTAAAGATTAATCTTCTTGTTTAGCGTAGCGCCATAGGTCATTATAAGTTCATGACACAAATATCCTCATATAATGTTTATCTGTAATTAGACTACAAAGGTCTGTTATTATGACAATTTTGTGCTATCCAATCAGCGATTAAGCTCCAAATATTAGTTTAGCTTCAATCAATTCAACTTATTGGTGTACCTAGTTGCAATTCTTTTGTCAGAACAAATCGAATCCCTTAATTATTTTCAACCCTAAAATGCTTCTTGTACTGGTTAAAAATTACATGTTTCAGCTGGTATCGGCAATAATAATTATAAATGCGGTCTCATCACACAGAACTATCAGATTTTTTTTCTCATTTTCAATTGAACCCGCTGCGGTCTGGGCTCAGTTTTTTTATAAATTCAGCTGCTTCAAAATGGACATTTACAATAAATATTGGGTATTTTGTACTGGCCAGCACATTATAGTTTTGTTCGTTTTTTAATTTGATGTATACGATTTTTGAATTTAATGTGTTCTAAACGAAAATTATCAGTCTGTAAGGGCTATTTTCGGTAAAGGGCTTCTAGGATGTGTTAGTATTTAAAAAATCAATAATATTGTTTTTTATATTCTTTCTTTAAATGAAATGTGGAAAGATGTCTGGTGAAACGTATTACTTATTACTTATAGTATATTTTTCATTTAGCACAGAGATACTCGATAATTCCTACTTTTATATTTTTTGTTCTTCATTAAAAAAAAAGGATTCAAATATATATTTTAAAGTCATACTATTAGGTATTATTTTTAAATATTTTGCATCGTCGCTAACAAAGCTTAGCACCGACCTACTTATTCAAAATATATACTTGAAAAAATATCAAACAGGTTTATTATTTCGTATTTCATGTCCCGTCCCCAAATAATCTTGGTCTTTTGTTTTTTTTATATATTTTCTACACGTTACCAACATACGGTGTTACATTTAACAAAAACGCGTGATACATTATTTAGTTACGCTCTTTATTTTCCAATCAAAATATTTTTGTCTACGGATGTAATATTTTTTTTTGTTTTCCTACCAACACTTTTTTTATATTCTTTAGAAATTTTGATGAGGTGTGAAAGGGTTCCTGTTTTGAGATTGAGTCAAAGGAGTTTTTGTTTCGGGAGATGAAATGTTAAAGAAAGTAAAAATTCTTAAGATAAAGCATTCATTGTGTTTTGCTTATATTATGATACGTTACGGTATTTTCACGGGACCATTTTATCGTTATTATAACAGATGCTAGGCATACCAAACCGTACGCATTTTTTTTTTAACCTCAATCACAATTCTATATGCTTCTTGACGTTTGATTTTTGACAAAAAAGTGCCACACCACACCACAAAATTCTAGATCGATCGTCTTTTGTTAACAGTGCATCGACTTTTTCCAGGATGTATTTAAGCTGTTTTCAAAAAAGTACTTTTATGCATAAATTATTTTGAATAGATAGGTCATAAAGTTCTAATAAGGTCTAAAGAGTACTTATACTTCTGATTCAGTCCCATACAACCATAATTAATATTGGTGTCCGACCAATAATCCCTTTTTCCTAGACGAACCTCAAAAGCTTTCAGCTCTGTTAGTTGCCAATAAAAGGATTCAAGTATTCGAAAAGACTGGCAATTTTATTCTTCTGACATCGGTATTTTCCCAATTTTTTCCCTTTTTTTCCACTTACCCAGAGAAGGGCCTAAAAAGCCGTTTAGGTGAATTATAATACCTATGATTCATTGTAGTGCAGTATTCTAATTATAGATTTATTTAGTAAAAATTAGTAATTTCTCTAAATCAATTCATATTTGGAACCCATAGTAATATGAATGATATAATCATACATCAAAAGTAGCTATTTTAAGCCGCTTATGAGGCTATTAATCTGCCGAAAAATACTCTAGTAGTAGTATAAGTTTTCTAACATCTTTGTGTACGGTGGCTAGCTCATCAAGTTACCACAAAATGTCAAATTTTCTCAGTTGATTTTGAACTTTATCTTCAACATTTTAAAATCATTTGGAGAAATTTGACAGTTTTGTATACCTTGACCTGCTGGCGATTGTACTTCTTCGCCTAATCTCACAGTGGTTGCTTGTAACGCCACACAACAATGCAATTTCTTACCCATTTCAAAGACAACATTGTTTACCTCGTTTTTTTGCAATTACATCAACGAAAGTGTAATTATTTCGGACAGTCACCATCCAAGGTCCAAGCCGGGTTACGTATTCAAGTTTATGGTTACAAGTTGGTTGATGTGGAACAACTATCAGGCACAGGTTAATGTAACCGGGCGCTCAATGAAACTTGGATATTATATTGTGACCATAAAGTCTTGATACTTGGCCGTTGAAAGTTTTGGTCCTTGGATAATGTTTTTTTTCGTTAATAGAAAATCTGTTTCCTTTCCTCTTTTTTTATTATTATGTAACTGATGGACAAGGGTTGGGATAACGTGTTTATAAAATGTCATACTTTAAGAATATTACATGTAACTTTTTGTCGCCAATATTTATTATAAAAAATTTAATCAAATCAACAGTTAACAAGTAAAATAAACAAATATCAGATGTTCATACTCACGCTGTATACTTTAATTATGAATGTTAAATATTAATTATTGGTTAGTAACGACTGTTTTATTAAATAAAGGGAAGAGGAAGGCCTTTCCTAACGTTACGGGTCTAAATAAAATACGTTCAAGTATATATTTTTTTTAGACATGACTCTTTGGCCAAAATATGATCAATAAAGAATTAAATAATCATAACATCATTCTGTGGATGCATTATGTTTTTTTTTTACAAGTTACTTTCAAAATCGATTTATTGACCGCAAGTGCGTAAAAGCATTCTAACTTTCATTTTCTTTGATATAAAATTACATCAAACTTCTAATAAGAACGTCAAAATCCAAGTCCTATTTAACCTTCATGCTACCGTGAGAGCCTCGTAAATTATAACAAAGCTTTTTAGAACAATACCAATTAACTTTTGACTTATAAAAGCTTTTATTTGTATTATTATTGTTGAATTCAACAGTCTCATTACGACCATATTTCTTGTTTCTGGGAAAACAACAAATTACGAAGGTGATCTTGATATAATGATATGTGCTGTAATATTGTTCAAATGTAGAGTTAAGATATATCTAGATATCTCTTAGTTTATAAATTAAGTAGTTTTTTTTATAAAAAGTTCTGTGCTTTATCTAGATTTTAAGGTGAGAAGCTGAAATAATCATTGTTTCTTGAATAATTATGAATTTGATTTTTTATAAATCAGTAATTGTTAAACATATTTTGTATTCTATGTAGTTATACCAATATATCAAACTGGAGGACGCAAGTTCGAATCCGGCCTATGCTTAATTTTTTATTAAAAAAATATGAATTAAAAATTATATGAATAATTATATATTTTTTAAGTTTTATAGTATTTTTTTACCATTTCATCTGGGTTTAACAGCTTATACTTTTTACTATTTTTGTGGAAACCCTTTTGGTATTGGTATTGGTATGGTATGGTAAGATGTGAGTTATTTGATAACACCAACACAGATTTAAAATTTATTTTATTTCTTAAATCATTCAAAAATTTTATAACAATAAATAAATTAGTTATTTCTTCATGTTCTTAGCTACAGCGAGTCTGGCGTACGTCACGACATGATACAATCTTAATTTGTTGCTCTGACCGCGCTGGTTAACAAAATATACTGTTGTTTTACTTGGCAAAACATTTTGGAGGCTGCACGCAATTTAATACAATATTCAATTGACAAAAAAAGATCAGAAAATATTTTTATACTATTTGAGTAAGAGTATTTTGGGTAAAAGTTCAAGAGAATAATAACATAACATAACATACCATCGCGCCTGTATTCCCCAAAGGGTTAGGCAGAGGTGTTCTTAATGTACACCCACAGTTCGCCGGTATGTTTGGGTCCCATGTAATAGGGGGCGAGCCTATTGCCATTCACCGGGCACAAATCCAGACTCCGAGCTGCTACTAAGAATTTCATAGAAAAACTTAATAACACTTTGCTCGACCTGGGGATCGAACCCAAGACCTCTAGCGTAGCAGTCGCGATTGGGACCACTAGACCAACGAGGCAGTCTAAGAGAATAATAATTTAAGAAATTTGTAGAAGTAGATTTGTACCTACGATCCATGCATGAGTGGAACTTTAGAGCCAGACGTACCCTATTGCTTATCAGCAGGTATAGGTTAAATTATTGATTAACAACAATTATATATAAAAATAAAATAAGGAATGAAACATGAATTATTGAATGTAGGTGCCTTATTTAAGAATAATAAATGTGTAGATATTTTTTTAAAGGTTGACAGAAGAGTCCAAAGGTCTCGAAATAAGGATTCAACTTCCTCTTTTAGTCGAACAGGTTGTACTTTTTGTATTCTAACTTTTTTTATTGTTATATATCAACCAAGAAGTTTCCTTAGCTAGACAAGCAACTCCTAAATCGTAATCAACTAATAATAATATTAAAAAGGAAAGCCAATTTAAGATATTTCATCTCAAACTTTCACGCTAAAACAATACTGTGAAATTGTTAATAATTAGTAGATTGTCATAATTTCATAGTTTCTTAACGCTTTAGTTCTGCGTCATTATTTTGGAAATCGTTTTGCAATATTTTTAATTGATTGTCGCAATGTTTAGGCGATGGTTTGGTACTTGGGTGGATCAATTGATCTATAAAAAAAGTATTGCCTGTAAAGAAGGATCAAAGGACCAGATTTTGTAAAATTGGTCCTAAGTAAAACATTAATTTATTGATAAGTACGTATTTACTTTTAGTAGAGCAGTAAACAGGATTCCACATCATCAGAAAAAACACTAAATATTTTTCCATGAAACACTTTAGGACTTTATGGATAGAATAAATGGTAAAATTACTTCCTGCCCAGTGACGTAATACCATATAAAATATACTCGTGCTAGAAACCAGTACAACAATGCCGTGTAGATGTAATCACGGTATATTCGACAGTCATTTCGCTGTCGTGTGGACATTTAAAACATTTTATTATCTTGTTTTATTTCATTACTAAAGTAATTCCACGTTACAAAATGACGAGATTATTTTTTAAACGCAAAATCTTGCGCTCAGATTTTACCTATAGTAATTTAAACATTTATGTACATTTATAGCGACTTAAACAACAGTTTTATGTCTATAAGCATTAATTAACAAGCACATAAAATAAAGAAAATGCAAATGAATGTAAGGCCATAACACATTAATCTTATTTAAATAACTCTTTGATTGATTTTCTTCGTATTATGATTTTTAAATTAAAATATATTTTTTTAATGAAATTTAATCAAAGAGCTATTAAATAATTTAACACCATAATAACTCACTAAAAAATAAAAAATATAAAGAAAAAAGAAACGTGCCCAGGTTCGAGATGCGATTGGTTGGATGCTTGTTGCTGCCGACAGATATCCGGGCTTGTCTGTACGAACCAGGAATGGGTGAAAGCCGGGTTTAGGCCAGGATTGAGGCCTGGCCCGGGCCCTGGCAGGCCCATCACGCCAGGCAACCCGCCAGGCCTCTGGTGATGGAAACCAGCTGAAGCCACCGCGTAGTCCATAGCTACCGCTTGATATGGCAACATTGTCACTTAACACTGATATAAATTTAAAATAAGTCCGATACAGTTCCACAAGAAAGTTCCCGCGCTTTCTCACACTTCATTTTGAATTTAATAACAAATGATCAAAATCCCTCGGTCGGTCCATTCTATTCCCAAATAACAAGCATTGTAACACACACTCGCGGCCACTTTACGAATTAAAATGTTTTATTTTTTTGGTCAACTTTCATCAAAGTCTGCGTCGCATTGTTTACAGAGTTTTTCGTAACCGAAATATTCACAAGTAGTGCCGTTATTTCAGTGAAGACGTTTCAGTTATCAAACAAACGTTCTATTTTCGGGCTATCATTTACGGGGCGAGCTATCCACAGGGGAAAAGTCACGCACAACCACCCACTTAATAAATATTCTGGGCATATATCCGTTTTTACGTGGACGTGACTGACGGAGTACTGTCCGATTTTCACGTACGGAACGCGCGGCCGATTATCGAAAACAGTTGCACGCGACCCCCTCCTACGACCTCGGACGTGCAACTGAGACGAGACACGCGCGGTAAACGCGACTCTATCACACTCGGGACACCAGCCAAGCCGGCGCCGTTCGGCTTTTAGAGCGAGACGCCGTGATACGACAGACGCGTATTACCATCGATCGGATGTCATCGCAGAGTTAAAAGCCTGCGTCGTTACACGGCTCGTAATAGGCGGTTACGTGATTGGGCGTGGCCTATGCTATTAAGTTGAATTGTCGCGCGCTGATTGGTTGGAATTGCTAGTAGTAGTGTACGTGATATGTTCAGAAATACGTTTATAGCTGGTGTTCATAGAATATAATAAGTGTGTTGTGGGTTGGATGTCGGCCAGTTGACGTTGTTGGGCCCTGTTGCGGTTTCGTTACCGATTCGCGTAATGCTTTTTAATTATAATGTCTGGGACCGTTAATAGGTGAACATTGCATGTTCAGTAGTAGAATGAGACATGTGTTGAATATTGTAGGCGTGGCTACACGTGCTGCTGATTACCTGCTATAGGTATTAACGCTAAATACAATTCTAGTTGTCTATTCTTGTATAATACTAGAAGATGCCAGATAATCAGCTGTTTTGATATGCGAGTAGAATCTTATTAGATATCTAAAAGATTCTAACGAGAAACGAAAATTAGTACCGAAAGACCAAAAACTAAAATCACTATGGTCCTTTGTCCCTATGCTGGCTAATTGGCTATACGTATTTAGTTCTTTTCGTATCATAGATTAAAAGCTATCTAAGTATTCAAGATATTTAGAAATCAGCAAAATATTCTCAATCAAAATAAATTCTACTTAATACTTAACTAAATCACATAATTAACAAAAGCGAGATACGTGAAGATTTAGATGCAAAAAGTCACACTCAAAATTTACCTATTATGATTAAATCCATAGCATCGGAATTATCACCACGATGATACTCACTACAGGGCCATAAGCTTCCCTTAACGCAATCGTCCCATAATATACGCAAATTGCCTCCATGTTCTGGTAAACACAGCTCCAATCCATCTCATTATATAAAACCTATATCGACTCGTTCCTAATTTTAGCCATAATTCTACTAATAATGTACTCTACCTCCCTTTACATCCCTTTTTATTATTGAATTACTAATTCCAAGATGCTTACGAAATTTTCATAGAAAATCTCCACTGAACACTGCTGTATCTAAACTTTGAACCTAGAACTTCCCGCTTGTTCCGGTTCCCGTTGACGCATTTGCAATAACTAGACCAATGAGACGACCGTCTCATTGGTCTAGTTATTGCTAATGCGTCTACGGTAAATCTTGAAACTAAGCAAATCTAAACGTAAACTTATGTTTCTTTATAATGTCAAAATTTTATGAATTTGCATTTGAATATTTATTCCAATATTATTGTAAGTATAACTAATAATAATGAAACAAATAACTTCTTAACTAACTAAAACCGAATTAAGTAAGTACTTAACTAAAATAAAACTAGACTAATTTATAGATATTTAAATTCAATCCTAATTGAAGCCAAATGTACGCAGGATCTTACACGGTTCTTTGAATATTAGCTTTAGATTCGTGTCTTAATCCTAACGAATACAAAGCCCGGCTCCCTATAAATAGTGTTCGTATAGAATTAATCGATAACAGCCGGGTTCAAGATCGTCAGAGCGCAGTTTGTATGCCGGTCGCGAGCTTCACAGCTGTTCAGTTCATTTGGAGCCACGTTTTAGATGACCATAAGCTTTGTATAGAACAATTGCTCTATTTGTGGATGATCAACATATTTTTCTGCCATTGGTCTACAGGCAAGTCTGGGTCTACAATGGGAAGTCTCGAAACTTGTAACTCAGTGGAGCACTGAGTTTTACTTGTTAGAATTTCTAGAATGCATTAGAATACTAACAGGACCTGGACCTTTCTTTTCCTTCCCTTTCTAGACTTTCCTTCCCTTCTCCAATTCGTAAGATCAATGAAAAACTCAAAAAAAATCATGAACTTTCCACACGTAAAATACGCGCTTAGTCGTGGAGTTGCGGAAAATAACCCGCTATATCATACCATACCATGGTCTTAACAACTATGTAAAATCAAATAAAATTCTGCATGGCTGGCAGATTTTTTATAAAAGTTTTGACTGATTGCAAAATAATGGCGCCCAACACCGTTATTTGAATGCATACACTATAAAGGATTATATTGATATTTCAACACACGTACAAAACGCTTAATCCCGAAATTCCTAGAAGCAGAAGCAACCTAATATAGAGCGTAACACAAAAAAAGTTGTTTTGAACTTCATCAACAAAAACCATCGATAATTTTTCGACATCTTATTTTAAAAAGTAAACAACTGAAGCCTGTTTCAGTGCGCATAGTATTGGGGCTACTAGCAAATGCCAAACAAACGTGTCGGGTTAAAAGTGCAACTGTAGTAAAAAGTATCTAGTAATAGATTCTCCATTGTCTATAAGAAACACTGTAACAAATTCGCCGGTTCGCGTTTACAACTAGCGTAAAATTACAAGCAGTTCTTTGGTAACAGTAAAGAATTCGCCTTCAAAACATAATAAAATAATCTCCAAAACGTTTTGGAAGTTTGGTTGGAACTTTTTTTTTACGCATAGACTTCCGAAATTGTTTAAGAGATAATATTATGTTATATTTATTTTAAATTTTAAAATTTTTAGCTAAAAGTTAATTTATTTCTAAATTTTGAGTAGCGAGTGGTTCCAAATACAAGATTTTACCTATGTTGATGACTTTATTGTCTTTCGAACGATACATGTTATTGTTACCTATATCTACTTATTCCAGTGTTATGAATCTAGGTACTCTTAACTTCTCAATCTGTATATTTTCCAAATGAATAGAAAAAATATATTATTAATCTAACCACCTTGAATAAACTAGAAGCGTGACGACTAACTGCTTTATTTAACCAATAGCGTAACTAACCGTTCAATTTAGATAATTCACGTTCAAACTACGTCTAAACGCACATGTCCAGTTAGATGACCGTCAACCGGAAGTGAATTGTTGCGGCTTCCGGTCGCCCGTCCGCCTATTTATGTGCTAATATACACCATAATTTGATACTGATGGTATTTGTCACCTAATGCCATTTGTCTGGGATCGATTTTGAACATTGAGGTATTATGTAGCGTTGTACAGAAGCTATCGTAGCGTGGACATCGGTGAAAGTCAAACTGGAGTTGAGATTTGGTAAACGATTACGAAAAAATAGACTTTTTTATAGGTGTAAGCTAAGAATGTTAACACAATAAAAAAATCTTTATTTAAGTACTTACTTTAGGTAAGTACTATCTTAAAAAAGGTTTTTTTTGTTTCTTATTGTGTGGTAATAGCCACTTGAGTTTTGTTTTTAGATTTTCACAATAATTTGCTCCATATACTACCTATATTAAATTTAATAACCGAGCCGTAGAAGTATCTTGGTCTACATTAAAAGACTTTTATTTCCACAAAGTACTTACTTAATACATTTAGGTACTTCTGTCGTTCCTATTGAGCTTTTACTCAAAAGCGAAGCTAATGTAAAAATATTGAACAATATTTAAAATTAGAATATTATGTTGGCAATCTATGTTATAATTTTGAAATTAGAATATCTACCTAATATTATTTTAAGAATAAAAGAAATCAAACGCAAATTCTAGCTACGACACACAAAGTTCTCTCGATTCTCTGGTACATAATCATTCAATGCTTTTGTCAGATATTGTTGTCTGTTTGATATGCAGACGGAAGCTTTGCCTTATGGAATAGTATTGGGTATAACAGATAGGTATTCCCCGTAAGGCTTTGAATATGATTTAGTTTGGACTTAGTTCGGACCACACACACTCATTCTGACACATATGTCATTGACCTGACAGTTTAGACCTCATTTTTTATAGGTCTTAAATGTGCTTATTAACAGTACTTATTATTGATTCTATAATTCCATAATAGGACGGATCTTAAATTTTCTCTTATTTTCCCAACCTTATTACTTCTTTTTACAGTTATAAGAATACCCTCTAAGATTCTAAAATCTATATTTTTTTAACCAGCAAAATAAATGAAACATTACATCTGATTCGCTTAGATATAAAAAAGAATTGGATGACAAAAACTAATAATATTTTAGAATAATAGTTTAGAATGAAAAATAATAAAATCTAATTTTAACAACATGCCTGTGCCATGAACATTTTTATTATTTTTAGACGAATTTAATTCTCATCTTACGTCCTAAATTAATTGATTTCATAATATATTAAAACACGATATACTTCTTAATCCATAATATTTATTACAAACGATAGTGACTGAAATCGTTTCACAAAAAATACTCCAAAACGTCCAAAAAGCCTAAAACTTACTCTTCACTTTGTAGTTAAAAGAAAAAGCTCTCAATAAAAGCGACCCAAATTAACTAAATATTCACGTTTACTTTTCAGTTCCAGTTCCATTCATAAATTAGTATTACCTAACTCCGAGACTAGATTTTATTTTCTATATTTAGAGATGTTCTCGCGATCGTTTGAGCGTATTACGGTATAGTCCGGACCCCGGACTTCGGACATAATCAATAAAGTGATCATTCTGACACGGTCACGATGCTGAAGCGCGGACGCGGAGTTACGCGGGATGGGGTTATAGTGTTAAGAAATAGCGAGGCGATAAGCGGGACACCTTGATCCTAAAATTTATAGAAAGCGTCTCTCAAAATGTTCATAGCGAAAAGAAAAATTTTGGTCCTTTTATCCGCAACTCAAATAAAAATTAAATAAAAAGTCATCATGGAGATGCTGGGATTTGAACTCAGGACTTTCAGCATGCAAAGCAGGCAACTTTACCACTGTCGCGTTAGACTATATTGGAACTAGTATTAGTTTATAGTACCTAGTTATTTTAAAGAATTTTTACATATCTAAACATTCTTGATCCGCTGTCGCTTATAGCCGTGCTCACAGCCAAACCCCGTACAAAGGCAGTCAGAAAACTCGCCACTTCTTATTGGATAATTCGTGATTTTCATTTTTTTTTTCCATCACTCTCCGTGACAGGTGTTTGAACCTGTTCACGGTCTTGACATTGGGAGACCAGGAACGCACCAATCACACGCTAGTTCGACGAACTCGATTTATTCACTCGATAGTAGGTACAGTTACACGGGTAATCGATTATCATTCCGAATAATTGATGGTAATATCTCTATTTTGACAATTTGCCATCAAATTTCGACGCCTATCGACCGAAAAGAAATGGATTCTAATGATTCAATTTATTTTTTGCATTCTTTACTCTTTTAGCTAATATTTAGGCTTTAACCAACTGCGTGAAGGGTGTGTAAAAGTTTGTTGTTGAAAGAAAATTATTATTAGAATTTAGAATAGTTATTCGTGATGAAGGTTGTAAATAAAAGGTAGAATAGCGATTAAAAACGTAGTTTTTCTGTACATTGTGATTAAGTCGACTATTTATAGGTACAAAAAGTACAGAAAAACAGGCGTTAAAAGCTAACTATTTTTAGTGATGTTGCGCGTATATTCAATTAATCTATAAAAGCTTAGCATTAAGAACTTTTTGCTTGGAACCAGCAGGAAGTTGACATATTGACCTTCTATTTTTAGCCACCAAATTGATTTCAGTAAGAAAATTAGGTAAAAACGACGGACTCAACAAATTGAGTAGTTATAAAATTACACGATCGACTGAAAGCTTTTATGATAACAAGATTAAAGCTGTCGCTATATCTACTAATTTACAAATCGAAGTACTTAGTTACTTACAATATTTTTCGTGATTCTATAGATAATTATATAATAAATACAGCCTATATTGCCTACCGAGATAGTTATTTTGATTATCATATATTTTTATGCAGAAAATATTACTTGGATATGGAATGCGGATCTCAGTTTTATGGAAAACGTCTTAAAACTATCTCTTTCTATCGCTAACCTACTGCGGTTTGACAGACTTCACAGGCCGTCAAGAAAATTTCTCTATCCAACAGCAACTTGTCTATCCTCAAGAAACCGGTGTTGCCGAGAACATAGGAAATAGGTGGGTGAATAATGAAGAAGTAGATATTCTTAGCTAGCTAAGTAGGTAGTTATGCTTTTTGGTTATCGAGTGGCTAACTAGAGTGAATAATTACTTAACATCAGGTGGCTCACCTGCTCGTTTGCCGAGTTATCCCATAAAAAAAATAGTTTTACACACATTACCCGTTTTTTCGTAGACGGGTAATAAGACATGGGAAAAGGGGATATCTGCGGGATACAAATCAACAGCTTATACAGAGAAAGCTTACGAGAATGTAAAGTATAGTCAACCATCAAGATTGAAATGCTGAATGCCAATTAACTCTCGCAGATCCTTCCATCTGCCTCATTAGTCTAGTGGTCCTAACCGCGACTGCTACACTAGGAACCTGGGTTCACTTCCCAGGTCGTATTGCGTTCTCCTATAAAATTTTCAATAGCAACTCGGAGTCTGGATTTATGCTTTGTTTATTGCAAATGGCTCGTCCCCTATTACATGGGACCTAAACAGACCATGTGGGTGTACATAAGTACACCTCTGCATGTATGCTTTGCAAAAATTACTAATAAAGCCTACTCAAAGGTATAGTAGCCTAGAGAGGACCTCTAGGGTTCGATTCCTGGATCGAACAAAGTGTTATTGAGATTTTCTGTTTAATTCTTAATAGCAACTCATAGTCCGGATTTGTGCCTGATTAAATTGCAAAAGGATTGTCCCCCATTACATGGGATCTAAATACAGTATGGCTGTACATTAGAACACCTCTGCATGTATTCAATCCTATTCCTTATCCTTAAAAAGGTTTTTTTTTATCGGGACTCCGAGTTGCTATTGAGACTTACATAGGAAAACCCAATAACACTTTGCTCGACCTTGGAATCGAACCCAGGACCTCTAGCGTAGCTGTCTCGCTACACTATAAGCTATAAGTGGCATACAAATTAACAGCTTATACTTATACAGACATTCTCGCAGAGTATGTCAACATTCATTCATCACTGCTTTTTTGTTTAAAAAAAAAGCTTACTAGCAATGTATCTCGCACATTACTAGTAAGCTTTTTTAAAGAAAAAAAGATTCTTGTTAACCTCTCGTGCTTGCTAAATGCTTGTGTTACGAGTGGGTTATCGGTAGTGCAATGGGTGAGTTTCGAACCGGCAACCACATGATCGCAAGTCCGACGCTCTAGCCATTAGGCTTCAAGGTTGAAATGCTGATGATGTTGAATGCCAATTAATTCTCGCAGATCCTTCCATTTCGCACGGCCTCAGTGCCCGTACTGTGTTAGCGGTCTATAGTGAATTTTAAACAATATCGATTGACTCGCCCTACATTCCATTTCCGAGAGAAGTGTACGTGCAATGACCCTACGCCTCTCTTTATTGGCAGCGTAGCGGGCATAAATCTTCGATCATATGATTCTGGACGGATCGAAACTGTGGTTAACTGTTTTGGACGACATTTGATGGCGTTTCTTGCATTTTGATAGACTGAAGTTACACTTTGGTGATTTTGGCAACTTTTGTTACATATTCGCATGTTTTGGAGAATGTTGGTTAACCCGTATGTAATTGGCAAGTGTGTAAGTCCTATAATCTAATACCTAATTTAAACATAACGTATTCATTGTATGCACACCTTAATAAATAACATAACATACCATCACGCCTGTATTCCTCGAAAGGTTAGGCAGGGGTGTACTAATATAATAACGTACACCCACACTTCGCCGCCGATATGTTTAGGTCCCATGTCATAGTGTGTAGACTCCGACCTGCTACTGAGAATTTCATGGAAATACGCAATAACAGTGCTCGACCTGGGGATGAAATCATCGAACACAGGACCTCTAGCGTAGCAGTCTGACTAACTACCTCATTAATCTAGTGGAGATTAATGAGGCAGTAAAATCCAAGAAATCCTATGTATAATACCTACTTTCAAAATATTCGGAACTAATACTAATTCCAATATACACGTTTATAACGCAACTACTACATCATACATCGGGGATGTAACTCAGTGGTAGAGTGTCTGCTTCGCATGCTGAAAGTCCTGGCTTCAAATCCCAGCATCTCCACAATCACTTTTTCTTTTACATCGTATTGAAATCAAAAGACCAATTATTCTTAAATTTTTTTTTTGTTTTGGGATAACTCGGCAAACGAGCAGGCAAGCTACCTGATGGTAAGTAGTCATCGCCGCCCATGGACATCTGCAAAACCAAAGGAGTTGCAGATGCGTTGCCGAGCCTATTTAGGGAAAGGGAGGGGAAGGAGAAAAGGAGAAGGAAGGGGATTGGGGGAGGAATTGGGCCTCCGGCCCTCTCGCTCACCGAACGAAGCGCAGTAACGAAACGCTACTACTCGGACGTCGGTCTTCTGCGAGAGTGTGGTACTTCCCCGGTCAAGCCGGCCCATTCATGCTGCGAACAGCGTGGCCCCACCACAAACAAACACACAAAAACCCCACTTCTTTTTTTTCCATAACTTATTATCACGCATGTTTTCCTTTAGGGTTAGGTTGACCCATTCATATTAGCAATTAGACATGTAAGGTAGACACTACTATTAAAATTATAACGAAGTGATATGACTCAGCAATTGGATCTTTGGTTTTACCACATTATTAAATTTAATACTGTGGTTTTACTACTTGCACTTGTAAACTTGCATATGCGAGAGATTTTCCAAGACAGTATGCAATAGGTGAACTAAACCCTCTCAATTTGAGAGGAACCCGGCACAACAGAGTGAACGAAAATGTGTAAGTACTTAATGAAACTTAAGAAAACATTTAAGTATCCACAATATAATCAGTCCTACTAGGTCACAAATGTAAATTAAGCGCTTACCATTAACTATTCAAGCGGCATATTGTAGACACAATGCAAAATCTATTGTTATGTCCTCATGAGGAAACTGTATGCATTGACGGGTTAACAAGATAAGATTCCACATAGACATACCAACATACCTTTATCAACATATTCACTTAAGGCGAATAAACATGTCCAAGTTACGCTGTAGGTTTATCTCCACTTACCCCAGAATTAGGGTAACACACATTAAGATGGCAACCCAGATACTTCGATATGAATTAAGATATTCTAATTTTAATTGGTCGCGGCATGACTTGGTGTTGCCAGTTTTGCTTTGGATAATGTTTTGTTTGTTGAAGAGGATGGATGACTATGATTAATAACCTTTTCAACAATTTAAAAACAACAAATTAAGAATCTGCATTATTTCAAATTACATTTCAAAAATATACCTACTTAGGTACAATATTCAATGTTGCACATATTTAACGACAAAAAACAACTAATTCAATTTAAAAAAGGAAAATAATAATTTTATAATTTTAAAATTATAATTTTAAGGTGACTTGAATTTGTTTTTTTTAGATTGAGCATCCGTTCGTTATGCAAATAAAATACTTATCATGGTCGTTTTTAATGAATGACAATTTTATATACGTTTTAGCGTTCAAAATGTGAATTACAATACTTACCTATCTATAAAATTTTTAAATATTTTAACTTATAATAGGGTTGGTAACTATAGTGTTCATCATCATCATCATCATCAACCCATTACATAGTCCCACTGCTGGGCACGGGTTTCCTCTCAGTACGAGGGGATTAGGCTATATTCCACAACGCTAGCCTACTGCGGGTTGGCAGACTTCACATGCCGTCAAGAAAATCTCTCAGGCATGCAGATTTCCTCATGATGTTTTTCTTCACCGTTTAAGCCCGTGATAATTAATTATTATATTAATCAGTGTTAATTTATTCAAACTAACTGAAAATGTAGGTAATTCATATTATTATTCTAAAATTACCTTTTAATCGGCTAATAAAGTTCTAAGATACTGCTAGATATGTGTCTAATAATCCTAAGGGCGACTGCTTCGCTAGAAATAATAAAAAGTTCCAGAATAAAATAAATAATATCTTGTCACGTTATTAAGGAGAAAACACAACACTTTCTGTGAAACAAAACATTAAACATTAAACATGACATTTCAAAGTTGCGTACCACTAAGCATAACGAGGGTTAAAAGATCATATCTGTACCGTTTTAATCTTAACCCTTTACTGGGGGGTGGTTTTATTAATTTATTTACACGTGTATCAGCATTATTATACAAATTCCGCCATAATTGGCCCCATATGCAAAGTTTAATGTCACCATTTTGATTTTATCTTTGTTTAATACATTTGGAGGGTGTGGGTAGTCTTGCGGAATTTCTACAAACATTTTAGTATGTGATATTTAAATGTTAACCCTGTTTTGTTGCTGTTGTTTTATTTCGAAGTTCAATCAATTATTATTGTGTTTAGTTTTTTATTTATGATTTATGTCTTACATTAGTTGTACAACTAAGTAAATCATACTTTACTTGGTAAAATACAATTTTAGGTTACTAAAAATATGGCTTACGATTCCGCCTGCATTCCCCGAAGGGATATGCAGAAGTGTGCTAATGTACACCCACAGATCGGTGGTATGTTTAGGTCCCATACCTATAGGGGGCGAGTCTACATACCATCACGCCTGTATTCCCCAAAGGTTTAGGTAGAGGAGTACTAATGTACACCCACATAAGGGGGCACTGCCCCAGGTCGAGAGAATTGAGCTTAAAACCCCTAGCGTAGCCGTCGCATTTACGACTACTAGATTCATGAGGCAGTTTTAAATAAAAACTGATATAGGTAAGTATTTAAATACAGTAGAATCCGTTTATTATGACTCCGCCTATATTGACCAACCGGTTATTATGACGTAATTACACCACGAAGTTTGGTTTTCATATAAAATTCTTTATAAAAAAATCGGATATAATGACTTCCCTTACAGTGACATGTCGCTTATTATGACCCATTTTTAATAAATTATGTCCGGTTATAATGACCGACATGCTACGGAGTATTATTTATTCGTAGCCGACATGATTCTTTACACCTCCGGTAATGTTCGTTGATTCCCGACGACGTTCGGCATTGACCATAGCTATTTCTTCTATACACAATAGTATTAGAGACTATTTTTACAATAAAATGAAAAAACAAAAGCAGTCAAAAATTACAGATTTCTTACAGTAAAAAATACACTTGTATGTGTTATAATGTGCTGATTATGTACAATTTTGATTTAATAAGAATGTATACATATTTATTTACTATGTTTCTGTATTAAAATACTTAAGTACATACATATTTACATAAAAAAGGTTTTTCATTTCACAAAACGTTTTGTATGACGTCCGCTTATTATGACGTGTTTGTCAATTCCTTTCGATGTCATAATAAACGGATTCTACTGTATATATTTTTTTATCAACCCGCCTAGCCCGCATCGATTATAGAATGGAACAGGCGTGTCAAATATTAACCTGTCCGATTCTGAGGTAAGCTTTCGCAGCGCCCGCGTCTGCTACGGAAATTATCTCACTGTGGAAAGTTCGCGCAGTTTTCAATTTTCAAAAAAGGAACTGCTCGACTAAACAGTATAACACCAGACACACACACACATCCACAATAGTACATAAGTACACATACAAATACATATGCCCATAATATTCCTTGTTCTCAGAAACAAATGAAATTACCGAGTTATTATTACGTCGGTGTCAAGTAAAAATGCCGAAAACATGGCGGATATGAGTTGAGTCGAAGTAATCAGCATGCGTCGCGCGTCCTGCCGACCCTCTTAAAGACATATAGCTGTAATATACCTACAGTTTATGTGAAGTTATGAGGATAACCATGGTGTTGCTTAGGAACAGTAGATATTAATTTAAGAACTATTAACGTACCATCACGCCTGTTTTCCCACAAGGGTTAAGCAGAGGTGTCGTAATTTACGTCTAGGCAAGCGTAGTGTGGGGCGCCCATCGGCAGATGGAGTGACGAATTGCGGAAGGCAGCTGGCAGTAACTGGCACTAGGAGAGGCCTGTGTCCAGCAGTGGACGAATATAGGCTTATAATGAATGTACTAATATACACATTTTAGCGGAATGTCCAGGTCTAAGCAATAGGGGGCGAGACGATTGTTTTTTTTTTTTTTTAAAGCTTACTAGCAATGTGGGTCACACATTACTAGTATTCTTGTTAACCCCTCGTGCTAAGCTAAATGCTTGTGTTACGAGTGGGTTCACGTCGGTAGTGAAATGGGTGGGGTTCGAACCGGAACCCATATGATCGCAAGTACGACGCCCTAGTCATTAGGCTACCGACGCTTCAATTCTTTATTAATCATCATATTGAAAAAAAAAATTGAGATGTGTGTGCTTGCTAAAATCTATTCTACTATAAGATTGCTTAAGACTATTTTATTTTTAGTTCCAGGCTTTAAAATATGCACTATATATCCTGTTATTTTCCGAAAATTCAATAATCAAAATCAAGAAATCACAAGCATAAAAGGACATGTAGAAACCTACTACAATATATCCAACCAATCTAGACTTATAAGTCATCCTAGGATTAGCACAAACATTCAACAATACATCCTTATTCTATGGAAAGATCACTATCAACAGAAAAAAGCATCGTCTAGCGAGAATACTAAACATATCCTGCATTTAAAATTTAAAAAAAGAACGGAGTCCCCTTCACACTTTTCTAACGAATTACTTAAAGCAATTTTAAAATAAGAACTATTAACACTTCCCCTGCTGCTTTTTCTTTTTTTTTTGGCGTAAGCACATTTTTTTCGTGCCTGTAATAAGGGCAGGGTGAATTTGCAGAACCTAATAACGCGAAGTAATTTTTCAATTGGTCGTGTTAACGCTCTTCAAAGCGTACACCTTATTTTTGGATGGTGTTATGCAGTAAGTAAAACGTTAAGTAAAACTGTCATTATCTTCCTCCGAGAATTATCGCAACTATATTAGTCGTCTTCTTATTTAACCAGATGCATCTAAATATCAGTAGCTCCGCAACTATATTTTTAGGCAATATGGATAAACAGGCTGTCACGGCTCTCCGGGGTTCTGACTAGGTACTAATTACGATTGTCATAAATATTCGTATAACAACCGTGAATTACAATATGTGCTTTCCGAGGCAAGAACTCTCTATGCATAAAATGGTTACCTCTAGACAGACTTACCGCAGCATTTGCACCTTAACCTTGCCTTATTACTTTGCTATTAATAAGAGTTTTCATTCATATGCATATATTCCAATTAAGTACTTATAGAACACTGTTTATGGAGTTAAAGTTGGAAAGTCAAACAGTTTAACTTGGTGTGTACCAGTGCCCGAAAAGGTATTTTTTTAATTAGGTAGGTGCATGATCCAACCACACACAATCACACTTTGTTGCTAAATCACACAAAACTAGTCAAATCAACAATAAACAGTTTAAAAAAGACTCGAATTTCCCAATTATAGACAGGAAAATAAAAATAAAGATTTCCGGAAGAATTGTCTCATTTACACATAATACCATCCACTTCTGCAATTTGCATACATTTTTTTCTCCCGTGCAATACTGTTTCTTTTGTCGGACGTCTGCAAAACTTTTACAAAACCACTTTTTATTTTCTTTTTTCACTTCTCTTTGTAACCGAGTGTCACAGATCGATCTGTGTTAAGAAAATACTTTTTCTTTCGACTTTTAACTTTGAAAGTCATAATGAAAAATCTGCCTAGAATTTGTAATGTTTCTACCAACATAAACATATCATTACGCCAATAAATATAGTTGAGCAGAAGTATTGTACACTCATATGTTGCGGGTGTCATACAGGTCTCATGTAAGATAGGGAGGTGGAATGGCGGAAGTAATAGGCGGTGACTGGGGCCTTTGGGTATTAACTACTTGGTAATAACGACACCTGAAAATTTCATAAAAAGCCCAAACACTAGGCTATTTTGAATCAATCACTTTTGAACACGCAACAGCCGGCATTTTCAGCCAATACACCATTGAGGTAGTATGAAAAATACACCTGGATATACTTACTTACAATTTTAAAGTTTTTTTTTTAATATGATATCTATGCGTTTTTTACAAGTAAACATTTTGAAATTTTTTTTCCGGTTTTAAAATTTATAAATCACTTGATAGAAACAACTTTCTAACTTGACGTTTGTGAGTTAAAACTGCATGTCTTTGACGCGTTGACAGCCGCAGAAATGTAACAGACCCACAATTGCACGCATCAATGATTTGTAACATTGACTTGCACTCTCGTAGAATAGTTACGAGAATCAGGGGCGGCTCTCACTCAGGAATTCACACATTATTGATTATTTAAAGGACATAATTATAGACATAATTGAAGACTAAAAACAAGGAACAGATGAATTAAAAGAAAGTTTTTTTTTTATTGAATAAAATAATTATGGTTTTGTTTTCAGTACCTGGCTTTCTAGCTCATTATTATATTTTTTTTTAATAACAGTTTTAATATCACGTCTCTAAAAAGAAAATATTCAAGTGGAACTAATTATATAGACCTATTAAAATCAAATTAAAACACTTTAAAAAAGGTTTTATTTTGTAATGTCTACCAATTCGTAGCTCTTTCAACCACCCCTCAACAAGTTACAAGGGCAATCTTGTGGGTGACTTGTAAATGAAACAGAAAAAAATAAAGTTGAAAAAAAAACGACTGCTTTTTAAGACATGACTTTTGCATTATGCCGTCCGATACGGCGACTATTAAATACATTAATGGAATTATTGAAATGTGTTATTATTTTTGTAGGAAAATGACAGCCCGCGAAAAGTGTTCTATTTTTTAAATCAATCTGTTTATTATTAGGTATGAAATAGACGTTAAGAATTAAGGGCTCTTTTTGAATCGTAGACGTTTTAATGATGCTGCCGGATTTTTTAGGTCCTATTAAATAGAAGGCATGGGCGGGCACAAATCCTAACTCCGAGCTGCTAATGAGAATTTCATAAAAAATCCTAAGAATAATTTGCTCGATCTGAGAATAGCACATACTTAAGCTAGACTTCTAAGAAAGGTGATTTTAACAATCGATTTGATTTTTGCCAAATTAAAATTAATTAATAATAAAAATTTGCTAACAATCTGTTCATTCATTTTCTTGGGGACATAATTATTGTATTTTTAGAATATCAATAGATACTTATAACACAATCAATTTGTAAACGTGAGAAATCGCATGTTTACACAATTTGTAGGATAATCCTGTATTAACGACTACAATTAGGCTCGTGGCACACTATTTAAAACTATTTTTAATTGTTATTTAATTGCCTATTTAACGTGTTAAAAGTCACGTAGGTAGGTATAGATATTCATTTATTTTCTTTTTATATGATATCTTATGATGAATGACTGCCTCATTAGTCTAATGGTTCTAAGCACCACTGCTACGCTAGAGGTCCTGGGTTCGATCCCCAGGTCGAGCAAAGTGTTATTGGGTTTTTCTATGAAATTCTCAGTAGCAGCTCGGAGTCTGGATTTGTGCCCCGTTAGTGGCAATAGGTTCGCCCCCTATTACATGGGACCTAAACATACCGGCGAAATGTGGGTGTACATTAGTACACCTCTGCCTAACCCTTCGGGGATACAGGCGTGATGGTATGTATGTATGTTATATGATATCTTAATCTGAATTAGACTGGAATTAATTGAGAATAGCTTACCGTAAAGAAGGATGGAAACATATTGCCTTTTTGGAGTTGGGGTTGGCTTTCAGTCCAACAGCCACTAGATGTGGCTGAATATCAGTAATTTTTTTTGTAACAACCCCCAGAGTTCGAGCGATGGGGTATGCTGAAAATCAGCCCTGTAGAGATTTGTCTCCACAGTGTTAGTGCTGAGCCTACCCCAATTGTCAAAATAACACACTTGTATTTGTTTTTGTAACTTTCAGTAACGTTAAGTGTATTTTTTTGTGTAAACTTTGGCAATAAATTACTTACTTACTTATTTTACACAAAACTACTACCGTCGGGCCTCTGCAACCCAATGTCGGGACTCGGGACAAAATCGATATGAAAAAGAATAAAGAAGAAGCGGCGGTAGCCTAATGGCTAGGGCGTCGGACTTGCGATCACATGGTTGCCGGTTCGAACCCCACCCATTGCACTACCGACGTGAACCCACTCGTAACACAAGCACTTTAGCTTAGCACGAGGGGTTAAAAAGAATACTAGTAATGTGTGACCCACATTACTAGTAAGCTTTTTTTAAAAAAAAACTCATTAGTAGGTACCTGTAGTATAAAGAAGCCCAGGATAAACAATCCTGGAAGAAGTTAGGGAAGGCCTTTGCCCTGCAGTGGGAAACAAAAGAGGCTACATAAAAAAAATGTACCTACTACGAGTGAAACAATAATTGGTTAACAAAACAAATAAAAATAAATATCAAGAGGAAAGATCCGATTGTTGATTATCGAACTCAATCAGTACCAATTATTGTAATAATTCTTTCACTATTAGATACCAACGTTATTTCTAGGGCTATATTCTCTTATTGTCCCGCGAGATACTAATAATATAAAAAGATAAAGTTTGTGACGTTGTAGGGGGTAATCTCTGGATCTACTGAACCGATTTGTAAAAATCTTTCACCAATAGAAAGCTTAAGTATTCCTGAGTATTATTGGGTAATATATTATCCCGAAAAATTAAAAGAAACATGAAAGAAAAAAAAGAAATCATCAAAGAAACAAAAGGTTACAATTAGTTGCATTAGCCAATAACACTAGCTACAGTTAAACCAACACCAGTAGTTTACAAAACACTGTAACAATTGTAATACCTGCCTTCCTCTGATAGACAAATGGCACCAATCAATCAATCAGTCTTGATACTTGAATGTAAAACTATGAATGAAAACAGAACAACGCCTGAGGGCGTATAGTTGTTATAATGCCTTCCACTAACGATCGGCTAGTATTCACCGCGTTTAACCAAACGAAATTGATACTTTATTTTAATATCATTGAACTAATGAACGAACTTCTTTGCTGTTAAAAAAATTCACATGCTCTAGGAAATGCTTGACATATAAAATATAAGTTTGTAAGCCAAAAAATATAGACAGCATGCCAGAAATGATTTTCTCAGGCGCCCTGATAACCTTTCAATATTTATTTTTTATTGGATGAAAATGGTGAAATATATATTGATTACCTACCAAAGATAACCTTGAACGCAAGTTGTCGCCACAGCAGAAAGCAACTGAAACATTTCTTACTGATAACTTATTTACTATAATAAACATAACATTTGCATACTAATATGGCTCTTAAAACAGTGAATCAATATCGAGGCGTCTCCGGAAGCAGACAGTAAGCAAAATACCTCTTTTACTGACTCTTGTAGTTAGCTACTGCAATCTTGATACTTGATCGCTGATGCCGTTAGTGAAACAATGAATGGTGGAGCAACTTTGGAGTCAGACGGGAGACGCATTGACGAATAATCAACTACTCGGCAGGGTTAGTCTTGACACTTTTTAGGATAAATATTTTAGGAATAGGTAAGTTAAGAAAAATAGATATTAGTATATATATTGTTTAGTTTATTTAATTTAAAAAAAATGTATTTCATAAGAATTAATTTAATTTCATAAGACAATTTAAGTTAAACCTTGCTTTCTATATAGGTATTACATTCTATTTTATAAATAATCTAATTTTGTGATATTGAAAGAAATAATAATTTCGAAGAGATAGATCTTTTTTTAAACCTGGGGTTTTCTTAGACCATCTTTTGTTATTTCTAACATGAATAATGAACATATCAAATGGTGTATTGCGTTCGTTACTTTCACAATATTTTAGTAAACGAATTCTATTTTGTTAAATTTATCTCTTAGCTATAATTATATTCGGGTCCAGTATCATTCTCCTTTGGAACATAACACTTGTCAGGATAAAATTAATCATTCCAAAGGTTTCATCAACATCATCATTATCAGCCTATTGCCGTCCACTGACGAATTTAGGCTTCCAAAGAGCGCCAACCATCCCGGTCTTGGGCAGCTCGCATCCAAAGGTTTGCCCTCATCAAAAAGCATTAACAGCACATACATCAAGTATCAAGATGTGTTCCACTACATACATATCTTAGACAGACTTAGAAGTCACGTATCACGGTGGTCGAGGCAGCACGTTCACCAATCATCTGAACCAAGCCCGTGACCGTATATTTATCTCTTTCCGAAGCACTACTATCTCCTATTGTTATCTCACTCCCACGCGACAAATCCGTCGGGAAATCTGAATAGTATGAAGTAGAATTAGGTGCTTTGACATTACTTTATAAGGCGTTGATAGATTTTCTTTGAACCTTCTTCGGTGTTAAGGGACTAGGAAGGAAAAGTTTCTTTTATAAATGTTTTAGTTTCACAGAAGCAGAGATATTTAATGTGAGAGCATAACTGGTATTGAGAAAGGTTTTGACTAAAATGTATTAAAAAAAACGTTCCAATATGTGGAAGTAAGATGGCCACAATAGTATTTTTAGAGATTTATTTTAAAAAGCAGAGATATGACCATTTACTGCCAAGTCATAGGATCGCCCCCTATTGTATGGGACCTAAACATACGGGCGAATATGGGTATACGAGTACACCTATGCTCCCTTTGGGGGCGTATAGGCGTGATAGGATATAGGTGATAGGTACTTACAGTTTATTCGAAATAAGTAAGCCGATCGGAAGTTGCCTGCAAGTGGTTCAGAAGTGGTTAATTTTAAAAGAAAGAGTCGGTGTAAAGATAATTAGAGTCCTATATGTTTCACATTTCTTATTATTTTGTTCAATAATTTGGATATTTATGTATTAAAACACTTAATTAAACAATTTTATCACCGCGGTAGTTCGGAACGGCTAACATCCGATCGGCTTACTTATTTCGAACAAACTTTACGTCATTTACAAAATTTGGGCACGTAGATTTTTATAATTCAAGATACTTATAATGATTTAGGGAAATTCCTAGGGCATGCGGAAAATCATAAGAGTGTATGTTACACCACAGGGTGTCAGTTGTTTTTTAAATGCCTGCATTGAATGCTTGATCTTTTTTTTTGTGTGGAAAATTCTGATGGATCGTCTCCCTCTTGAAGAGGAATTTCCTTATTTTGCCCTAGTTATTCGGATTCAGGATATTCGCAACGACCAACTTGTTTTGATCCAATAACAAAAGTCATACTATTGTTTTAGTTTCAAATAAGACCTTTTTGGAGGGATATCTTGGATTGTCCTCATTTAATAATTTGTCTTATTATAATCAACAATTGATTTCTTTATTAAATTCAACAAGCAACATCACATAATTTCCAATTTCAATAATTCCGAACCATTTCGAAGTTGTCACGTCATAACAAGACGGTACCCTTCTTCCGTAGCGACTACTGCTTCGAATTTCGTTCACCCCCTAATAGGAAAAACCGCTTCGTTATAAACATCCAAAGCATCTCATGGGCCTCCATTGGAAGCCGTCACTTTCAACAATACAGTCAATCCCATTCCGTTAGAAGTACGCACGAGTGCTCCTGAGCTATCGCCCGCCTTTCCTCCCTTTCTATCTTTCACTTTAATAATTGGAGTAAAAGAGAAAGGTGGTCTTCGATTTTTGAAATATTTTGAATGTTTCGATGTCGTTTCAGTGTTTATTGGATTATTTTTTGTTTATAGAACGCCGGTTGGTAAACAGTGATGACGTAATTTGAGTAACAAACAAGGTTGATGACTTTGATACTCTAATGACATTGACGTTTCGTTATGTCATCTCAGTTGAAGTTGGAATCGATTTCATGGATCCTGCACATAATCTTGACTGCTTGTTCTTTTTTAATTTTAACTGTCCTTACATTTGGATTTTGTCCTATGGTGGGTTCGGTTAATACTATTCTACAAGCATGTAATAAACAATTCTTTGTCAAAAACAAAATCAAGATTCAGTCGATTTTCTACAGACTATCCATAATCTGCAATTGCTTATCTATGCTTTATTAAAACGTACCTAAAGAAAATATTTATACCCATTATTAAGCAAATTACTGGCCAGTCGGCGTGTGAGATTTAGCATAATTAAAGAACATATAGTTCGTAGACTGCCTCATTAGTTAAGTGGTCCTAAGCGCGACTGCTACGATAGAGGTCCTGGGTTTAATCCCCAGGTCGAACAGTGTTATTGGGTTTTTCTGTGAAATTTCTAGTATCAACCGGGCACAAATCCAGACTCCGGTCTGGATTTGTGCCCGGTTTATGGCAATAGACTCGCCCCCTATTACACGGGACCTAAACATACCGGCGAAATTTTGGTATACACCTCTGCCTAAGCCTTCAGGGAACACAGGGGTGATGGTATGTATGTAAGTATATAGTTCGTATAGGAGTGCAGAAAAATATTGAGTTACTAGTTGAAATAAATGATTCAGATTTTAAATCGATTCTTAATCATTACACAATTGTCTAAGCTTTACTATATGTAACATTAAGAACTTAATTCCTACCAAGTGTAAGGGTTTTGTATGCACCTCTGCAATCTTAACACCATCGCTATGCGTAGCAGGTACAACAATCGATGCACCTGTTGACGGTGTTACTAAATGTTTTGTTTTTATGACCTACGGAAGAAGGAGACAAGCCTGGCACAAAATACTTATGGCCATTTTAGCAATGTGGATTAATGCAGACTTTGGAAGGGTTAAATTTATAGTAAAGGCAAAAAACTAATAAGATATTGGCAATGTAATGCTCAGATCAAATAAAAAGTTAGGATGGAGCTTTGCGAACAAAGAAGTGAGGCCTGTTAAAACTACGCCTTGCCGTGTAAAAAACATAATTATACGCACACACGCAAGCGCGTTAATTACGTTTTGATAGTCGTGTAACGATAGCTTGACTGTGTGCGTGTAATGGTGTTTGTATAAGGCAAGGCGTAGTTTTAGCCGGCCTCGCTTCTTTGTTCGCAAAGTTCCATCTTAGCTTTTTATTTGATCTGAAATGTAGTGTAGATAAGTTGACTTTATTTTGATAATGAATTCAAATATTTTCTGATTACTTTGTGGTAAATTGTTGTTCCTTATTGTTCTCATAATCTTTGACTATAATCATTCAATTGTTACGGCTAGGCTAGAGATACAAAAAAATATTATTTTAACAATTTTAATCAAACTTAAGTTAGTAGTTAAGTACTGTTTGTTAATGCAAGAGATATCAAGTCTGGCAAAATCATCTTGTTCATTTCCTATTTTATCTCTTCTAGGTATACCTATTCACTTAGTTTCTCCAAATACTCCATATCCTCGACTAAAGTATTCTTCAAAATCTATACGAATAAATGGATCAAGCAAAAGCACAATGCCAAGAAAAATCGTGTCCCTCACTCTAACCCTCAGATATAACCGTTCTAAGAGGACACGTACTCCGATTTTTCTGGTCAAATGCACTCCGAAGGAACGCAACGGGCCGCCGCGGCCATCACCGATCTATCAACGTACTTCGCGTATAGAATTCCAAATGCGAAATTCGAAATCGCCAATCGCGTACGCCGATTTCAAACGGACTTAAAGCCGAACACGCGAATATTTAAAATTCGAACGAACGACTTTTGTTTTACAGATCGATTTGTGTTTTCTGATTTTGTTGTCCCGTGTTTCGAGTTTGTTTTATATTGAACTTAATTTTGAAGCGATAGAGTGGCGATTCGATTGTTTTAGTGTGTTTAATACGTCAACATTTACTGCAATTGTTTTAAGAATATAAACTATTTCCTGTTAAAGGTCTCTTTCGCCCATTGTTTCGGTTTCTCTCTGAACCAACGATGATGTCATGTGAAGTTTTAAAGGGAATCGTAAATACTTAAATTTTATTATATAAAAATATCGGATACATTAAATGAGTCACACGGAAGTCTTTATTATGTGCTTGTTTGTAAAAAGTTTAATGTCTTTGTAGGACTACCCACGCAATACTGCTGTCAATTCGCCTCCTCTATAGCCGAGAAGAAATTGTTTTTAGCCTGTTTTTGTTGTATTATGGGTTTACGCAAATATTTTATGGTACCTACGATTAAAACTAACTCTATACCTATGCCATACCTAAAAATATTTTATAACTTGACAATGCGCCAATCTTTTCCAGATAATCGTAAAATATTACAAAAGGTATTCAATACTTCATTTGAGTGCATAATATCTTAAAAAAAAGATTGAACATTCCAAACTACAGCCAAAATTTAAAACCATAAATTCTCTTAACAACCCTTCACTGCAGGTGGATGAAAAATAATTTATTCAAATAAATCTCGTGAATTTTCGTAACACTTGAGTCTAGGAGGCCCCCGGGCGTCGTTTCGCGATTCTTTTAACTGCACCAAGGAGGTGACTTTTTTGTCGCTATTTTAATGAAAATGCTAATAAAAAAGTAGGTGATGATGTTTTCAAAAAGTCAGAACATTTTTTGCGAAGTGAAGTAATTTGATACGGGTGCTGCAGGAGAATATCTTTTTAGTTTCAGAAAAGATATTTAATGAGATTCTATTGTTAGGTATATTACCAAATTAATGTTTTAAGATTTACCGTTTGCTACAGTTTTTGCTGAAAGACACTGTCTGATAATTTCAAAATTAGAAATAAAATCTCAACCTAGCAATTTACTAACTGAATATTTCTTAACACAGCATTCAATTTTAAGAGTAAAACTGAATTATTGTCTATCTGAAAGATAAAAAAGGCAACCAAAAGTATCATTAACAAACAGTAAGTAAATCGCAGGAAGCCTCGCTTCACGGCGCAAAAGTCGTAAATAAAAACGTGAGATAAAAATTTACATTATCGCACTTATTTTAATTTCATTCGGCATTAATCATCGCGACTGTGAAGTGTCGCGCGCCCATTTATTACAGACTGGCGTACTTTTTAATTTGCTGCTGCATCCTAAGGGTTGAATGTAGATCTTTTGATACTAGGTACACGACGAGGACAGCCCTATTCGTTTTTCGGAATTCAAAATATTATAATAATAAATTATTCAAGATTACGTATTACTTTGTTTTTGGAATTTAGTTGATATTTAACCCTTAAATGTTAGGTTAAATGTGTTGCGATACATTTTCCACATTTAATTAATTACAATAGACAAGTGCCTTATACTTTTATTTTAAAATGAATATCAATAATATTCTGAATAAATTATATTGCATAAAGCATAGCAGAAGCGGAATCTGAATCTAATTATTCAGTTCCGTAACTACAATGACATTACTTAAATCTTTTTAGTTTCGCACGAATAGTTACTTACTGTCATAAATAATTACTTACAAGTAACTAAGTTAAGAAAAAAGGCCGCAAGAAAGAGACGGCGCATTTGCCAATGGAATACGGTTGTCGGAGAATAATTCTTATATCATTCTAACATACCATCACGCCTGTATTCCCCGAAGGGTTAGGCAAAGGTGTACTTAATGTAGGTACCAACACCCACATGTATATTGCCGATATGGTCCATGTAGGTAATAGGGGGCGACGTTAACAATAATTACAATATACCTAGTTATTTTATTTATCGCTTTCAATACCTAATTGAAATTGTAGTATAATATAAAAACTAGGTATACTCGATATTATTAGGCTCACTGCCACCAATAATTATAAACACAGTGATCATAGTTGATGATAACCGGGACCAAAGGCTAAACTTGATTATCAATGTAATAGGGACGGTCACCAATCCATAAACCGACCGCGGCTAGCGTAGTTTAACCTTAAATATCTCAGCCCTATTTTTTACTTAGCCATAATAAGGAGTTTATGGCTTAGTAAAAATCTTAAAAAGATAAAGTAGGTACATATATGTAGGTATTTTCAATAAACACGATGATGCGAAGATCTAGTTGAAGGTTGAAGAAACTCGAGTTAAGCGATATTTGGTCCCTAAACAAATTGTATATTGCGATATTCTAGGCACGAACAAGACGCGACCTTTTTCCTGCCTCAGAGAAAATGGCATAAGTACAAATGCGCATTTTTAGGAGCCTGACTTTACATATAGCTCGTTAGCGTATCTTTTCTACGTAGGTATCTGTAACTAATGGTACTTTGGTATGCTTTGAAATAACCACTTTAAAAACGTATTTTTTATTTGCTAAGTATAACAAAAAGATACATCACAAAAATATTAGAGAAATTAGACCTAAATTATGAATTAAATAATATCACTGTTATTGGCAACATAAGAAAAACAGATATTACTTACTAACCTCAGATCAAATAAAAAGTTAAGATGGAACTTTGCGAACAAAGAAGTGAGGCCTACTACTAAACTACGCCTAACGGTGTACAACGTACACCGTTAGGCGTAGCTTTAGCCGGCCGGTAGGTTTTTACCAACATCAATAATTATAAACGTTTTGCTTGCTTTTTCCATTTTTTTAAGTTAGGCCTGTTTCCATCCATGCTCGGGGCTAGGGTTGGATGAAAAACGACACAGTAGAAATTAAGTCTCGCAAGTGAAAAATGGTTTAGATCGTGGACAACGGTTAAAGGGACTTTATAGGTAAACATGGGTAGGCGTCCCTTCCCTTGGCTATTATAGAAAGTAAACAGTTTATTAAACGATTAGATGTTCAAAAATAACAAAGATTGATGAAAAAAGTTAAAAGAAGATATTTTATTTTCACAATTTTAATAATCATCAACCCATTACATTGTCCCACTGCTGGGCATGGGTCTCCTCTCAGAACGAGAGGGATTAGGCTATAGTCCACCACGCTAGCCTACTGCGGGTTGGCAGACTTCACATGCCGTCAAGAAAGTCTCTCAGGCATGCAGGTTTCCTCACGATGTTTTCCTTCACCGTTTTAGCGCGTGATAATTAATTATTAATACGCACATGACTTCGAAAAGACAGAGGTGCGTGCCTTGGATTCGAACTCGAGACCTATGACTTGGCAGTCCAATGGTCATATCACAACGCTATCAGTGCATTTTAATAATACCTACTAGAAAAGAAAATTAAAGTTATGTGAAAAACAAAACAATATAATGACATCAATATAAAAAAAATTGATGTAGTTAAATAGTATTTAAGCAATCAAAAAGAAAAGGTATAAAACATGTAAAATTGAAACATTTGCAAATCTTTTTTTTTTTTAAACCCTATCTTAAATTCACCCTACGATAAATACCTACTATATAAATTATTTATAGATATTTTTGCACAATCCAAATAAAAATTAAGAATTAATTACTATAAATCCAAGTTGAAAAATATTGTATAGTTGACAATAACAAAACCTTGATGTTATCATGAAGCAATTTGCAGTAATATATGACTTAATCCAAACGAAACTAACGGTTCAGGGATTTTGTAAATATATAAAAAAAAGTTTTATAAATCACAGTGCAGCTGCTATTAATATTATCAGCAATTTGTTTCACTTTAGTTATTTAGTGATAAACTACTTCTCACAGTATATTTTATTGCAAAAATATATATTTTATGGTCAAACTTAGATTACAATCTTTATTGATGGCGTTTTGATTTATTTTGAAGTTATTGGAGCTAAAATTAAAGTAACAGCAAATTGATGCTGTTTAAGTTATTGATATTGTTACTATAAAAGAAAATAATTTAAGTATATCGGTATTAAAATAATCCTAGTATAGTAAGTAGTCTAGTAATCTAAGAAAAAATAAAAAAGTTTTTATCGTAAAAATCGTGTCCGAAGAAACCAAAAATAGTTTTTATAGATTGTTCCAACAAAAAGCTCGGATTAAAATAATCATCATAAAAATAAATTATATAAAACAAACACACGCGATTAAGCAATAAAAATGGCTACTGTTTTTTGACACCATCCCCTTTCTGGGAACATATAAAACCTACAACGATTTGTTTATATCACATTAACAAGAAGGAGCTTTAATAAAGTAATAAAAATCCGAGAAAGGACGGCTAAGGGTATAATTTTGCTATTAATATTCAATTTTACCCCCAAAACTTCACTGCCACTTCAAAGAAAAATCTAAGATGACGATCTAAAGCGGAGTATCTACTTACGTAATTTCCGAGTAGGCGTTTGAAGGGTTACTCGAAAATTGTATATGTGTGCGTGTGATGTTGTAGTATGTGTGCTGTAATTACACGAATGTTAACACTTGACAGCACGTGTTACTTTACACGAAGCTTATTTTTTATAATTGCCTGAATTCTTATATAAAGGAAAAAAGGATCTTTATTTTTACTTATAAAATAAAATTACCTAAATTAAGCATAAAGTCAACCATAAAAGGTTTTTATTCCAAATCAGATTTTCGCTCATTACTTATTAAACCATGCAAACTGCATGATATGCAGAAACGCTTTACATTGTAAATTCATATTTTGTATATTTTTTTCTGGATAAGAACTTCATAAGTGTCTGTAGGTGTTTTGTGTAGGTTTAAAATGTCTACAGATCTAGGGCTGATAATAATTATTGTCTTGATAAACAAGAGCAGTGTAGGTGTCATCCATTAAACCGTAATCTTGTGCGTAGGTTAATAATGGACTCATAAAATTATATTTGTCATTATTTTAAGCAAAAACAGAGCTTAATAAACGTTATATTTAAATTGATAGCGATTTTTGTAAACAACTGACGTAAATGTTACCTAATTGTCAATTGGATACGCACGGCTACACTAAGAGCTAATACAAATTAAGTTTAAGCTGACTTTTACTGAAAGCCTATACAATGCAAGATCGGCTTAAACTGGAAAATACATAAGTACTAAATTTATTTAATAACCCCGGAATAAAAACTATACTAAAAATGTGACCTATCAACTTATTATCTTTATTTTTATGCTTTAGGTACATACAATCACGCGTGTATTTGTTCAATTTAAAGAGGTTTCTTTTTTCAATTGTATAGAATTTTTAATATAGTAAGCACAGTTTGTACACATAGCTACACATCAAGCTGTACAAATCCAGTTTACGCTGGCCTCTTATTGTATGGGAAGCCTTTACAATGTGGGACCAGCTTTATCTGGAATATATAAGTTGACCAGTAGCCGTGTGTTCAGTAAATCACCCATCTAAACTCAAGGACACAGGTTTAACGCCCGTGAATTTTAATTTCTTTTTCTAACTTAAGATAACGTTATCTTTAAGTCTACATGTTCATTTAATTCCCATTTAATTATGTACAATATCACTCGTTTCATTAAAAGAAAGCCTTTCATTCTTTTTAAGATTACATACAATCCAAATCCCAAACCACAATTCATAGAAGAATCCTATGACATTTTTTTCGTCGCATTTTCTCCTAAAAACACAAAAACCTCCGAGCGTACACCTGAGAGTTTTGACAGTTGATTATCGAGCGATCATAATGCGCGCGCGCAGATTTACGACGTCATAAAGTACGGCGCCCGCGCACCACAATGGGTTGTTGACAAAACGAACTAGCGCCCTTAGTAGATCCCTTAAGTTTATCGTTCAGAATGGAATAGTGTGGATATGACCGCATAGAATTAATCTAGCTCAAAACGTCGGCGACAAATTGTGTAAAAATCATAATTTTTACACATTTGATTGCATCTTCAAGTAGGTATTTTACAGAAATATCTTTCCTTATATGAAATCAAGTTTTCATTATAATGTTATTAATAATTAATTGGCTATATTATATGATTAATTAAATTTTGGGCTATAACTTTGGTAAACATTGTGTTGCCTTTCCGACGGTGAGTGTGGAGCGCCGGAGGCGCAATTTCTTCCTCAGTCCCCTTCCTTCTCCTTTTCTCTTTCCCCTAACTTTTCCTTAAATAAGCTTGGCAACGCATCTGCACCTCCTTTGGTTTTGCAGATGTCCATGGGCGGCGATGACTACTTACCAGGAAGTTCGCCTGCTCGTTTGTTGGATAGGTATTGCACGCTTAAAAGCGAATCATTAAATGTTTTTAAGTAAGTACTTACCTACACAGTACGTATGCACAAGACTGATCTCTGGATCAGTCTATATAATCCATACTATTCTTTCCATAATTCTCCACACCATAAAGTTATGACATTAGTTTGCCGTGCTTTGTCTATCAGTTCATAACTAAACAAAAAGAAAACCACGATAACCACCCATAACTTTGACAGTTTATGTGATTCAACACAATGAGAACGGTAGCAAGGTACCCCATAATGACTTCTTATGGCTATTTTGTGGAATTTTAAAATATTTGTTTTAGATTTTTGTGAATAGTGCCGTTGGGATGAAGTAATAAAAATGATTTATGTGGAATTTTATTGTTTGAAAAAATATAAAAATACTGTATTTAAAATGTTGGAGGTTCCAACTTAACGTTTACGTAAATAAACTTATCAATTTTGTTTCAATAAGTACATAGGTAATTTAAAAATACCTACCGGTATTAAAAATACTAATCTTTTAGGAACGCATAACTTATAAGCACTGTGTTCTTTGATTTATAATTGAGAGATACATCCTAAAAATTACGACTTACCTACAAAATTTATAAACCTTTTGAAATTATTCTTAAACATCCATTATACATGTAGGTAGGTATATGACAAGTCGAAAGAATGCGGAAAAGCAGAAGAGGTATGCAAGAGTCGTAGCAAGTGGCGGTTTCTGCCTACCCCTATGAAAAAAAAGCGTGTGTATTCATTATCAATGTCTACAGCACGATTGTCCAATGAATCCTTAATCAAGTTAATATTGGAACATTATTATCGAAAAATTAGATAAGTTCAATTAAAACTAAATAAGTCAAAGGTCTCGAGTTCGAATCCAAGGCACGCACCTCTGACTTTTCGAAGTTATGTGCGTATTAATAATTAATTATCACGCGCTTAAACGGTGAAGGAAAACATCGTGAGGAAACCTGCATGCCTGATAGATTTTCTTGAGGGCGTGTGAAGTCTGCCAACCCGCAGTAGGCTAGCGTGGCGGACAATAGCCTAATCCGTCCCGTAATGAGAGGAGACCCGTGCCCAGCAGTGGGACAATGTAATGGGTTGATGATGATGATGATGTAGATATAACTAGATTATAGCTGTACTAACGTGCAGCTTTCAATCTAGTGAATTAAACCTTAATATATAATATAATAATCTTGTTTATTCCAAATAAAACAAAAGCGAAAATCGTGATCAAAATTAACCTTCTGATTTTACATAAATGATAAGAAAACGGCTTTGTAGGCTTCAAACTTATTTAGGTAATTAATTCTCGCGTATAAGGTTAGTATGCTTTTAAGTTTTAATAAATTATTTTATTTTTTAGAAAACAAAAATGTACAATGTGTAGTTACAATGACTTTTATAATTAAATTCCCGACGCTGCCGCCAGGTGGCGCATTCATTGCGTGCAATTTAAAGAAATTATTCTCGATTTTATTTAATTTATTACAGTGATGTCGAACGTAAAAATATCATCATGATGATTTATTATAATTATGATTTATGGTTACCAATTAATTAAGCCTGATTAAGCTTGGGCGCCAAATTATTATTTGGGTTTTTCGCAAATAAAATTGATCCTCTATAACAGATTCGGGGATCATGGCAGAAATGGAATAAAATAAAAAATTCGGCCAAAATTGTCAATTTACACTACACCTGATATAGATAACGATTTTTAAGCGAAATAAAATTGCGAGTAGTGCCAAAAACCTAAAATAAAAAGATATCCTCATGCCTGAACAATTAGTCAGTCCTACGTTTATTCTCTAAAATTACAGGTATTATCAAGCCTATTACGGCTATTCAAAAATTGCCATAGCGGACGGTATTTCACGTCCACACGGCGGGGTATTGGTAAAGTTTTCAACTAGCAATAATCGCACCTCGGATTAACCTCATTGGTTACGATATTGCCTCTGCGCAAAGTTAACTCAAAATAATTTTAGTGCCCCACTAACGAAACCGCGGTAACGAAACCATAGCGCCATCTAATTCGACACCAACGCCATCTAGTTATAAAATTGGAAACTTTTCCCAAATAAAAATGTTTAGTAAAAGTCAGGCGTACTAGCAAAATTGCATCAAAATACCCCAACATTTAAATATATAAAAAGAGAAACGATGCAAATTTTGAATTCCTTGTTTTCGATTGGTCGAGTTAGGTCGGCCGAATTTCTCCGAACGTCAAAATTCAAATCGTAACGCGATCACGCACTCGAGGACCGTTACTGCACATTTCAAAAATAGAACACGCCGGTCATACTGAGTAGGTAGACAGTTGACAGTAGCGAATCATGATACGCTTATTAATCAGTCTATTTATTTTATATTGCATATAAAATATTCAGAAGGCGAAGTCAGGGCGCATACATTCCTCAATAAAATGACCATAAAAAACTAATGCAGCACTTGGCGGTTTTATTGCGGTTCTTGGTAATCGTAAAAATAATTGTTAAATTTCTATTTTAGATACTTTAAAAAATATGCAACAAGAAGTAAAAACACTTCTTGTTGTATATACGTTTATAAAATCGTTGAAATAAAAGGAAAAACCTGGGTATTTCAAAAGTAATCATTAATATACTCAGACAATTTCAAATCTAATAGCATCCTAGCAGTACCAAGAATAAAAACAAAAATACAAACAAAAAAACACTAACACACAGTACATAATTTATTATGTATTTATTACGAATGCCTTTATCCCGCCTAACCTTACGGTTGTTATGGGTGAAATGCTCAATATTTAATTATTATCATAAAATATCCTTTTTTTATACAGAAAAGAAAAAGGAATAACTACTTAATTACGAAAAATACTTTATTAAAATGATATCAAACCAGTTTGTAGCCAAAAAAGGAATAACATTAATACTTAATCACAACTAACAGTATTATATAAAAGAAAAATGTGCCCCAGAGAAGATTTGTTAAGAGAAAATAGATTTCCAATCAAATGAATGAGTTTGTATTTGTATGGCATGCAAAGGCGACATTGTAGTGTCATAAAAATGCAGGTAGCGTGAACTACTCGGCTCATTCTCAACAAATGTTGAATGGCAAATACATTTTATGCTCATATTATTTCAATAAACAATCTACTTTTAGGTAGATTTAGAAGGGTTAATTTAAATATGAAACATTTCATATTAACATATGAAAAATTTTTGTTGTGGTAGGGCCACGCTGTTCGCAGCATGAATGGGCCGGCTCGACCGGGGAAGTACCACACTCTCGCAGAAGACCGACGTCCGAGTAGTAGCGTTTCGTTACTGCGCTTCGTTCGGTGAGCGAGAGGGTCGGAGGCCCAATTCCTCCCCCAATCCCCTTCCTTCTCCTTTACTCCTTCCCCACCCTTTCCCTAAATAGGCTCGGCAACGCATCTGCAACTCCTTTGGTTTTGCAGATGTCCATGGGCGGCGATGACAACTTACCATCAGGTAGCTCGCCTGCTCGTTTACCGAGTTATCCCATAAAAAAAAACTTTTTTTTTAGAATGTTTATTTTAATTCGATAGTTACTTTTTGTTTCTAAAATAAGACGTTTGAGGGGTTAATAAATTACTCTAAATAAAATGTATTTCACAAAAATTATAATGCTAAAAAAAAATCTTAGAAAAAGAACATACTTACTTGGACCGAGAGCTAAATTTGCAAGCGTTTATCAACGTCCCTTCTTTAAGTCGGATAAAACTTAACCAGAATATCGTGACCCCCAACCATATTTCTTATCCCCCTGCAAAGTAACTATTTTAAAAGAGAAAGAGGAGGAAAGGAAGGTCTCTGGTGGCTGGTCGTGGGATGAAACAATCATTTGTCATGTCAGATCCCGGTGATATCACGTCAGTTCTCTGATGGACACAGATTTGTGTAATGCCGACTATGAATATTTTTTGCAAGTATTAGGCATGATATGTAATGTTTTATAAAAGGCTTTCTTGCTTTACAGAAATTATTTTAGAGTATTATGACAAGGAGTAATTAATAAATGGAAATCTGCAAATACCTAACACAAATAATAATTATAGAATAATATATATATTATTATTTTTTTATGGTATAACTCGGCAAACGAGCAGGCGAGCTACCTGATGGTAAGTAGTCATCGCCGCCCATGGACATCTGCAAAACCAGAGAAGTTGCAGATGCGTTGCCGAGCCTATTTAGGGAAAGGGAGGGGAAGGAGAAAAGGAGAAGGAAGGCTCTCGGTCACCGAACGAAGCGCAGTAGCGAAACGCTACCTACTACTCGGACGTCGGTCTTCTGCGAGAGTGTGGTACTTCCCCGGTCAAGCCGGCCCATTCATGCTGCGAACAGCGTGGCCCTACCACAACAAGTGGTAATATAAGTATTCTTAAAAAAATATCAAATAAAAAAAGTTTAGCGTCACATAATAAAATGTTTTTATAGCACGACATAGTTTTCGCCTCAGATTGAGAGGGTTAAAGCTATAGTCCACCACGCTGGCCTTATGCGGGTTAGCTATATATGTAACCAAATATAACCTTATTATGAAATTTGCTTGTAATAGTCGCTACCACTGAATTCGGCAGCTGTTCCCTCTTAAAATGTCACTATTAGTGTCAACTAGTGCTGGATTTGTGCGCGGTGAATCGCCACAGGCGAGAATGAATGAATGACAGTAATGGCAGTAGACTCGCCCCCTATTACATGGGACCTAAACATACCGGCGAACTGTGGGTGTTAAGTACACCTCTGCCTAACCCTTCGGGGAATACAGGCGTGATGGTATGTTATGTTTATGTTAGTGTCAACTATTGCCAAATAGCTAGTCAAGGTAAGTTTTAATAATATTTGGCTTTCGCTCCTTCCGAAATTAACCCTTCGTTACTGGTCACAACTGACTGAAAAATTCTTAAAAATTCAAAGGCATTTCGACTTCGATAAAAATGATTCCAAGTATCAAAATTAATACTAGAAAAAGAAAAATTATGATGCCTATTACAAATTACAACCGCAACTCCCTGAAGGATACATCCAGATTTCCACTCGTAATCTTCAAGATAGACAAATAAATTCGAGAATGAAATATGTAAATTTCATTCCGGAGAGTAAAAAGAAAAAATATCAGCGACTCCATGTCTAAGAGGCAAGAGGTGCGAAGTGGTTTAAAAAAATCCCGAACCAAATGAATATTTTAGGGCATCTCTTTGCGGTTGTTTTTTTAATGTTTATTTATGTCGCAATGGGGTTGATACGGGTTAATATTAATGATTTTGTTGCGAGGGGTAGTTCAAGATTTTTTCGATAGGGAGACTATTGGAAGAACATTTGTTTTGGTTAATTTTGACAGGGATTTAGAAAGAGAATTGACTTGATTTTGTCTTCGCATTTTAAATTCCCTTACATTTAAAATGGTTTTATTATGATAATTTTTAAATAGGATATTGCACATATTTTCTAAAAATAAGTAAGTTCGGAGTTGTGCTCTGGGTTTAGATTCCGAGGTCGAGTAAAGTGTTATTGGATTTTTCTATTAAATTCTCAGTACTAGCTCGGATATTGAGTTTAAATGTCAACAGGCAGGCCTATTACATGGGACCTAAACATACCGGCGAACTGTGGGTATACCTAAGTACTCCCCTACCTAACTAATTAAATCAAGGATCTCTTCCAGTCGTATACATTCCATCAATACTTTATTTATTACTCATTGTTTATATATACGACCTCAATAAAAGTATATATTTGTCAGTACATAGCAACAGCGACGATACCTTTTGCCCAACCGTCGGATCGGCAGGAAGCGGTAGTGAGTTCGATCCTGAGCTGAATATATTATTTGATTGATGTCATGGCTGTCCCCATACATTACTATAAAATATGGCGCGGAATAGTAAATCCCGTATCAGTATAAGCTAAATATATCTTGTGGAGTGTTAGCTGGAAAAAAAATTAAAGATTCCACGCGTGTCAAATTGTTATGGAAATTTTGCTATGGGTTTTTCCAAGCGTTCAATTGTACCTACTTTCGAGGTATTGGCGAGGTATTTTAGGACCGGGAACGCGCGAAGGATACCTACCCCTGGTATTGCAAGCGTCAATGGATTACGGTTCATGATCAGTAGCCCGATTCACGTAATTAAAACCGTAGCGATGTCCTAGCAACTTAATCGTTGAAACAGTTTTCCAATGTTATGTGAATACTGTCAAGCCAAAGTTTTAGAACAATTCTCACTTAACGAACATGTGTGAATACAATTTAACGATTTTTCAATGGGACGGCTCCTAAATCGGTCCGATCGACGGATATGAATAAGAAAACTGTTTCAACGATTAAGTCGCTGCGACATCGCTACGGTTTTAAATATGTGAATCGGGCTACAGGGGGAGCGTATGCTTGTTTGCAACCTTAGTTGTGGTTCTGCTGGTGTCTCGCAAGCATGTCTACATGCCCACATATATAGACGTGAAGTAGCAGTATACATACTGTTGCCTTTCGTACGCTGAGTGTGGAGCACCGGAGACCCAATTCCTCCCTGGCTCCTTCCGTCTCCTTTTATCTAGACAATGCTAAGACAACAGAGCCAGTCTACGGTCGGCGGTTACCACTTACCATCAGGTGGGTCGTTTACTCATCTGCCACTGTTAAGAGGGTACTCTATTGAGCCTTTCTCCATACAAACGCATTCTGCTGTTTTCTTCGTAGATAATGGCTCTAGAGCAATGATATTTTTCCAAAAAATCTAGATCTAATTCATACGGGCCCCTATTATTTAATTTTTTCCAAAAAAAAATTTCACACGAAAATATGACAATTCAAAAACTCGAAAAAAAAGCCCGTTTTTACCGTCATGTTCAGGCGAATATCAGACAAATTTGGAAAGTTTTTAACAAAAAATAAAATACCTAGTAAAAGCATAGATATGCTTTTACTCTAAATTTTGATTTACCTATAAATAAAATTGTTTAGATCAATCCCCTTTTGAAGAAGAAAACAGCAGAATACGAAACGTCTTTTGGTCAAGGTTTTTGTAGGTAAAATCATCCTAAGCTGCAGTTGTCCTTTTCGCACTTTACGGAGAGAGACTGGAGGTGCAGCGACGGCAATAGTTTCTTCAAATACCTATTTTTTAAATTCCTCAGGACTAGAGTCTCCTCTTAATAGGCTCGGCAACGCATCTGCAACTCCTTTGGTGTTACAGGCGTCGCAGATTGCAAATTTGGCAGATTACAGATCTACTGTTTAAATTATATTATTCACTCAGCTTTCAACTATCCTACTTTAAGAACAAAAATGAATTAAAAGTGAGATAAATAACATTTTATGATTGGACAGAACTCAAAAATATCAATTTGAACAACTAAAATAAATACGTAAGTAATAAGGTTTTAACCTAATAAATACCAAGTATCGTCAATAACAGAAAACATTTGTACAGTTTGTTCGAAATAAGTAAGCCGATCGGAAGTTATCTGCAAATGGTTTAGAAGTGGCAAATTTTAATAGAAAGAGTCGGTGTAAAGATAATTAGAGTCGTATATGTTTCACATTTCTAATTATTTTGTTTACTAATTTCGATATTTATGTATCACCGCGGTAGTTCGGAACGGCTAACTTCCGATCGGCTTACTTATTTCGAACAAACTGTAAAACAAGAAATAAAACATTCCTGGAGCATCAAAACACAACCCCTTGATGCGTAGGAAAAAGTTACAGCACTTAAGGGCCCCCATTTTAAAACGCCCCACAGATAATAAAAACGCTTGTCTATACCAGAGACAATAAGAGACCATCGTAAACCAAGCGACTAGTATAACGAGACCCCCGAATTTACCTTAAGTAAATCCGAATGCACAAGAAGCAAATAGCCACAGTGATACAGTGATAACCTGGTGATATGAAACAGCAGTGATAGCTTAGTGAGATGACCATTGGACTGCCAAGTCGTGAGTCTCGAGTTTGACTCCTAGGCACGCACTATTAACTTTGACTATCATGTTAGAATGAAAATAGGTACCGTGTGGAAACATGAGACATCTTTTAGACAGTATGTGAAGTCTGCAAACCAATAGTAAGCTATCGTGATAGACCTAGACCCAGCCTAACCCCTTTCCTTCTGAGAAAAGACCCGTGCCCAGCATCAGACATTGAATGGGTTGATTATGATAAAATTTATCTCTAATAATCTCTTGATTGTAATAAGAGGCTTAAAATACTTATACATTCGTGGAAAAAAAGTGCGTCGAAATAATAGAAAAGTTTTGACATGTTTTAATATAATTAAACAAAAAAAATTACACAATTTTGAAGCAGTGCTTTTGCTTCAAAATTGTGTAAGTCTTGAAAATAAGGAAGAATAAACAGTATAAAATTATCGTAAAATCTAGAAAAAATATTGAATATTTTTGACTATATTTTAAACTGTACGTGCATTCTTTTAAATAGCAATTAAACAGCTTATGAGTAGTCACCGACCGGATTGCTTTGCATTTTTTCTCGAAAAATTATAACACGTAAACAAAATTTTAAGCAATTCTTATTCCTCGAGACATTAATAAGATACATCTAGGACTAAAATCATGATAAACCTAAGCATACTACAGACCTCGGTTCTAAAGCTTAATTGTAACTAGATGTCAAGCCATCTGAAGGACTGACTACCTCAAAACATTCCAAGGCACTAATATTAGGGAAGGTTAAATGTTAGAGGTCAACATAAAATGGTGGGTGATTTGAGTCTATACAGTGAGGCAAATAGCTCGGAACGAGTCTCAGTGAGTTTAAAATTGTCATTACACGGGTTACGGCATTTTTATGCTGTTGGTACTAAGGTGCTTATATGAACATATTTTTCTGTACTTCGTAGGGGGTGGGCTGTAGCTACAGGCTGATTCAAAGATCTTTTTTCTATGAAGTTTGTTTAAAATACTATGTAAATAACACCGTGTATTTAAATTATTTAAGTGTTTTGCAGACAGTTTAGTCTAATGAAAGGTACATTTGCATTCGGATTTTTTGTACCGTTAGTGCATAATACCAAAAACATCACATCCATAAAAAAACTACACTATAATTATATTGTAAAGAAAATTTTTTTTTTACTTCATTATTATGTATGATTACCATCATCAAAAAATAGTTGATATTCAGTCGGATAAACTGGAAACCAACCCCAACATTATCGGGAAATGGCTAGGAGGACCCGTGCCCAGCAATGGGCCAATAAATGTAAAAAAAAAATATTTTAAAAAGAGTGTCCATGGAGTTTCTTGCCGGAGTCAATAACGTTTCATAAATGCTTGTAAAACCTTATTAGAAATAAAAACATTTGATTTGATTTGAAATGGGTTGATGATGATGAAGAAGGTATAATAATGAGTTATTAACTCATTATTATACCTTCGGCAATCACAATCGAAAACTACTTGGAATATTATATTTTTTCGACTGGGGTCGTATTTTATTACTTTGTTTCACGAGCTGAATACCTAATGGAATTTGGAAAGTTAAAATCAAGAAAAAAAATTGCTACGTAAAAAAAGGAATACAAAAGCAGCATCCTATATCTAAATATAAGCTTATCAACCAAACAGATTCCCGTGCTAATAAAAATAATAAAGCAAGCAATCCTTTTTCCTTTACATCGCTAAGGGCGGGTACACACCGTCCCAGGAGTGCTGCTTCCTACCTGCCTGCACTCGCCTTTATTTATTGCGATCGTTCACAACGCCTCAATGGTCGCGGAATTGACAATTTTAAATTGTTTTTTTTTACTTTAAATGGGGGATGATGCAGAAAATAGGATAATAAGTATTTTATAACGAAATAAAATCACAGCACGTTCTTAATTTAAAATAAAAAAGCAATTTTAAATATCTTTATCTCTTTTATGAGAAGTTTTTTTTTTAAGTTCAAGAAATAATCGATATACCTATACCAATATTTAATAATAACTAATGGTGCTAGACCCTCTCAAATGAACATGGTACAAAAATCGCGGATAAAATTATTTCTTATTGAGTTGCGATAAATTCCAATATTCCAGTGATCTTTAGCGCAACTGCTGCACTAGAGGTCCTGGGTCCGATTCCCAGGTCGAGCAAAATTGGGTTTTTCTATGAAAATCTCAATTGCAGCTCGAAACCTGCTCCTAACTCACCACAACACCTACCTACTACTTATATTTTGAGTATAAACTATTTTGTTTTTAAGACGATATATTGATAAACTGAAATACACATTTAACATTATTCTTATATCCAAAGCATCAAATGCCTCTCAAAATAAACTCTAAATTGTAGATACTTACACACAATTTCGGGAACAGGTATAGGTACTCTTCAAAATGAGCCATGATGTCTCAAATTTACATATAAATTGTCTAGGAGTCAGCAACACTTATTATACTCCATCTAAGTTGTCGACTGTCGCGGTTTTAAGGGCAGAGTGGAAGTGACTAGCTTAAGAATAATTGGTGTAAAATCGTGTAGAGTCTGAAGACATTGTTGATACCAAATTATCAAAAAAACTAAAGATACTTAATAAACTTTCTATATATGGAATAGGCATTTATTTATTACGTATAACTTTTTTGCCAGTTTTTAACCCTTCACCGTCAGAAAATAAGAATCGTGATGATTGCGTTTATTCCGAAACATCAATAGTACACACGGCTACACATCCAGCTATACAAAACCAGTTTAGACTGACCTCCCATTGTAAAGATTTTCCGCACAATTCAAGACCAGCCTATACTGGTTGTGTATAGGTTGATGTGTAGCCGTGCGTGCCTATCATTGAGATATTATAATTAAATTTCCTGAGACATTGAGATCAAAAACTTTTAACCCCTTTGTACGTCCAAGATATCCTTTGATTCAGGAGGCGGCTAAAAAATAGAGCAAAATTATTATATTAAGCAAACTTTTCTCAAGATTAAAAAAAATACAAAGTTCAAAAAACTTCAATATTTTTACTGACACCGCATATTATCAAGATCATAAACTTACAAACAAGCCATAGTGTTAAAATTCACACGGCGCGCGACAGCCCTCGCTCGCTTTGAAGTTTCGCCGCCGCTAGGTAATCCGTCTACGACGAGTGGATTAGGGTTGGCACTGTACGTATAGGTAGGTATAGAGAAATATTGTAAAGTCACGTTGACTTTGAGAGCGGTAGATTATCGCGTGTGCTAAAGATTTGAGAGGAATCTAAGGATTATGACATTTTTAGCGTCGTGTTTCATTTCTATAGTTTTTTTAACACTAGTTGGTTGGATTGCGGATCGAAGGACCAACTGGACTTCACTGGGATTGCGTGAGTTATATTTATATTTGACAATAATTATACTGCCTCATTAGTCTAGTGGTCCTAAGCGCGACTGCTACGCTAGAGGTCCTGGGTTCGATTCCCAGGTCGAGCAAAGTGTTATTGGGTTTTTCTATGAAATTCTCAGCAACAGCTCGGAGTCTGGATTTGTGCCCGGTTAATGGCAATAGGCTAGCCCTCTATTACATGGGACCTAAACATACCGGCGAAATGTGGGTGTACATTAGTACACCTCTGCCTAACCCCTCGGGGAATACAGGCGTGATGGTATGTATGTATGTATGTAATAATTATACGTTGTGTCTCATTAGTCTAGTACTCCTAAACGCTACGACTACGCTACAGGTCCGGGATTTGCTGTAATAATCGCCGTAAGTTTCGACAGAGGTGTATTAATCAACGGTTTTCTTGTTATGAAGTTTAAAAACCCGCAGTAGTGTAGTAGCTAGAGTAGTGGACTATAGTCCCAAACCATCTCGTCCTGAGGGGAGACCCGTGCCCAACAGTGGGATAATATAAGTAGTTGTTGATGATGATGTAAACCCACAGTTTCCTGGTATGTTACAGTCCTATTTAAAAGGAGACTATTGCAATTAACTGGTCTGAAATCCAAACTAAGAGCTGCTACTGAGAATTTCATATAAAACTTCTATAACACTTTGGTCGACCAGTGATTTGAGCCCAGGATCTCACGCTCCATAGTCTCACTTACGGTCACTACATCAATACCGTCAATATATACAAAAATAGTACCTACCTAATAGATCAAAAAAACAGCTAGGTACATAAGATCACTGCACTGTATATAAACGAACTAAAATCGTACTAACAGTCTGACTGCCTCATTAGTCTAGTGGTCCTAAGCGGGACTGCTACGCCACAGGTCCTGGGTTCGATCCCCAGGTCGAGCAGTGTTATTGGGTTTTTCTATGAAATTCTCAATAGCAGCTCGGAGTCTGGATTTGTGCCCGCTTAATGGCAATAGGCTCGCCCCCTATTACATGGGACCTAAAAATTTATCGGCAAAATGTGGGTGTACATTAGTACACCTCTGCCTAACCCTTCGGGGAATACAGGCGTGATAGTATGTTATATGTTAAAGTCATACTCTCCACGAAAAACAAATAAGAAAGTATTATCAATAAGGCTCGACATAGACAAATCGACATGTAGCCTTATCAACTCTATAAATCAACCCCAGTCCGTCTGTCTGTCACGACTAATATGAGCGCAGTCGAAGGGCGCTCGTGGTACTATATTAGAATAACAAATAGCCTGCAAATAGGGGTTGAACTGTGACCTTTAAGACAATTTAGGTATTATGCGGGTTTTGTTCATAGAAAGAAAATGAATTCATTTACATAGACAAGACGCACACAACATTTGTATTTAATGGTCAAGCGTCAGGGTTGGGCGCGAAATTTTTTGTTTTTTTTGTTTTTCGCAAATTGTTCGGGTATAACACATTCTAGGTACATGGCAGTTGAAATTGCGACATCAAAAATAGCTTAATTCACGAATAAGTATGAAAATCTTTGTGAATTTAATTTTTTGCCGAATCCACTATCTTACACCAAAATCTTCGATGATAACGATTTTTAAGCAAACGTTTTAATACTAAATTCTGAATAAGTTTCGTGAACAATATTTTTTTTATTTTTCCATCCGGTAAACCAAATTTTTCATGTTGTCCAAATTCGTCCAAACTTCGCCTTAGAAGCTTCTTCCTGTCAGTAAATACAAACCTTTTCTAAAATAAAACCGTTTGTTAAACAGACCTTAAATGTTAAGACAAAGCTCTACTTCTACCTGCAACTTTCAACCCTCAAAATATCAACATTAAAAGCACAATAAAAAGCATTACACGGTCAATTTGTACCCGGGCATAACATAAAATGTTTAGCCCTCCAATACCTACGGATTGTAGTTTTAATTCCTTAAGTGTGGCGGTCATTAGCAACGGAAGGGTTAACGCTCAACGACCCCTGAAATAAAATTCTTTGACTTTCTTGTAGACAATAAAAGAAATTAGGTTTAGACAACGGTTTTAAAGTAATTTAGTGAAGAGGTAAGAATTGTAAACGAGATTTTACCTAGGGATTTAATTTTATTTCTTTTTATATTTTACTATAGTTCAAGTTTAAGTTCAAATGCTAATATTTAAAATAAAATTTTACAAGCGTTTATGAGACGTCGATGACTCTAGTTGCACGGTTCTAAAAAGTTTATACTATGGAGAAGACTAAGTATGCATATTCAGTTTAAAAGATCAAGGTTTAGATAGCTTAGTGATATGACCATTGGACTGCCAAGTCGCAGGACCCAAGTTCGAATGCAAGGCACGCACATTGAGAACTCTTTAAAAAATTACATAATTTACAAGAAGAAGATTTATTAAACGGGTGATGAAATTTGCACATTCACAACACAGTTTCGATAAGTGAATATTTGCAATGTTAGGTTAGATTACAGTGAAAATATCTTGCTATTTAACAACATAATCAACTAGGTACAAATATAATTACAGTATAGAACAATTAAAAAGTATTGCACAAGCGATTAAAAAACATTTAAACTTGAAATAGTTATAAAAATAGAAAATTTTACTTAACCAGTTCTCTTGTGCATAGTATCTGAAACAAGTTATACAATTCATTAATATATTATTCAAATAACAGCTACTTAAACTATGAACTAAACAGTTTAGTAAACTAAAAACCTTTTTGTGATACCGACGGTTAACGCCATCTGTGTGTGGATAGTGGAACTATACAACTTTATGTGCAGTTATCTGCGTCGCCAACAGATAGCGCTACTTTGTACTGCGACAACCTTACACAACTGTAGAAAACAACTGAAATCGTGTAATAATTAGCATTACATTTTTAAACCGTTTTAGAAATAAAATTAGGAATATAATCTGAATAGGTACATACTATCTATTCTATTATAATCGAATATGTTAACTAAACGCTTAAGAGCCTGAAATGTATGTATTCTATAACATACACATACATACATACCATCACGCCTGTTTTCCGCGAAGGGTTAGGCAGAGGCGTACTAATGTACACCCACATTTCGCTGGTATGTTTAGGTCCCATGTAATAGGGGGCGAGCCTATCGCCACTAACCGGGCACAAATCCAGACTCCGAGCTGCTACTGGGAATTTCATAGAAAACCCAATAACACTTTGCTCGACCTGGGGATCGAACCCATGACCTCTAGCGCGCGTAGCAGTCGCACTACGGACCACTAGACTAATGAGGCAGTCTTATTCTATAATAATAAACATAAAAAAGATTAATGGCATTATTATGGCCAGCATGTCTTTGAAATATTAACTTTGCAGACTTAAATATTGCATACTATAAAGACGTGATTATGAGCCGCCAAGTATTTGAACAATTGATAGGATAAGCCCTTGAGGCGATTTTTAGACAACGCACCTACTTGTATGAAATTGTTAATGTAAGTAATTTTATAGTGTTTGTTTTTTCCATAAATAACTTATTACATAAATGTGGGTGGCACATGACTAGTAGGTACCTAGTCTTGTTAACCTCTCGTGCTAAGCGAAATGCTTATGACGCGAGTGGCTTCACGTCGGTAGTGCAATGGGTGGGTTTCGAACCAACAACCACATGATTGCAAGTCCGACGCTCTAGCCATACGACTACCGCCGTTTTTAATTGATTTGAAGCATGATTTATATTTCACGTTAAGTATTCTTTTTGAATTCTCTACTGAATTACACAAATCCTTTGTGTAATTAAGTCGAGGGGACTCGACGAATTCTTGAAATGGCAATAACGAATAGGACTACCTGTATAATTGTATGTTTCATATAATGAATTCATAAACTTAATCGATAGCAAAAATAGAGTTGATGATAATAAGTAGTGCTACGCATTTGTTAGAAATCACCCGGAGTCCAGATTTGTGGACTTGGACGTTGTTGGAAGTAGATTCGAAATGACAGCTTCAAGAATCAGCGGGTTAGTCTTGGGCGGGGTATATAGCTCGCAAAACCGAGTCTTGCTGGGGAGGCTTATTAAAAGGAGACTGCGAAAACGATGCATATAGGACAGAAGACCTGGTAATTGACTGTAAAAAAATAAAAATGTAACCGGTCCTAACAGTAATATGTGAGGGAGGAATTTGTTTAGCAGCAGACCTCTTTTAGCTGACATGATTTTGAGGAGATTACACTCTGTAGACATACTAGCAATCACTATAGCAATGATAGGACAATCTAATAAGTATTACTTAATATACCTTCCCATGATTTCGCATAATGAGCTACGACCTTCGCACTCAAGTCACTTCGTGTGTCGAAATGATGGAAAATTATACGCACTCAAACATACCAAAAGTACTTGGATAAATATTTATGTGATGACTCATGATTGTCAAATGATGATGTAGAGACAATGTGTTACCTATATAATCATAAAGTCAGTAATTATCCCACTACTGGGCACGGGTCTTCTCTCAGAATGAGAAGGATTAGGGGATATTCGCGACCCTAATTGCGGCTTGGCAGACTTCACACTCCGTCAAAAAAATCGCATGTTAAACGTACCAATACGTACACACAGCTCCAGGTCAACCTATTTAAATCCAGTTTAAGCTGATCGCGATTGTATAGGCTTTTCATACAATAGATGGCACGTGTAAACTGGATTTGTATAGCTTGATGTGTAGCCGTGCGTACTACTATTAATACGCACGGACACATCAAGCTATAAAAATTCAGTAGAGGCTGCCCTTGAATTGTACAGAAAACCTAAACAATGATTCCATTGTTTAGGTTTTCTGTTTTTTTCAGTCTAAATTAGATTTATATAGCTTGATGTGTAGCCGTGTTTAACATGACTTTGAAAAGTCAGAGACGCGTGCGTAGGATTGAAACTCAACATCTTTAACTTGGCAGTCCAACGGTCATATCATACAAGATTTAACTATGGCACCTTCCCAAAGATCATCTTTCACTTTATAAGTAAATAAGTAACATCTATATTATAATTTGGACAAATTGTAAATTAATTCCATTACGTTACAAAAACAATTCCATCTACCCTAAAAATCACTTCGCTGAGAATAATTTCCGCGCATCAATATCCAATCACTCGGTAAAACAAAAAATCCGCGTCCCCCACATCAAACAAACATTAAGAAATAATAAAAAGGAACACCTTAATCTTATTATATTATAATAAGGCTGAATAACTTACAGATGTTTTCCTAATCGGATGCTACTAAATCCCCAATTTTTCATCACGGGAAATTACATTATCGAAAATTTGCATTGCCTGTGGCGCCATCTATGAGCAAGTAGCATTACTACTAACCACGGTACATTTACCACGTGAACATCATAATTATCGCACAAAACTAACTTATGCTTTAGAAAATAAGGTTCAATTTTGACTGTTACGTAAAGTTTTAAATGAATGAGTGCTTTTGTAAATACGGAGCAAGATTAGGGGTTCGATCCGGTTCGGAGCCCTCTGCAAAAACAGTATGAATAATAATGTGATTTGCATAATATCGAGAGCTCATCTAACAAGCTTGTTTACTTTGATAAGTTGCAAGATAATAGTTGACTTGCTTCGAACGAAATTTCATATCAGATTTTTAATAAGAACATAAATTAAATTGGAATACCTTTGTATAAGGAAATTACTGTTTTGAGTTTTTGACTGACTACAAAATGTGAGGTTTCTATTCAACTGTATTTTTTGTGTGTAGGCATGTTTTGCAATATCTTCCTCGAGTCATTACTTAGATACGTCTGTATTTTCCGAAGAGGTTAATTACACAGAGTTTACTTAATTTACTTAATTTTCACCCACAGTTCGCTGATATGGTATGGTATGATAATGATTGATGATTTGAAGCGGCGGTAGCCTAATGGCTAGGGCGTCGGACTTGCGATCATGTGGTTGCCGGATCACCCACTCGTAATACAAGCATTATCTTAGTACGAGGGGTTAGCAAGAATACTAGTTATATGCGACCCTAGCTAGTAAGCTTTTTTTTAAAAAAAAAATATTATGATATACTATACCATACTATATTTTGGTTTATAAAGACGTAATTTAGTGGTAAGTAACATTTTCAATAATGCATAATATAACATACCATCACGCCTGTATTCCCCGAAGGGTTAGGCAGAGGTGTACTAATGTACACCCACACTTCGCCGGTATGTTTAGGTCCCATAAAATAGGGGGCCATTGCCATTGACCGGGCACAAATTCAGACTCCGAGCTGCTACTGGGAAATTCATAGAAAAACCCAATAACACTTTGCTCGACCTGGGGATCGAACCCAGGACCTCTAGCGTAGCAGTCGCGCTTAGGACCACTAGACTAATGAGGCAGTCTCAATAAGTCAGTTTCAATAATGCAGTTTTTAGATAAGATAAGATAAGATAAGATAACTTTATTTGCAATAAATATGGGTACAGACAGTTCTTATTGCTAAATCGCTAAGTCCAAATAGTTGCCACATATTATACCATACAAAGGTGTGCAAAGAAAAAATACACAATAGAAATCAGTAATTTAGACTAATAATCGATTACAATATAACAGGAATATAGTACAATAAACAACATCAAATATGTTCATGTTATTTTATTGTACGTTCCGTTAGGTAATCCTTAACAGAATAGTAACATTTATTTACTAGCCATGAATTCAATTTACGCTTAAATATTTCTAGTGGGAGACTTCTCATATTTTCCTGTAGTTTATTATATATTCTTATAATCATAGGATAGCAATTATTGTGGAAATATGTACTTTTTATGCTGGGTAGTAGAAGTTTACCTACTTGGATATCTTGTGTTGAATCCACAATGCCCTCCAGAAGTTTTAAATAGGTATGGATGCTTCTTCGCAAATATACAACATTCATAAATATACACTGAAGGTGCAGTCAAGAGCTTTAATTTTGGAAATAATGTATTATCATTATTGTTTTGTATTATCCTCATGTGTAAGTACACCTACTCTACCCATTGTGTATTTTTTATGGGATGGGGGCAAACGAGCAGGAGGATTGCCTGATGTTAAGCGATTATCGCCGCCCATGAACACCCGCAACACCGGAGGAGTCACAAGTGCTTTGCCTGCCTTTTAAAGGCTTGGGCCTCCGGTATCCTCGCTAACTCCGTGAAACACAACGTAGGCGTTGTTTCACGCCGGTTTTCTGTATCACTCCGGTCACCACGGTAAAAAATTGAAACCGGTGTTTTCTTTTTCCCGGTCCATTTAAAGGTTGTCTGAAAGAGATCGCTTTGCCCGATAAGACCGCCCATTGTACAGTCACCCACACACACGCTTGAGGTCTAGGGCTCGATTACCAGGTCGAGAAAAGTGTTGTTGGGTTCTTCTATGAAATTCTCGGTAGCAGCTCGGGGTCTGGATTTGTGCCCAGTTAATAGAAATAGGGTTATTAAATGGGACCTTAACATGGGTGAAGTACTGTGTGTGTACAGTCTAGCACATCAAGTTATACAAAACTGTCAAATTTCTCTAAATGATTTTAATCCTTAAAATGTTGATGATTAAGTCCAAAATCAACTGAGAAAATTGGACATATTGTGGCACCTTGATGTGCTGGCCACAGTACATTAACTTTTGTCGCATTTCTTTTCTCTGGTTCCTAATTGTGTTTTGGTATACAATAAAGCGCGTTTAAATAAGTAAATAAAAAGCTCCTAGAAACTTTTACTTAATCAAGCCTTGAAATAAAACTACTTTTTACGGATTTTATCGCGTTATATTGTAGGGTAACTGTTAAATGTAGGGTAGCTGTTGATAATTTTGACATTAGGACGACCAACACCTCAGTCCACCCGTGACCATGGATGCTGTAAAGGATCCGAAACGTCGGGAATTTAAAAATATCAATATACGCGATAAAATCCGGAAAAAGTAGTTTAATGTCTAATATTCGCGTAAGTGTTAGAAACCAGTATTAATCAAGCCTTTTTTTACGATAAATGCAATCAATAGAAGTTCAATTTGTCGTTGATATTAGCCTCGGGCCATCTGACTTTATTTAAAGAATATATATTTAGTACATATGACAAGATCCGGAATGAGAATCAGTCACGCTTTTTCAGCTCTAGCGTTAATGACCCTTACTTGGTTGGAAATAAATCACATTGTCACGTGACAACAAATGCTGAATTTGGCATGCAGAATATGAGGTGAAACAGTACATTTCAGAGATTTTTACGTATTTATTTATTTGAATAGGTACACCAACAGCATATACCTACATCTCGCATTATAAAAAATAAATTAGTCAGTGGTACATGATCGGTATATGCCAATTATAGATAGGTATACACAACATTCGCAGCAGCAACATCATTTAGCTAAAAGGAGTAAGAAGTAAAAAATAATAATAATCTATATATATAAAAATCAATGCCACTTTTCGTTGTAATTTTATAACTCAAGAACGGGCTCACCTATGCAAACCAATATAGGCTTTGTTTGGACTATTTAGTAGATGGTTTATGTGAAGTTTGCACAAAACCGGTCGAGCGGTTCTTCATAAAATTTATCACATTTTTTACATACATATTATTGTATAGGAAAGTCAAGAAAACACGGGCGAAGCCGCGGGTGGAAAGCTAGTATAATATGTAAAAATTAACAGATTTGTAAGAATTAACTTTAACCTAACTGAGATGACCACACAATATATTTTTAAACTTATGGTAAGAACAACCCTAGTTTTGTCCAGTGCAGTTGTGTCCATCCAAAGGTTGCCTGGAAGAAATCGCAGATTGCGATAAGGCCGCCCATTGTATGTCATCAATTACAAAAACTTTGTATATTTATCTATTATATGGTGTACAATAAAGCATAAATAAATAAATAAGAACCAAAGAACACGTCCAACTCTGGCACTTTACAGCATATTTCATTATATGATTATATTCATCCTACAGATTGATGAATGTCTCCCGAAATTAATCCTACAGGTTCGAAGCTGTTATACGGAATCGATATTTTTATGCATCCAAGTAACTGTTCAACCATTTAACTATTGTGAACAAGAGTTTCCCAAATATATTAGAATTATCCTATCGTTCAATTAACGTAAGATAAGGTATAACTAATTACTCATTAGATATTTGTATAATGTAACACTAAGCGATCGAGCAATTGTAGTATAATCCTATCCTACTTCCTATCCTATCCTATCCTATCCTATCCTACTTCCTACTAGTCCTACTTCCTACTAATATTATAAATGTGAAAGTTTGTGAGGATGGATGGATGGATGGATGGATGGATGGATGTTTGTTACTCTTTCACGCAAAAACTACTGAACGGATTTTGATGAAACTTTACAGTATTATTGTTTATACATCAGAATAACATATAGGCTTTAAATTATAACGTTAATTTGGGAAATTCCCACGGGATTGGGGAAAAACTATTCCACGCGGACGAAGTCGCGGGCAAAAGCTAGTATACTATATTTTCATGAATATGTTGTCAACCGACTTCAAAAAGGAGGAGGCTCTCAATTGAATGTTTTAATTGTAGGTACCTATGTTTATTGCGCGATAGGTAATTCCGTCAATTATGGATTGTTTTTGATATTCTTTTTTTGTTTGGTCGGTCATACTTCAGAGGTGGTCCCATTCAAACTTTATCGAAATCGGTCGACCGGTTTAAAAACAAGAGAAATATAAAAATTGTATACATCGATGATATTGTCGTTTACTCCGAAACCTCGCTGTCTCATTGGAGCAGTGCATCTAGTCGGCCTATATATAAACAAGACTTTCCACTAAAAATTAGAGAATAGAAAAACTTTTAACAAAAATGTCTAAAACAGTTTCGGAAGTCGGTGGCGAAAAGAAAAGAACCACTCAAATTAAAGCCTTCTGGATGGAACTTCTCCAAACCATATGTGGACCTTTCAATAACTATTCGTTCTGACCCTTAAAGCACTAGCATTACCATACAGATAGATAGCCCTGGGTAGTGGGTAGTGTAAATAAATAATTGTAATTCTTAATAAAACTGCCCTCCAAGTCCGGTGGCAGTAAATTGCACGTGGTGGATGGAACTACCAATAGTTTCGTTGGATGGAGTTGTTTTGATACTATGCATGTAAATATTATGAGATTTTATGCTGACAGAAAAGTCTGCTAAATGTTATTTATTTGTAGTATACTTATGTGTATTTAGGTATATGAATATAATATATCTAAATCAATACCGCAGGTTTCGGGTTGCGGGTCGCTTAGGTTTTTCTAAAAAAAACTGACAGTTTTTTGTGTAGCAGCTCGGAAATTAAATATATTGTGCCCGGTGAATGGCAATAGGTTAGCCCCCTTTTAAATGGGGCATAAACATACAGGCAAACTGTGGGTACACAGTAGATACACTATTGCCTAACCCTTCGGGAAAAGTCGGCATGATGGTACGTATAGCTGAATATGAATCTGAAAGATTACTAAGGCACATAATTAAGCATAGCTCACACATTTTTTTATAGTTGAATTTGATGAATAAGTAACTAGTGAAGTTTGCATTATGCATTTTGGGTTCAGCAGTCATTATGAAATTTCAGAAATGTTGCTAGAAAATTGTATGTCTTAGAGATATTAGCAGAAGAAATCCCCTCCCAATTATTTTTGTCCTCATTGTTCATAGTCATTGTGATATCTACGTATTTATTCATGCATCCAAAATATTCGCATAAAACTAAAAATACTATCAACTACCAAGACACATGAGCGCGCTATAGGAAGATAGAGCCGTCAGTGGGTCGCGTAATGACCGGACACTTTACATAATTTGGTGATCGACTGACCCCGAGCCACCCGCCGCAAGTAATGCTGTTTTACCCGCGTCTACCCACTAAGCAATAAGGTTTATTGAATTGTTGTTATTGGTTGAGATATTTATAAGTAACGCAGTTCGAAGCACTGAAGTTCAGAATACAACGAAGAAAAACCACACATAACAATTTTCGTACCTATGGCAAAACACAATTCCCTCAAAACAAATTTTTTTCACAAATTGCCCATCACTAGGATTTTCTCCTGTCTCGTGGATGCGTTCGCAAATACATCTACATCATCACGCCTGTTTTCCCCGAAGGGTTAGGCGGAGGTGTACTAATGTAACCCACAGTTCGACGGTATAGGTCCCATATAATTAAGTTAATCCTATTGATATTAACCGGGCACCAACCCAAACTCCAAGCTGTGACTAAGAATTTCATAGAAATACCTAATAACACTTTGCTCTACCCAGGAATCGAATCTAAAACCTGGAGGTGTAGCTGTTGCTTTTAGGACTGCCTTTTTATCTAAATAAGGCAGTTCGAATACATCCAGACTCGGAAAATCTGTAGCCCATACAAATATTTTTTCCGAGCGAGGATCGAACCCGCAACCTCTAGCGAGGGAGCAGATAACGCACCCGCTGCGCAACTTCAACGGTCATCATCCGTCAAACTCTCCATTTTAACACTATTGTAAAAACACAACCTCCTTTTACGATAACAGCATAAAAACAACAACATAATTATTTTCAACCAGGTGGGTCCCTGCCTATCCTGATGCTTTCGCTGCTGTATGAGGGTATTATAAAAATTAATTAAATGCTAAAACGTTTGCTGGGTAGGTAAAAAGTGTGGATCGAGGGGCCCGGCGCAGCGGGAACCGTCAATCAATGTCCGCGATGTATTGAAATTGCACTTTTTATGCGTTCGCGCAGCTTATAGATGTCGCCGGCAGTGGTGGGATAGCGATTTGGGAATGTGAGAGGTTTTCAATTTTTATTTATTTATTTTTTAATAAATGCCTCATTAGTCTGGTGGTCTCAACCGCGACTGCTACGCTAGGGGTACTGGGTTTGATTCCCGGGTCCAGCAAAGGGTTTCTGGGTTTTTTAGCTTTGAGTTTGGGTTTGTGCCCATTTCATGGCAATACACTCGCCCCCTATTACTTACATGGGACTTACAACATACCGGCGAACTGTGGATGTACATTAGTACACCTTTGCCTAACCCTTCGGGGACTACAGGCATGATGGTACGTATGGAAATATATTTTTTCTCGAGCTAGGTTAGGTTCGTTTAGATTTTTTCAGTATACGTCTTAAGTATATTTAATTTTATGTAAACTGTTATAGGCCTGGCCTCTTTCTTGGAAATTAAATATTATTAAATTCGATAATATTTGTATGGGAAGACGTCATTTATTTTGTGTTATTTCCATTCAATCATTTCCTCAATTCTGCTGGCAATCATAGATCTACAACAATGGTCAACCAGCAAAACGCCGATACGGCGTTCGGTCTTCAAAAATCGCTCTAGCTCCGCTCTTCAACAAGACCGAAACCTCACCACATACGTATTATCAATCGGCCATCGACTCCGGTGACGGACAAAAACTAAACAGACTTAATAACAATTGTGCAAGGAATTCGCCAAATGAGGCTTTTTGTGACAATTCTGACATTTAGTACACTTGTGAATTTCCTCTACTTAAAGGATTTTTTTTATAAAGCATACAACTAGCAATGTGGGTCGCACACTCAGATCAAATAAAAAGTTAAGATGGAACTTTGGGAACAAAGAAGTGACCAGCCTCACTTCTTTGTTCCCAAAGTTCCATCTTAACTTTTTATTTGATCTAAGGTCGCACATTACTAGTATTCTTGTTAACCCCTCGTACTAAGCTGAATGCTTGTGTTACGTATGAGTTTACGTAAGTAATTAATTAATCAATTGATCAATCAAATCGATTGATTTATCTCGAATTATAAAAAAAGGCAATATTCGTGCCTCATTGGTCTAGTGCAAAGTGCGGCCGCTGTGCTAGAGATCTTGGCTTCAACTCCCAGGTTAAGAAAATAAAGTGTTATTGGGTTTTTCTATAAAATTCTAAGTAGCAGCTCGGAGTTTAGATTTGTGGCCGGTTAATGGCTATAGGCTCGCTCTTCATTACATTTCTACAAGCTACATTTCTAAAAGCTAAGCTTAAGCTTTTCTAAGCTTTTTGGAGAATGTAACGATGATGGCATGTTAGGAAAAACTAGCGCTCAAATATATTTTTACCTAAATCCAGGTGACATTTCAAGAAAACAAAAACGATGCCCGCCACTATAATAGTCCAAGATACCGACAACAAACCATCAACATAATCCAACAACTTAACAGAAGCCAGTAAGTGGAGCACAACAATCGAAACCTATTACCATTGACATGGTATTACCATTTAATAGTCCCGGATAACCGGTGGCCACGCAAACGGCTATCGGAATTGCCCGGGAACAGTTTATGAGACATAACAGTCGGGCTCTCCGACTATCTGATGCATTTTTAGATGACTCGATTTTGGGTTAAGACAATCGAGGGCCAGTTTGGTCCAAGTTCAAAAACTAAGAATGTCTTCGAAGCAATGGATAAACTTTAACTATATTTGATATTTATTGGTAATCAAATGAATGACAATCATCTGTTTATGTATATTTAAAATAAATTTAAATACATATCTTAAACTTAAATAAAAACCGGTTCCGCTACAAACTTAAATTTTGAACGGCGGTAGCCTAATGGCTAGGCCGGTGGACTTGCGATCATGTGGTTGCCGGTTCGAAACCCGCCCATTGCACTATCGATGTGAACCCACTCGTAACACAAGCATTTAGCTTAGCACGAGGGGTTAACAAGAATACTAGTAATGTGCGACCCACATTGCTAGTAAGCTTTTTTGCAAAAATAATAATTCATTTCCAAGTTGTATCATTTTTCAAAAATTAAATTAGTATTTATTAGCCTCTACACCATAGGAAGCCGGTTTGATACCCAGACCTTCGTACATACGTAAAAATGTAAACACTCCATATAGGCTATTTCCTCACTAACAGTTATATAAGACAACCATACATACGTTTTGTAAATTAAACCAAGAATTTGAAGGTAATATATATAATTTCTAAGTTACAACTTGGGCCGAACATAGGAAAGCAATTGCCTACGAATTTACTGTTTTAAGGATCAGGAGGCATGCTGCCTTCAGCTCCTGAGGGGCATCCAGGAGACCGTTACAGAGTTTTATTCAATTCTATAAGGAAACGGAATGGAAAAGAAACTTTCAACACTATCGAAATATAAAGAAGAAATCTAAAAGGAACTTTTTAGAAAAAAACTGAAAAGAATGGGTGCTACTGAGAATTTCATATAAAAATTGTCGTTCAAACAAACAGACAGAATTACTTTTGCATTTATAATATCAGTATGGATAAAATTTACACTTACCTATTATAGTAAAGCTGAAGAGTTCGTTTGTTTGTTGAGATGCTAATCTCTGGAACAACCAGCTGTATTAAAAAAAATGTTTAGCCTATAGCCCAATTCTTGTGCAATGTCATAAGCTATCTTACATCACGCTACGACGCTTAGGAGCGGGATAAAGTGGCTGTAAAATATAAAATGAAAAAGACAGTCCTTGATTTTTTTCTTCAATCTTGAATTAACCCAACACTTTACCTCACGCTTTGCACTTTTGTGACTGCTACACCATTAGTATTTAATTTTTCCTATTCTTACCTATTACTTATTCAAGTAGTTTCTGACCTTTAGGATATAGCCAAATGGCAATGATGATCCACTACCATCAAGCATAAAACAGAGGGTCTCGATAAATCGCCACAACATGGCTTCCGCTCGTAAAAGTGACCCTTCGCCATGGCGGAGGCAGGCAAAAGGATAAGTATTCAATAATTTATACAATTGATAAATAATAAATTCGGAGGGGCAGCCATAGTTTTATGTTTGTTTGGTTATTTGATAGTTTTTGTTCGGGGATTTTTGGAAAAAAGCCTATTTCTTATCACCAACTAGCTAACCCAACAGACGCTGTTCTGTCTTATTCAAGTTGAACTGCAATTGTTAAAAAAAAACACGCGAAGTTAAAATAGTTGTTAGGTTATCTGATAAGTTTTAAATTCGTGACACGAATTTAAAACGACATCATGCTTAATTTGTGTTTAGTACTTAAAAGCAAAATTCACGGTGTTGCAGACGTACCTCTATGGTTCTTGGTCTACTATGTAACTCGAGAGAAGAAAAAAAATTGTACGTCCTCAAAAAAAATCGTCATCACCAACCCATTACATTTTCCCACTGCTGGGCACGGGTCTCCTCTCAGTACGAGAGGGATTAGGCTATAGTCCTCCACGCTAGCCTACTGCGAGTTGGCAGACTTCACATGCCGTCAAGAAAATCTCTCAGGCATGCAGGTTTCGTCACGATGTTTTCCTTCACCGTTTAAGCGCGTGATAATTAATTATTAATACGCACATTATATGACTTCGAAAAGTCAGAGGTGCGTGCCTGGGATTCGAACTCGAGACCTTTGACTTGGCAGTCCAATGGTCGTATCATTAGGCTATCACTGCACTTAAACAAAAAAAATATTAAAGGTTAAATCATGAGAATTTTCAGCACTACCAATTTTTTTTAGTAGGATATAAAAAATCATATTGTTATATCTCCAACAAAGAGTGTAACTAACAATATCTTTGAAGAGGCATTTATAATCTTTATCACCGCTGAAAGTTACGACTATCTTATAGACTACAGCACCATAACCACTCTCTCTGCTTACCCATATTAGGCACATAAACAAGCGTGAGCATCATAACTTTACATTAAAGTTCTTATTATACGTCAAGTGGTTTATATAAAAGTGTAATGTGTTATAAAACAAAATGTGTTTAAATCAACGATGCAATACACACGGCGTTAAGTTTTGAACTAATGATCTCACCAGGGCATTTTGAAGGGTTCTCACGAAGAGGAAAGTGAATTTTTTTATATTGCATCCTATTGGTGTATTTGCGTTACAGACTGAATGATGATATTATGACACAAATTGAAAGGAATCTGCTGAAATGATTTGGGCAGGTTGAGAAAATGAATGAAAAAAGATTAGCAAAATGAATGAATAAGGCAAATGTCAGCGGCAGCGTCCGTCGGGAGAGTTCGCTCTAGAAGACCATACACCGATCTTATTGGCGAAGTCCTCGAGAAAGGTCAGGTGCGAAGTATTCGGAACCGGCGCGTGTGTATTATATGATGTATGAATGGAAGAAGCGAAAGAGGTACGCGAGAGTCCTAGCAAGTAAACAAACATTTATTTTGTCACATTTCAAATTACCAACATTATATTCCCACGGCCAACCCTACATCTCGTCAACGATGCAAAAATCTTACGAGTCCAACGCGACATCTCGATTCTACAATCGATCAATTAAATCGAATTTCTTACGATAAAGCGTCAGGACTAACGCGAAAATTTTTCGCACGGAATCGCGCGAACAATCGCGCCCCGGCATAATATCGGATAATACGACCTTTTTGCTATATCCGTTTTCTATATCAATGCACATTCTGCTAAACAACACATCTTACACTGACTTTTGAAGGCATTCCTTTCGCTACACACGAAAATGAACCGAATTGAAACGTGTAAAAATTTACAATCGTGTGCAAATTTTCTGGTGATGTGAGTGTTAATTTATGGACTTTATTCTAAAGGTGGGAAGGGTGATTATTGAGTTATCAAATCGGATGGAAAAGAGCTATCTCATATTAAGGAATCAGTTCTTCATAATGGACCGATTGCATTGTCATGAAGAGTATTGGAGTGATAGGAAAATACCTTTTCGGAAAAAGGCGCGTTTCTATTATTTTGTATGTCTTTGTCATCCATTGTATTGTATGTATTCATGGTCCCCCCTCGTCAAAAAGGCGTGAGTGGGACTTTTATAGATATTGTATGATCGTATCTTCATTTTGATCGAACAATCTTAATTGACTTTTTCATTTATTACGATATGTCGAAATAATAGTACCCAAACTGCGTCGTTAATCTAGTGGTTGTAAGCGCGACTTCTGAGTTCCAAGTTCCTGGGATTGAGTCTCCGTTCAAGCAGTGTAAAATAAATAAGTTTATAGTACCTAAGTGTTTCCATTAAGAAATTGACGATACAAGAATTTACAAAATTCATTTTGGTGTTACAGGTTAAGTTTTGGCTGAAGGGGATTTTAGCACTAAAAATGCGTTGAAAAATCTGATGAAAAAGTGGTAATTGACAGTAACTCTTTTATGAATTGTCCTTCCAGCCTTTCCTATAACATTTTTTGGTCGACTTCCATGCCGTTTGCAGTATTTGACACGAAGCAATCAGACAATTTCTAGGCAGTACCGATATTCGAAGGAAAGACTGGCTATACGTTGTCTTGGGCTTTTGACTACAACTAACGATTGTCATACTGCCGTCGTAACGAAAAAGGGCACAAATTATTTTTTTTAACAATTTAGTTTTAAACATATTTGGAATCAGAATTAAAAGTCCAATCTGCTTATATATTTTGTAAAAAAAATTGAAAAATGTTAGTTGTGCCTTTTTTCGTTACGACGGCAGCATAGGTGTTCGTATGATAACCAGGACCGACGGTCATACAATTTGTCCATTCGTTTCCATACCTCATAAAAACTATCCCTCAAAACTCATAACAAAGTACAGTCAGGCAGAGAAACATCTTAACTAATCCCCAAAACGAACTTGAAAGACGGAACGAATGGCGAAAAATCCCTAGCGAGTGCCTTTGTAACCCCTACAGCGGTTTATGAGCGTCATAATGGCGGTACTTGGGCGTTTTAATGACGTTAAATGAGCGCTAAAGAGCTTCTTGTTAACAACTTCCTACTTCGTTAACTTCGGTGCAGTGTCTTGGGTCAAAAGTTGACAGTTTTGAGCCTGACAGTCTCAACTATGGAATCTCTTTATTGTGAAGAGTAGTACCCATTGAGTCAAAGACGCGACTGGTCCTAGGCGCGACTGCTACGCTAGAGGTCTTGGGTTGGTTAGAGGTCAAGCAAAGTGTTATTGGCTTTTCTATGAAATTGTCAGTAGCAGCTCGGAGTCTGGATTTGTGCCCGGTGAAGCGTTTGTATACAGTGAGTTGTATCTGTTACCTGACCCACCCTAGGTGGGCCGGCGGCGTCTAAGTGGGTCAGGTAACAGCTATAACCCGCTGTACATAAGTACACCTCTGCCGTTATGACGACTATCTATAATGCTACCGCCATGGTCGTATCCAGAATCAATAAATTTTGACTTTTAACTTTAACAAAAAAGCAACTATTTTTTTTATACCACAGTATTAAATATAGCTATACTGAACTTTTTACTAAACCTGCAATGCTCAACCTAGGAGGACCAGGAACGTCACTCACTTCAAAAGTGTTTATTGATTTCTTCAATGAAATTCTATAGGCGCGCCTACTTTTTTTCAGCCTTATGGAACCTCGTCTACTTGAGACGCAAAAATATAACGGAAAGATGGTTGTATACCTATCAGAACACCACTGTTTAACTCCTTCGGAGATACTAGCATGATAACATGCCTATTTCTTATGATTCTGATACAATTCGAAAGGAAACAGAAAAGGTCTAGATCTAAAAAGATGAGTACTTAAAAAAATCCATCCCAAGAACGTCGACACCACAAAACGCATCAACTCAATAAAGTTAGACTACAATATTAAGGTCGTATTACACTTGACTAAGGGACAGCAGTAAAAGCAAATTGGATTTTTTCCAGCGCCCTCTATCGGTGGGATTTAATTATTGTTTTACTGCGTGTTGGAGGGAATCTATGTTAATGTTGATAGCGCCTCCATTTTGTGGATCAACATGTTTGAAATTAAGTTCGGGGACTTCGTAAGTATTTTATTTTGGTATACAAAACTGTTCAAATGGATAAATAATTAGAATCGAAATATTCATGATATAATTCCAATCTTGTCTTAGAGACCAGCCTATACTGGATTCGTACAAATAGATGTATAGCCGCGTGTACTACGAAAAACAAAAAAATAATAATTTGGCGCCTAAAAAGATACGCACAGCTTTAAGTGTTCAAAGTTAGTGTTTTGCGTATCATACACATACATACACGGCACCGTTAGTACCACCTGTTCAACAGAATGAACTTTGACACAAATAGTATCAGTTTGAGGTTCCCATTGCGCTCGTGTTCACATGCTGACCTTACACCCACCGAGTTAAGGGGAAGAGCTAGCAAGTTTTAATATTTATTTCTTCAAGATTTACAAAATCACTTTAACGAGAAACAAAGTAGGTAAGTCTTAATAATGTAATTATAGATATACAAAATAATTATGTCTATAGTAATATGTACCAACTCACGCTAAATACTCGGTTTGTCCTGGAATGGCGAAAATTAGCCCACTATGCCTAATACCAATAATATGTAACAAAAAATAATTTGTACCGCCTGTGAACGTAATCATTTTTTGTATAAAACAACACAACCTATGCCTGGAATTTGATACTATTCAATAACCCTCAATTTTAATATTAGTTTTTCTACTCAACTTTAAATATTGTAAATGCTGTGCAGATCTTTTATTGATTTTAACATATGTCCACTATTTGCTACTTACCAATGTTTATGTTATTATTGTTGATATGCCTTAATAAATAAATAAATAAATAAACCGTCTGTATTTACCAGTTTACAGAATCTAAGATTTTTTTCATAATTGCCTTATATCTCTGCTAATAACAGGCATTACACTGCCACTCATATTAGAATATTGCTATGATTATCCATTCATCTCATCAAACCATTAACTGTTCCATTGTTGAGCACGGGTCTCCTATCAGAATGTGAAAGGTTAAGCTATAGTCTACTTCGCTAGCCAAGTGCGGGTTAGCTATGTCCTCTTTTACTGTTTTATGCGAGTGATTTGTACTTTTTTTCTAAAATTCACAGATGCGTGTCTTGGTTTCTTACAAAAGACCTAAGGCTTGGCTGTCCACAAGGCTATCAGTGATTATAATCAGCCAATCCCTATAAATGTCTTATTTATAATTCTAATAAACTTGAGGATTCCCATTTTATAGACCTATAGTAGTTTCAACTTTAATTGGCAACCGTTTTATTGGGAAATTAATGGTCCATATTTTATTTTACAAGCTCTTTTAATGTTAAAACCATTTATTAACTCTAAATAGGGATATGTTACTAAAGATAAATTACATTTATTTATGTAAATATATCTAAGACAATTTTTTTTTACTAGCAATGTGGGTCGCACATTATTAGTAATCTTGTTGACCCCTCGTACTAAGCTACAGTTTGTTCGAAATAAGTAAGCTGATCGGAAGTTGTCTGCAAGTGGTTTAGAAGTGGTAAATTTTAATAGAAAGAGTCGGTGTAAAGATAATTAGAGTCGTATGTGTTTCACATTTCTAATTATTTTGTTTACTAATTTCGATATTTATGTATTAAAACACTTATTTAACCGATTTTATCACCGCGGTAGTTCGGAACGGCTAACTTCCGATCGGCTTACTTATTTCGAACAAACTGTAAATGCTTGTATTACGAGTAGGTTCACGTCGGTAGTGCAATGGGTGAGTTTCGAACCGACAACCACATGATCGCAAGTCCGACGCCCTAGCCATTAGGCTACCGCCGCTTCACACGCTACAAGTCAATGTTGTAATTTTTTTTAACTAGATAGCACTCTCTTGAATTTCTTCCAAGGCCTTAATTTTCTACATCTAAATAAAACCAACAGACACGCTTTTATAGATTTGACTGACGAACATTTGTAAATTAAATTGTAAAGTGTGGCTAAATCGCTGATAAATCGCGAGTTCACTCAATAATCGTGCAGTTACGCAAAATAGTCAAATAATAATACCTATAAATTTAGAATGATGCAATAAATAAACGTGGGGAACATTTAAAACAAAAATCTCTAATTAACTTTAATAAGTCAATAATTAATCAATAGTCAATAAAAACATTTTATATAAAAGCGAAATATCGAAGCGTCAAAAGCTTCCCCTTAACAAGATCCCATGAATCATTGTTCGGTATGAAACCTCTATGAATAAATGTCGTAACCCTTAGTACGCCGCCATTACTACAATTCACCCGCCAAGATATTATCTAAATACGGAATAACTATATTATTATAAAGTGCTTGATTTGTTCATAATTTTGTATGAGATTTTGTGTACCTATAAAGTACTAGTTGGTACTAGAGATTTCGGTCGCATCGTACCTTCTAGACATTTTGAGACAAAAGATATCCTATATCGTTTTTCAGGATAATCAATAGGTATTTTTACGAAATTTTATCTAAAATCGGTTCAGCGATTCGTATTTACAATATCAGTAGGGATATGGATTTAAAATATTTTACAAACATAACATACCATCACGCCTGTATTCCCCGAAGGGCTAGGCAGAGATGTACCAATTTACACCCACACTTCGCCCTATGTTTAGGTCCCATGTAATAGGGGGTGAGCATATTGCCATTAAACAGGCATAAACCCAAATTCCGAGCTGCTACTGAGTATTTAATGGAAAAACCAAATAACACTTTGCCCAACGTAGCTAGAACCAAAATACCTATAAGACAGTGTTAAGTTAGTGTAGCTTCTGCTATTCGGGCTGGTATTATTGAAAATTGTTAGTAAATATATTATACCTAAATACTGTGTCGAAAACTAAGTTTATAACATTTTACGGAAGAGTAAAAACCAAGTCCCCATATAATTAACAATTCTGTAATAAGTAGGAAGCATTAATAACATGTACTTCGTCCCTAAGGCATGTAGTTTGTCACGAAAAAATTACAGACACTGATGTCTGGAATATATAGCTTGAAGCAATAAATTAATAATTACTGCAGTTTAAAAACACATGAAGAAAATAAAATAATTATAGATGGGTTGCACAATAATTTTAAACAAACGCTCAATTGATTGTCAGATGTTTCAATTTATTTTGATCTAGTTTTAATTACAACGAATCGTTTATTCGCAATAAAGTATGTCCATGTGGGAGTTCATAAATTATAAGAACATTATATGGTATCCAATTAAATCATTTTGCAATAAATGTAGAGATTATAATAATATGAAATATATTTTTGATAAAAATGGCACAGAGCTTAACTTTAGTTTCAAGACCAAATAAAAAGTTAAAACCGGCAGTTTTCCAAAGCCTTAAAAATACTGCCAAGCCTCATATAACTTTTATAGGCAACAATTTAAAGCAACTAGTTAAATGTAACGGAATAAGTTATCGCTATGCAAATTCGGCAGTTAACTTGGCTCTGATTAAAACTGCACGTCATAACTGTAATGGGGCAGCAGTTGACGGTCCGTTAAACTTTAGTTAGCTTTACTTTTGATTTATGGTGCAACCGGAAGTTTTTTGGAATGACTTCGAACTTTATTCTTGCAGGTAGGTAAATCTTTTGTTCTTATAAATGAACTAGCTGTGCCCCTTGGTTTCATCCTTTTTACTCAGCTCCTAAGGATCGTAGTGTGATGCTAGCCTATATATAGCCTTCTTCGTGAATGTGGCTATCCTAAACAAATTGAACTTTTCAAATCAGACTCGTAGTTTCAGAGTTTAGCACGTTCAAACAAACGAACTCTTCAGCTTTATTATACATAATATTAGTACCTATAGATTAATTTATCAAAATATGCATCTTAACTTTTGGATTGAAGATTAATAATTTCTGTGATAGTTAATACATACCTGTATTATTTTTATTGAATAGAACTTCATGAATAAAAAATATTCTAAAATTAACCAAGCTCCATTTTATCAATTTACAGAACGAGATAAAGGTTTTATCTACATTAAATTTATAAGGAAATACTCAAAGTATAGGACAGATTGTGCAAATAAAATAAACAGTAGGATCATTTGAGACGGGGCAGTCAGTAAGGGGTGAACTAGATTTAGCATAGAGGAAATGAACAGGAAAACGAAGTGATAATACTAACTTATAATAACTAAATTATTCAAATTTAAAATAAAACCATATATTTTGGAAATAAAACCAACACTATAAGTTACATGGCTTATCTTTCTCAAATCTAGAAATCCTGGGTCATTCCCAAGGTCCAACAGAATTATTGGGTATTCTTGAAAATTTTCAGCAAAACCTCGAAATTTTAATCTGTGCCCGGTTAACGACTATAAGCTCCGCCCCTATTACATAGAAGTTCAATGTGGTATACTTATTGACCTAAGTGTGGGTGTACATTAGTACACCTCTGTTTAATTCTTTGGGGATTACAGATGTGATGGTATGTTTTAAGTGCATAAGCACCAAGGATACAGTAAGAATCCTCATGCTAAACAAATATTTAAAATAACCGAAAAATTTACAATTATAAAGAACTCACTCAATCTTTATGACATAAAATGTGGAAGTGGTCTCGGTAGCTTAAGTAGTAGCTAAAGCGTACGGTGTACTTAACCGGAGGGACGAAGGTTCGAATCGTGCCTGATCATATAAAAATACTGATATTCAGCAACATCTAGTAAGACTGGAACCCGACCCTATCATAGTCGGGAAAAGGCTAGAGAAGGATACATTTTTCAGACATATTAAAACCGATCTCCCCTACACGCGTTGTTGACAAATATGTGCAATAAAACAACGGAGTATTGGCTTTTCAAGTCACTTTATCAATCGTGATGGGCAACATATTGTAGCAAACTGCTTGCCAGGGGGTATGGGAGATGGAACATACCATCACGCCTGTATTCCCCGAAGGGTTAGGCAGAAGTAGTATTAGTAGTGTCGCTCTGGCATGTCTAGGTACATGCTAGAATAAATGGGTCCGAACGTACAGCGAAGTATTAGCTCAGTTTGGATTTGCGTCTTGTATTGGTGAGATACTTCCCCCCCCCCCCCTGTTACAAGGGACCTAAATACGGCAATCTGTGTGTGTATGAGGAAAAATGAAAATGAAATTTTTTTAACTTAAAAGTAGATTACAGTAGCTACATTAGGGATATTCTTTAAAGCAAATATGTAGCAGTAGCAGCTCGGAGTATGAATTTGTGCCCGGTCAATGGCAATAGGCTCGCCCCCTATTACATGGGATACCGGTGAAGTGTGGGTGTACATTAGTACACCTCTGCCTAATCTTTCGAGGAATACAGGCGTGATGGTATGCAAATATGTATAACAGTATATACCTCTTCTTAATTCTTCGAAGATAAAGGTAACGTTAATATGTTTATATTTCATCTTTATTAAACATCACAAAACAAAATCCGTTCAACCAGAAAAAATAAATATAACGCGTAAGATGTTAACCCGCACGCCGCCACCCCGAACTCGATAAGATTGGCCCCTCAATAAATAATTTGGCAACATTAGCATATGTCGATTTATCTTGCGAGTGGGGTCTAGAATTATTATTTATAGCCCTACCGACCCCTCACACTACATACGTTAACTAAATCCAAGGCAAGATTTCTCATGGAGTAGATAAATTAGAAAGATGTGCCGTGACGGATGAAGTTTGTACGAGTTGTTTTTGGCGACCTCGAAATAAGAATATAGAGCATGTATTTATTAATAAAATTTCGAAGCTTGAATGTTGTGATTTTGGGTATGTACAAAGAATCTTAAGATCTACTGAATTTATTCTCGTTCTTTCAACGTTTCTACTCCATTCATTCTACTTATATCATATCGTTATTGTCTCATATATGGGAAAAAAACTTTCAAACAACTAATGAATTATTGTGTTTTGTTATCATTAATCACCTAATTGTAATCCGTAATTACCAACCAAGTGAATCTGCAACCCGCTATACTAGTAAAGTCGCCAATGAGAACTCCATTGCACATCGAGAAAATCTCAGCATGAAGAACATGGATAATTTTTTTTAACCAAGTCTCCCGAATAATAATGCTCTTGTAGCGAATGGTACAGAGATCAAAATTAATTGGTAAAATTACTTCATGCATCATTTCCTACACTTAAAATAGGTACAAAAATTAGGCTTGTCGTATCTGCGAAAGTCATAGCTCTCTACTCTATGGACCGATACTGGTAAAGATTCCCTGTACCTCATCTATGAGCGTAGCCGGGGATTCGCTTTGATTATCCAAGTTTGATGTCTTAACTCCAATTTCTAGTTTGTATTAGCATTTTCCAATTTGTATATTTGAATAACAAATTGCGAATAATATTATTATTGGAAAAAAAATTTTGTTTATTATTTTTTTACTTGATGATACAAAGTTCATTGTTTTAGGGAGTTTCTTTTATCCTTTCAGCGTTTCGTCTAGAGCTATATACATACTGACAGTTTTTCTAGATTTTTCGTTACGACGATTTTTATAACAATAAAAGTGTACCTATATAAAAGACTAACTAAAAGTAGGTACTTTGTAGGTTAAATGCATTACAAAAAAGTTTGTAATTGTTAATCAGAGACATTTTCTCGATTCAATCGATCTCAAAATTAATATTCAAATAAGTACTTGGTAAAAAAAATAACCAAATCTAATAAATAAAATTAATTTCATAACAAGCAACAGTGAAGGTGCGAATAAGGGAGGAAGCACACAGCGAGACAAAGCGACTGCGATTACCGTTGACGTGCGACACGACGGCTACAACCGACCGATTAATAATCCGTATCAACGATGGAGTTAATTAAAATCAAACATTTTGTTTATCACAGCCCCCTTCAGGGGGAGGAAATTTATTTGTTTGATTAATGTCATTTAGTAAAACGAGGTTCACTGATGAATTTGATGTTTTGTTTAATCGTGTGAATATGATTTGAATAAAGCTATTTAGGGATATTGTTTGTTAGAATATTTTGAAAGTATGTAGGTCCTTATATATATTCATTCCTGTATCTTGCCTAAAAAGTAGGTATGTTTTTGTTTCCTTTCTTGTCATTCATCATCACGTCTGTATTTTCCTAACACCCACAGTTCGCCAGAATTTGTAGGTCCCATATAAAAGGGGGCGAGCAATTTTCTTATAGAAAACCTAATAATACTTTTCTTGGGGTTTAAACCTTTTTATGCTTAGTACCAAGTTACTTTGATCCAAATAACCTTCTCACATACTAAAGCCGTTTACAAACCAGTGCAACAAAAGAACTTACTGGACTAAATATCTTTTTATCAATGAGCCTTTAAAAATACATAAAAAAACCCTACAGTAGCATCTTTCAACACGTCAAGGGTTAAAAGTCGTAAAAAAGATCGAACAAACGGAACGACTTCCATTTATCAGAGTAGGGTAGAAGACACTTAATCAAAGTATCACAATATACCGTCTATAACACGGACATGAATATTTATAAGAGAATTAGGCGCGGTCGCGATGACAAGTCGCATGATTGGAGGCGGTGCGACTTGCCTTAATTGTTGCCGGGAGCCTTAGCAATGGCTTGTTCTTTTCTTTTTTTTTGTAAGGCATTGTTTGCAATACAAGGTTTGAATAAGATTAATCGGGATTAAATTAGATTATATTTATAAATTAGGAACAATATGTTAGTGATGGCAGAAGCTGGATGCGAAAAGAGGAGGACAGGGTGAAATGGCACACTCTAGGGGAGCGCCTACGACCAGCAGTGGAATGGCTAATGCCGTGTGGCTTATCATGAAAAACAAAGCGGTTGACACGTGCCAAAAAAACAACCACATTGATTCCACGAACTCAATTAGAAAAGGCTCTACACAGAATAACATCAGCTTCTAACAAATTAAAAAATTCTAAAACCAAAACAAAACAAATCCATTTGAAAAACGGCACAAAACAAATAGAAATATGAATTGGCCGAGTGTCCACAATCCTGGTTTAATATGACGTTGGTCATCTGATCCTGGCTCACGCTGCTAATCCTTCAACTAATAGCCCCGGGGAAACCCTAGCTACGTTTACAAAAACCAGACAACAACACACAATTTCAAATCTTATCTCACTGTCATACAGTCACAACTCGAATGACGGAAATATCTTAAAACTTTGTTTGGTGAGAACAAACGGAACTCGATCTTCTATTCGAAGCGGTAATGTTTAAATTTGATTGGGAATAGGGTTGTTTAGCGAAATAATTTTTAGGGTGCAATAGTCCGTCTGTTGAAACGTGAAAGCATTCTTGTGTAAGATTATGATGTTAGGGAATGTGGCGTAAGTAGTGCTCGTGGTGTCGGAGACATTATATTTTATAGTTTGGACGATTTATTAAAAAAATCCCCTCAATTTGACGCCCCTGCTACAGACGCTGAGTTATTTGGGCGCAGTTCTTTCTTTATGGGAATATCTATCACCACTGTAGATAATACAGTCGTTAGATGTCCAGTGGGCAGATAGTCTCATGATATTTTAAAACGTGGAAGTAACCTTAAGTGGGCGGTAAACTGCGGTAAAAATGGCTTGGGCGTCGGACTTGCGATCATGTGGTTGCCGGTTCGAAACCCACCCATTGCACTACCGACATGAACCCACTCGTAATACAAGCATTTAGCATAGTACGAGGCGTTAACAACTTAACAAGAATACTAGTAATGTGCGACCCACATCGCTACTTATTTCAGACCAATAATTAAGTATTCATTATAAAAACTACTATTATGTAAGGCTGTTAAAAAGAAGAAACTGAAGTATAATTGCTATGCACCATATTTATCAAGCCAGCAATGGATAAAAAACTAGATCGAACTTATTAGGTTAATTTGCATAACTTACAACCATTGTTACAACATTAATTAAACAAAGTAGTGCCACTTTTACTGCCACGCCATTCAAAATACCTTCGCCTTAAAAATAAACACGAGGATTCCTTTTCCCACTTCCATCGACCATGGCAGTACGCGCCTCCTCTTATTAAGAGGAAATAAATTACTGCCGCCAACTAATTGGATCCTTAAAACATTTTTTTTTGTCCAAAGAATTTATGCAAAACACTTGGCGTGGACAAATTAAAAGTGCTGGAGAAAAAAAAAGTATAAATTAATGCACCCAGTCGCATCTGTTTTAATTATGTCACTGTTGAACGGGATATCGTGGATAAGACTGTCAAATTTTGAAAATGGAACGATCGTTTTGTTTACAAAATACTTAAATATATAATCTTAGAATCTGTAGCGATAAAAAATATTGTTTATTCCTTTTATTAAAATACGACCCACGGTTCTACACTCGTTTACCGCAAGGTGTGATATTTATAATTTAAATCCGTATAAAACGTTGTTTCTTTTGAATAAAAAGGTAACCAATTATTAGAAATTAATCTCAATCTCAACATGCATTAAATATTAGAAATCAAAATAACATGAAAGGTTGATATAAAATAAAAAATCCCTAAAATCAAATAAATATTTATTTTAAATAATTCTAACAAATATTATCCACATTAAGCTTTTACCGGGAGCTTCTTAAAATTAAATGTGATGCCATGGAGGGTCAAACTGCTTTGTAATCGACACAATAAATCTAAACTTTCACTAATTACTACTGAATGTATCAATAATATGCTAATTTTTATATTACATCATGTAGATAACAATGTGTTAATTCCATGTTTTGACTTTAGAGGCGGTATTATTTGTGTTTTGTAATATATTATTTCTTAATAGTAGAATGACTTCAGTGGTCATAAAAGCGGCTGCATAAGCATGATAGTTCTGGGTTTGATTCCCATGTAATGCAGTGTTATCAGATTTTTAGTAGTCCTCGACTATTGGGTTTCTGCATGGTTAATGGTAATTGACTCGCTCCTTCTTATTTAAAAAGGAAGTAATCATACCAGCGAACTGTTGATGTATTCATCAATACATCTCACCTTTCTATGTGCGTTTGACCAACGGCAGGCAAGTAGGTATTTTCATAGTCATACCATAACGCCTGTTTTCCCCGAAGGGTTAGGCAGAGGTGTACTTATGTACACTCACAGTTCACCGGTATTTTTGGGTCCCATGTAATAACGGGCGAGCCTATTGCCATTCACCGGGCACAAATCCAGACTCCGAGCTGCTACTGAGAATTTCATAGGAAGACTCAATGACACTTTGCTCGACCTGGGGATCGAACCCAAGACCTCTAGCGTAGCAGTCGCGATTGGGACCACTAGACCAACGAGGCAGTCATTTTCATAGTCAGAAATCAGTTATTAAAGATAGACTACTAGTAGTACTTTTTGAACGTTATTTTTACGTAATAGACAGCCCCCAAAACTTTCACCGCCTCTTAGTGTTTTTATCTGGGAAGAAGAAGTATGATATAGGAACGTAATATAATTCTCAAACCAAATCCTAACATCCTAAGTACCAAAATTTATCACGCTAAAACAAAATGTCCCCGATCGGTCACACCACAAAGAAAAGCATCAAATAATATTTGGCCCAAAGCCTTTTAAAAGCAATTCAAAGAAATGAAAGTGAAAAATACATTCAAAAATACAAAAGACGAGTCTTTTCATATGCAAATGTCCTTGGAATGGGGACTGGTGGTATTTTTCAAAACCTTTACGGAGATATTTTGATTTTAAAATGGGATTTTGTTGGCCAGTAAATGCATTGCTTCGGGATGAGTGTGTTTTAAAATGCGTTCGGTAGATTGTCGCTGAATTTCAAATCGGCGGTGATTTCTTTGTCCGTTCTGTTAAATTAAATAATAACATAAGCGGCGGTAGCCTAATGGCGAGGGCGACGGACTTTCAATCATGTGGTTGCCAGTTCGAAACCCACCCATTGCACTACCGACATGAACCCTATCGTAACACAAGCATTTTGGCTTAGTACAAGGGGTTAACAAGATTACTCCACATTGCTAGTAAGCTTTTATAAAAAAAAAAGCTTTTCTTTCTATCCTTCGAATATCGATATTGCCCAGAAATTGGGATGAGGAAGTCTGATGACATTCAAATCGTATAAAATACTGATATTCAGCCACATCTAGTGAAATCTAGACTCCGAGCTGCTACTATGAATTTCATAGAAAAACTCAATAACACTCATCTCGACCTGGGAATTGAACCCAGGATCTCTAGTGTAGAAATCGTGCTTAGGGACACTAGACTAATGAGGCAGACTATTAAGTATTTATTATCTACTATTAGTTTATTTAGTTACCTTAAAAAATAAAACTAACGATAAAAATTTGTATAGTCGGATTATTATAACATTATTTATTGTTGTATACATTAGGTACAATATCCGGTGGCAGACAAAATAAAAACAAAATTAAGCATTAAAAGCAGAAACTTCTATCGAAATCGGGCAAAAGCACGAGACTTAGTAATAAATAGAAAGGATATCCATCTTAGCCTGAGAAATATCGCATACACCTCTCTCCCTTACACTTGCTGTAATTTCTATATAAGCTGTCTCCCTCACTCCTCAAAGCACGTGACTGGCGTACTAGTTGCATGAAGTTTTCCCTCTTTATGGCAATTTCCCATGAAAAATCACCTGGCGAGGTAAAAGCGGCGTGCCAAATTAGTTTCCTAGGCGAGTCATGATATGAAATTGTTTTAGTAAGTTTTAAGCAATGTCTAGAAGTTTAATATAAATGTAATTAATTGCTTCATTAGATTAGTGGTCCATCGCTTCGGTAGAGGTCTTGGATTCGATTGCCAGGTCGAGCAATGTAGTATTGGGTTTTTCTAAATATTGCACTACCGACGTGAACCCACTCGTAATACAAACATTTAGCTTAGCACGAGGGGTTAACAAGAATACTAGTAATGTGCGACCACATTGCATTACATGGGACCGACTTAAACCGCGGGTAAAATCTAGTAACATAATAAAACCAAAATTTACAAGTCAGCCGCCATAACTAAACCCAGGGCTAACAAACCCTCATAACAGCGGTATGCAAATACAAATTGATTAAAACAATAACAATAAACCAGAGAAATCGAATAAGGCATCGATTCTCCAGATGTATCGATACGATTCGATCGCTGTAACGATTATTGTTCCTTACTAGGTATGCCGTAATTACTCGATACTATTGTCTCGAGCGATTTATCGATTGTCGGCGAAACGATTTATAAATTGTTGTTTTAATTGACGATAGAATTAATGATGGATATTATGAGAATTAAAGACGGTATGTTGGTACACATACCTACAGATAATATTTAAGATATTAGAACTTGATTGGGTAGTAACTCAATATGACGGGATGGATCTACATCCATGGTCCAATCTGCTAAGTTCATCACTTACCACTCACTCATTTCGCTAAAATTAATATCTTTTAACATACCATCACGCCTATATTCCCCGAAGGATTAGGCAGAGGGGCACTAATTGTACATCCACATTTCGCCTGTACGTTTAGGTCCTATGTACCAAATAGGGGGCGAGCCTACCGGGCACAAATCCAGACTCTGAGCTGCTACTGAGAATTTCATAAAAAAATAATATATTCATCATAAATGGTATTTACAAATTTTGTACGTTCAAAATAACTGATAAGTAGTTCGTGTCTGAACTTTGTCGTTCCGAACAGCCGCGCAGGTAAAACACTAAGTATTTTTTTAATTAAGTATCGAAATTAATAATGATAATCGCCAATGCGAAACATATAAATCCTCAATTTTCTTCACACAGATTTTTTACACTTGTAGACAACTTTAGACACGCACAGTTATTTCATAACATAACATAACATACCATCACGCCTGTATTCCCCGAAGGGTTAGGCAGAGGTGTACTTGTGTAAATACCCCCACATTTCGCCGGTATATTTAGGTCCCATGTAATAGGGGGCGAGCCTATTGCCATTAACCGGGCACAAATCCAGACTCCGAGCTGCTTCTGGGAATTTCATAGCAAAAACCCAATAACACTTTGCGCGACCTGGGGATCGAACCCAAGACCTCTAGCGTAGCAGTCACGATTGGGACCACTAGACCAACGAGGCAGTTATTTCAAAAGAATATTAACTTAATGGCCGCTCTGACGTTGCATTCGAGTGCGGTAATGCAAAGAGAGCGGCCTTAAAGTTAGTTGATACATGTACACACGTGTGTACCCGTGCGTACCTACATTTCCTAGAGGTACCTACATAAACAAAAATATATAATTTCATCATATAGGACTAACACGGTATGGCAGAATGAATACAAAAATGGCTATCGTAATGCAGTACACATCGTTAATAAAAACCGGTGTTTAATCATACATATTATTATTATGTTCAAGTTATTATTTTTATTTAATGTGTGTGAAACGGGGTGTCTCTACAAACATAATTAACAAATGAGAAGAACACCCAGATTCGGATCAAATATCCTTAGAGCACACAAACGTTGCGAAGACCCGAAGAGATGTACTAATGTAGGTAAGTACGTACCATTCGCTGGTATATTAACCCAATAATACTTTGCTCGACCTGGGGATCGAACCCAGGACCTCTAGCGTGGCAGTCGCGCTAAGGACCACTAGACTAATGAGGCAGTGAAAAAAATGTCTTAATTCATTTTATTATTATCAAGTAACATGGCTAATAAGGTACGTTTTGGTCCTATGTTATATGGGCCGAGTCTATTGCCATTAACCGGGCACAAATCTAAACTCCAAACTGCTACCGAAAATTTGATCGAAAATCGAATAACACTTACAGCTGGACTTGGGAATCGTTTTTTTTATATTTACAAATGGATTTTAAAACTCACTCTATATTTAAAGGTTCAAAATCAACTGGCCGTCCGAGTCCGGACACGCGGCGACACCGCACCGATCGAATTTGTCCGGGATTAGTGTGAGTGCCGCTTTTTCATTATTTCACCGAGTGTCTTAAGCCAAGGTTCAACACGAGGATGGAATACTAAATAAGATCGGTATTTACTACAGATTTTTAGTTCGTATTCTACTTTTTTGACTAAGAATAGTTTTAATTTTTATAATGTTAAGTACTAGCTTTCCGCCCGCAGCTTCAACCGCGTGGTTTCTCGGCTTTTCTCTACTATAATATGGATGTATACTACATATATCCCTTTCTCTTGTATCACTCTATCTATTGCTGAAAACTGCATTAAAATCCGTTGCGTAGTTTAACAGATCTAAGCGTACAAACAGCGGGAGCTACTTTGTTTTTATACTATGTTAAGATTTAATTTTATTACTGGCTTGATTTTATTATTGTTTATAGTTCCCAAGATCCGGAAACGAACAAAGGTTTAAGAGGTTGGAAAAAGGATCATGGAACTAAAGTGGAGGTGGGCAGGACACTTGGCTAGACGGAGTGACGACAGGTGGAGTAAGGCAACGACTGAATGGTGGCCGAGGGATGGCAGTAGGAGTGTCGGGCGTCCAGCAGCAAGATGAGTCGACGACATAATTCAAGTCGTTGGGCACACTTGAATAAGAGTGGCACGGGACCGTGGTGGATGACATAAACTAAGGGATGCCTATACTCAGTAGTAGGTGAAGTCAGGATGTGGATGATCTGCGGACGAATGCTACAGCGCTCCCGTAGCCCCGGCACTACAGTGGTGACGCAAAAAGCCGAGGTTTGTTTTAGTCGGTACCTCGCTCTTTTCATAGCGGAGTCCGCCATACCACAGCGCTCTTCCTGGAGTGGTCTGTAGTGCATAAAGCATTGGGTTGGAAATGCTTATGTTAACAAAAAAAGGCTGTGGATGATAATGATGATGATGATGTTGTGAACATAACATTCCATCACGCCTGTATTTCCCGAAGGGTTAGGCAAAGGTTCGCCAGAATGTTGAGGTTCCAAGTAATAGGGGGTGAGCCTATTGCCCCTAACCGGGCACGAATCTAGACTTTAAGCTGCTACTGAGAATTTCATAGAAAAACCCAATAACACTTCACTCGACTAGGGAATCGAACCCAGGACCTTAAGCACAACAGCCACGTCTAGGACCACTAGACTAATGAGGCAGGTAGGACCTACGCAAAAGTCTTGCTGATCTAGTACCGATCATCGTGCGTCGATTCATTAGAACTAGTGACTGAAAGATATAATTCCTCTGCCTAACCCTTCAGTGACAGATAACATCTTAACCCTTCTTTTATCAAAACAACTTTATCATCTGCTTCTTCCATTAAAATAGATTGTTCTTCAATAGCAGTTAATATCGGGATTGCAGTATCAATGACCAATGTGTCGGTCGTCTTATGTCTAAGTGGTGAGCGCGCGCCACGTCAAAATTACACGTTGCCTGGCGTAATTGTGATTGGATTTTGTGTCTTTTTTACCCATTTTTTAGGGTTCCGTGGCAGAAAGTGAAGTGAAGTTATAGGTAATCTCTGGCTCTACAGAAACGATTTTTAATTTCTAATAACCTGAGAAATGAAAATACTTTTTCGTGGTACCTAGTCGGATTTGCAAAATAAGTCGGAGAGTGGGTCAAGTATACCGTTGTATAACATGATGTGCGTATCGTAATCTCGTCACTACATAAACAATAGTTTTCGCATAATTTTCAGGCAGACATTCACACGAGCATAGAGTCTGGTGCCCTAAAAAGACTTGTATCCATGGCAGTGAAATAAATAACAAAATAGGCACGTACTTAACTCTACCAACTTTACTAAAAAAATTACGTTCCGATTAGTAGCTCAACTTTGCTAATGGTTGTGCTGTTGAAACTAATTCCCAACTGGACCAAATATAAGTGTTTGTGTACCTATACCTATAAGAATTTGTTTGTTGTTATGTTTAAACGTGCTTTAAGATGCTAATGCCTCAGGCTTTGTTTAAAAAAGTTGTTCGTAGACATTTTATCTAAACTTATAAATATTTAAAAAAACACACAATAAACACCGTATTACGAAATAAACCCTAAAATTAATATAAATTGGAATAAACAGTGCGTGCTCCAACTAAAGAACATACGGAACCAATTCAGATATATCCGACTCAATCCTGCCGATCAATGTTTACCTGACTTTTTTCACATCTAAACCCTTTGTTTCGTTCGTGAGAACACTGGATCGGAAATTACCATTTTTAGATATTGGATTATCAAGATCCACACTCGATTTGAGGTTATTTAAAAAACTCGATCGGCAGAATCGATTCGGAATATCGAATAACACGGTTTGGGCGGTGTCCTGCGATGTAACGATCAGAATTATTTAGTCGAGTTTGAATAATTTTGCGAACTTACCGGCTATTGACTGATGCAGCGTTCGAGACGCCATCTACCGATGGTTTTCTGTAACAATGAAAAAAACAATTAGTTGAATAGAAACACCATCATGCCTGTATACCCCGAAGGGTAAGGTAGAGTTGGAGTGATGTGCACCCACTGTTCGCCAATATGTTTAGGTCTCAATTGTCGTCGTAATATGGGGCGAGCCTAATGCCATTAACCGGGCACTAATCCAGACCCCCCAGCTGGTATTGAGAATTTTATAGAAATCCCAAATAACACTTTGCTCGACTTAGGAATCGAATGGACCTATATTTTAACAAAACCAACAATTAGAAAATTAGTAATCAAGCGAGAAAACATTAAAACTAAATCTGTGTATAAACACAAAAACTAAGTCTGTCTAACATACCTACTGGTATCTAACACTTAAGCGATTATTAGACATTGAAATAAAACTACTTTTTATGGATTAAATTTTTTACGGATCGGGAATTAAATAATACCAATAGGTACGCGATAAAATCCGGAAAAAAGTAATTTTGTAAGTCTGTGTTAAAAACTATTCCCTTTTCATAATAATAATTTACTTAATAGCTTGGCATTTATTTATTAGTTTCATACTTACACCCAGTATGGATCCGGAAGACTGGAACTAGCTCCATAGTGAGGAGCCAGGTGGTAAGGACTCACGTAATTTACCATTGGAACTGCATACATTTTGCTTTAACACTCTTATTTAATTAATGTCTATGAAACTTTCAGTCTATTTAAATTAAGTAGTAAGTTCTACATGTTTTTATAAAAGTATAAATCTTGAAAAAAATGGTTATTGGGTTATAAGACCAAATTTATATGACACAAAATACCTCAAAATAAAGGGAAATACGAAAGGAGATTTGGACAGTCACCTTCAAAATTGAATTAGCCCTTATTTAGAGTTTTATTTCTCATCAAAACCCCCCTTTCTTAAGCAAAGACCGGTATGATTGCTCTCGATGGTATGAATTTTCTACAGTATTATCATAATCAATACGCATAAAGTCGACATTGTTGCAATAGAAAAAATGTAAAGAATTCCTACATTTTTGCGACTGAAGAACCTAAGTTTTTTTTCTCATGTCTGTAACGTACGATTACAAAACTGCTTATGTAAATAGGCATAATAGTCAGCAAAGTCAAACGAAGTGGACTCCGCTTCGACGACAAAAACCTTCGCATTCCTCATCTTTTGAAAAAGCCGCGACCGTCACTAAATACACTCTAGTTGACAGAAAGCCGACGGGTCCCGATCTTAACCGAAACGAATCGAACAATAGTTCCACTTAGCGGCCCACAGATGTCGTTAGCGCCTGCTGCGCCCGCGCCGCCTGATGCGCAACATGCAGTGATTAGAAATTTGTGTTGTTCCACGTTCCTGCTGTTTGCAAGAAGCGGTTCATTTGTATTTTAGTAATTACTTAAGTACTTTATTTTTTTTATTTCTGTACATTCTATATATTTTTTAAATAAAATTCATGACTGTCTGCTGCATTGTTAATTTATAATGAACTAGCTTCCCGCCCACGGCTTCGCCCACGTAGTTTCTCGGCTTTTCTATACTAAAATATGTATGTATTATACATATAAACCTTCCTCTTGAATCACTCTATCTATTAAAAAAAACCGCATCAAAATCCGTTGCGTAGTTTCAAAGATTTAAGCATACAAAGGGACATAGGGACAGAGAAAGCGACTTTGTTTTATACTATACTCCATTTGGTTAGGTACTTAACTAAAGGTAAACAAATCATAAAAAAGGTTCTTTTATAGGGCCATTTTTCATCTTGAAATAAAACGTAACCAAAATAAATTATTTAATCATTCAAAATAATTTTCCTTTACTATAGTAGCATATTTTACTACTTTGTTTATTATTAAATGGTAATTATAAATTCTTAAGCTTGCGACCAATAAATAAATCAAATCTGATAATTATGTCATAAAGTATTGCAATGTGCCTACTAGAAAGAATCTAAAAAGACAGGAAATCAAAACCTTTTTCTACATAATAGACTTTTGATAACTCGAAAAAATTAAGAAGTAGTACCGCGAGGAAGCGCGGCAAAATAATTAACCGATATTATACTTAGTCGGGTAACCAGACGCCATTCGTAACAGTTTGTACTTTCGTTCGTTTTTGTGTTTCTTTTGCCGTAAATTGTATTATTTAGTTATAGTTTTGTTTGTTCGTTGTTTTTATTGATTGTTAGATGTGTTGTTATTAATTTCACTCCCAATTCATAAGATACCATTGTAATAAAGGTTGAAGAGCCCTGAACGCCGCCATTTTTATTGTTTACCTTTAGTTAAGTACCTAACCAAATGGAGTATATGTACCTAGTGATATTTTGATATGACTAAAAATATGTATCTAATATAATTTAAATAATTGAAATATCTACTAAATTTAATGTTATTGATTTTAGTTAATTGGATGCAATTTTTTTTTCTCTCATACATTTAGATCTGCTCGTAATGTCATAACAACCCTATTTATCCGTTACATTAAGTACAAACTACTTAACATGAGTAAGTACCTATTAATAAGTGTGATAACAAATCCAAGGGGGGTAAGCACAGTGATTGGTTGAAAAACTCAGCTCTCACAAGTAGGAAACGAATAAGAACTTTTTTCCTTATGCCTATTTAACTTGATTATTTACGCAGCCACTTTGTTGTTTGACTGTACCTTCAATACGAGGAATGAAGATTTTGATACTTGATAGTTTTGTATACAGATGAAAAGAAATTACTTATGAAAATTTCAAAACTAGTTTCTAGTATTAAATGTATAATTAACTTTTAAACGTGCCTTGAAAAATATCTATTTACAGGAGTAAAAATGCTTTAATTATTATTAATTCTGTTCATTTTAAGGTAAATAAATTATTTTATTCTATTTCATTAAAACTGTTCCATAAGTTTTCCTCATTTTTATTTTTTTTATTAATCAGAATCCTAAATGTTTTTTTATAACATTTATTTAATACCTATAATTTAAATAACTCGACACATATACCCAAAGGTATGTTTCCAATGTGCTCACTTACTACTCAACTATTAAGACCTCTCGCACCCCAAACAAATTGAACAATCACAGCCGATCACAAATCGATGCTGGTAATCGGATCGATTTACTTTTACACGATTCGATTCCTACTCGGTTTCCGATTGTTTCCGAATGGCGGTGGGTTCAAACGAACGCGCGCTACATTCGTCATGGAAACTGTTTGGCGGAATTAAAAACTTTTTTGGTGACCCTATTTTTAATATTATTATTTAGTTCCATTTTTAAATTAGAGAAGAAAAACTCCAGTAAGATTCCTACAAGAAGTTGAGTAGTAGTGAAATCTGTTCCTATACATAGCAAAGTGCTCCTCCTCTCCCCTACTTTTAAAAATATTGCTGTTCCCGACAGGGACCATATTTGTATTTATTTATTATACTATCCACCTGTATGTGTATATTATGGTATGCAATGAATACGTGAATAAGAAAACCTATAAAACTATCTTTGAGCGTTTGAAAATCTTCATTGATTGTACTGACTAAAAACCGCACTTGCTTCCCATACCCTATCTATAATCATGACCAAGGAATTATTTTATTCCTACGACCACCACAGGTTATGGTCCAGCATTTGCTGGACTCCTTCAAAGGGTTTCCTGTTTATTACTTCGCATCTTATTCTTAAGGGCCGTTTTCTGGTTGGATCAGATCAGATTCAGGCTTCAGATCGGACTCGGGCAGCCGCCAGCAAGCCACTTTCAACCCTCTGACTGCCTATTCTTATTACCGCGGCATGAACGAATAATTACTTTATGGAACTCAGTAGGTACATGCTTATATCTAAAACTTGACCTTACACAATATATAAACATTGCCGTAAGTAGGTAATTATATTATTATTAAGGCTAAAGCGTCAGCCTTGGGCGCGAAATTCATTATTTTTTGTTTTTCGCAAATTATTCGACTATAACACAGTCTAGTTACATGATTGAGTATTAAAATTAACATTGAAGATTTTGATGTAATTACTTTTAACAAAAAAGTTAAACCGCCTTCAAAAAATAATAAAATAATTTTGTCTAAAACAGTTTGGGAAGTCGGTGACTTCTATTTGAGTGGGTCTTTTATTTTCGCCACCGACTTCCCAAACTGTTTTAGACAAAATTATTTTATTATTTTTTGAAGGCGGTTTAACTTTTTTGTTAAAAGTAATTTTATTTTGTAATTTTTAGTGGGAAGTTTTGTTTAGAAATACTTGTTAGCCAACTAAACGCAGTGCTCCTATTGGAGCACTGCGTTTATTTCGTGTTATTACACAGCGATGTTTCGGAGTAAACGATAATATCATCGATGTAAACAATTTTTAGATTTTTGTTGATATTTTCAAAACTGCTCAACCGATTTCGATAAAATTTGAACGGGACCACCTCTGAAGTATAACCTACCAAACAAAAAAACAATCATTAAAATCGGTCCCTAACTGGCGGAGATATCGCGTAACAAACATACAAAAAAAAAAAAAAAAAAAAACATACAGACGAATTGAGAACCTCCTCCTTTTTGAAGTCGGTTGAAAATGGAAAACTTGACCATAAATGACAATTTACAACTAGATAAATCTCCTGCGTGAACGTTTTTAATACAAAGTTTTAATACAAAATTGTGAATTACTTATTGCTAATGTCGCAATTTCTACTGCCATGTACCTAGAATGTGTTATAGTCGAACAATTTGCGAAAATATAAAAAATAATAATTTCGCGCTGAACGTTTAGCCTTAAGTAAAAATTCTATAGTATAGTATAAGTACAGGCAGCCCGTTTTTACGGGCACCTAATTAAGTTAATCCACATAACGCACGTACACTGAAACTTCGAAAAATTATTTACGCATTCAACACGTCAATACAAATGTCTTCATTAACTTAATGACGAACAGACTCCAAATAAAAACAACGAGAACTCCCACATCGCGAGTTTCCGAGAAAACTTCCCGAAAACGTCGAATTCCACTACTAATCGAATAAGGAATCTACAATCGAAACTTTACGAATAAGCAATTGATCACCGTACGTCACTTTACATTTATAATACGTTAAAAACAAACCTTTCCAATTCCAAATACTTGGTATATTTTAAGGTAGGTAAAAGTGAAATCAATAAAAAAATTGGAAATGGATTTAATGTACGCACTACTTTATATTACGTCGCGCAAAAAAGTTTGTTTAAAAAAGGCTACGGCCGCAATCGTGAGGAAAGTTTTCGAATTTGGAACGCATAGGCTTGCGCTCGTCGCGGCGCTCCACGTGCTAGTGAAGTGACATGCACGCACCCCGGGAAAATTCGCGAGTCCCCCTTGAAGTTTATGCGCATCGATGTGTGCGGGGGCTCCCTAATCGAATAACAATCGTAATTGGGGGCGCTATTAATGAATCATTAATTTCGTGTTGAGGAATGTTACGATGACTTCACTAGTGGTTTGCGGAGTTTGTCCTCTTGAATCAATCTATACCTATATATCTGAGTTCGTACAAATTGGTAGAAGTAGTTTTAATAAAATGCGTGATTGATTTTAAGGTACTTTAATAGATATTTAACGCAACCAGTCAACAAATGATTCTTGATCGTTTGTTATTTGTTCTTAATAATGTACTCGCAAACTCCATATAAATACGGTTATTGTGAAGAATATTGGTAAATATTTTCGAATGTGACATACAACACATATTGTTGACTCCGAACCCAGATCACGCACGTTTCCCGATGATATTTAATATAAATTCAAAACTAAGCAAAGTAAAACGACGAACTACATCAAGCCTGATAGCACAAATACCGACAAAATCTTTCACTGGAATGGCAGTCACGGAGCCTCTAACTCGCATTTACGAACAAAACAAAGGACCACATTGACAAAAATTCCCCTCACAACCGGGGAATAATTTTCCAATATGGCAATAATATGACACAACAGTGGCAACACCGCGTGAATAATAAATATGGCGGGGACACGCGCAGCGCGAGCGCTCAATTATTTACACGCAAATTATGGAAGTAACATGCGTATAGCATTGTTACAGATGGAATATAAGCCGTAGTGTAAAAGAATTGGGCCAACTAGTGCTTAATAAAAGAAAATCATCCATTTTTAATGACTTAAACCTTGGAAAATGGAGCCTCGAGCAAATAGTTTAGGTACTTACTTACATTACAAGGAATTTGGTCGCGAAACTGGGTACTATGGGTATTACCTAAAAAAAAAAATATTTTTACCTATAAAAAAAGGTTAGGTAGTCATACAAAAATTTGCATTTGACCTTAGGAGTATCACTACTCGAAATAAAAAAGAAATATTGAAATCAGTGAAGATATTACGTAACATAAGTACACACAAAAAAAACAGTCCAATTGAGATCCTCCGCCTTTTTTGAAGTCGGTTAAATTTAGGTTGGCATTTAATACTAACAAGTTCACTCCCTGACAAATGACGGACTAATCACGCAATATATATTTAAAAGATGCAGGCATCTACTAAAAAGAATTTCACAAAATAAAAAACAGTCGAAAACGTAAGGAAGTAAAACAAAATTTGCAAGGAAAATCTAATTAAGTTTGAAATAAAGCTTAAAAAAAAACTACTTTTTTAGGATTTATATCGCGATATTCATATTAATTAATTCCTTACTAATTCATTCATTTGTAGATTTTAAATTGGTGAAAATTAACAATTATTTATTTGTACGCGACAGTACCAAATCGGCTAATCACCTGAAAACGCGGGTATGCAAATTGATATGGTTGTAGCTTGTAAAATTATGTTTTTTTACCATTAAGTAATACATTTATCAGAGCAAATATCTCCGCGCCGTGGGCACCTAGAGATTGGTATCAGGGTACCATTGAGATACGATAATATAGTGTTAACGTCCATATACAACTTCGTATACTCTCGTTATGAGTTTATAAGAGATTAAAATGACGAAGGGAACATAATTTTATATTTTTCCTTTTTAGGTAAGAGAAAAAATATACACGTAGCATGACGGAAAAAAAGAATTGTGACAGTATTCCGATTAGGGTTAGGCAAAGATTAACGTAGGTACTAATTGTATCCTTACGTTGTCGCCGTGGTGGGGCTTGCGTGTTTCAATGATTTTTGGAGCTATGCCGGTAGAGCTACTCATGCCGGAAAGGTTCAACTTGAGAGACCAGACTAAATAGGATACGCGCCGGAGTCTACTATAGACTGCCGTGAGGGGCATACCACCCGAAACACTGGATGGTATGTGCGCTTTGCTTCTCGAACTTGTTGAGAGCAAATTTGTGCGACGGGTCCCACATAGTCGTGTAATGCGAATATTGGGACAGGCCTCTGTGCTTCCGTCGCCAAATCGTAATCCTAGTAAATTGAGTGTCGTGGTTATGTCTCGCGGCTCAACTTCAGGTCCGATGGTCTTGGCTTCATTGCCCGGACTGCGAGAAAGAAAATCTCTATAAAAAATCACCCCTAATACTAAGTTTTGGTGCGTGACGAGGGTATGAATGGCTGAAGGGTGGCACTTTTTAGTGCATCAGTCGCTAGCGCACCTCCTCCAGGGTACCAGCGGTCCCCCTGGTTGGGTCACACAATTCGCTTACCCGGGTGCAGGGGGCACCACTCGGGTGGACTAAATATTTCCCCCATTCTCGTGGGAACTATATGGAATCCAATTTAATACATAAAACAGTGGTCGAGATGGAGTCAAATGACTCCACCAAGGCAAGTATGGAGGCAGCAGAGCAATCTGCGATGAACTTTCGAATGACACGTTCGCGTGAGCGATTTATACGACCGCCTACTCCAACAAGAGGCGGAACAATAGAGGGCGATAGTTGCGAATCTGATTGTTCGCAAATGTCACTTGCATCCCAATCATCGTCGGCTGCATCTCGTGCGCGAAAACGAACTCGGCCGGTGACTTTCGGGGAGCAACATGATACAATGAGAAAAATAAGTCAAAGCAATAATATTGAAAACCTAGAACATCAGGTACCAGTCAGCTCACAGGCGAATCTGGACGAGCCTGACGAACTTCTGAGGCAAATGCAGGCGGAGCCAACGGCTGATCTCGGTTTTCGCATTAAGGAAAACCTACTTCTTGTGGAAAAAGTTGCAGACAAATCCCGTAACATAAAGGGAGGCTCTGCTAGCAATCTGCGCCTGGCGGCACGTACCGTACAGGCAGCTGTGGAGGTGATTTCTCAGCGCACATCTGCTGCATTAGAAAACCAAAACGCGGAATTATGCTTACAACTCTCTAGTCTCTCAACGAGAGTGGAGAAGCTAACGGAGGAACTTAATCACCTCCGCCAGCAAAAAGATGGGAAGACCTCTAAATCTCTCTCTTCACCCATTCCAGTTGACCCCCAGAATTTACCCTCTTCGTTCAGCGAAGAATTGATACGATCCATAATGCCGCAACTCGGTGGCATGATAAATGCCCGGTTTGAGGCTCTGGAAAGTAGACTGATCCCTGAGCAGCAACAACGTCCTCCTCTAGCAGTGGATACCGTGAAGACCGCGTCTACGCCGACTACCAATGTGCAAACAGCCTCAACCTCAAAGACGAATAAGAAGGGTAAGGGAAAAGGCAAGAAATCGAAGAAAACCAAGTCCAACGTCGCTGAGGTAGCGGAACTTCCTCCTGTGCCCGCACCGGAGCCGCAACCGTCAACGTCAGCTACTGATCATGAAACGTGGGCCACAGTTGTTGGTAAGAATCAGAAAGCATCCCAACCAACGGAAGCAACGACGGTAAATCAAATAAAAACAAAAACAGGGAACGGTGATTCGAAAAATGAAGGGGGCCGAAAATTTCCTAAGGTTCCCACATCAGCGGCAATTGCAATTACAGTTCCAGAAGGTTCGGATACAACATATGCAGCAGTTATGGCAGCAGCCAAACAACACATTAAGCTCTCCGAACTAGGGATTCTAAGCCTTCATCAGAAAAGGGCTGTTACGGGGGGGTTGTTGCTAGAAATCTCTGGCAAAGACTGCATCCCCAAAGCGGACCTTCTAGCGTCGCGTATGCGAGAAGTCCTCGCTGACATGGTCGTTAGCATTACTCGTCCAACCAAAACGGGTGAGCTTCGAATCTTCGACTTGGATGATGCTGTCACACCTGAAGAAATAGCAATCGCCATTGCTGAGGCAGGGGAGTGTACGGTGGACGAGGTGAAAGTGGGTGAAATTCGTCGCTCACTTCGGTCTATGGGAACTGTTTGGGCGAGATGCCCTCTGGCGTCATTAAAAAAGCTGGCTTCTAGCAAACACGTGCAGATAGGCTGGGCTCCAGCAAGAATAGAGGTATTGGCAGCACGTCCGCTTCAGTGCTACCGTTGCCTTGAACTCGGACATGTCCGTCGCCAGTGTCGTAGTGAGACTGACCGAAGCAACAGGTGTTTTGCTTGCGGTGAGCTCGGCCACAACGCACGCAACTGCCAGGCCAAGACTTATCGATGTCCACTATGTGCGGATCTTGGGCAGCAAGCCAACCATAGGTTAGGAAGCAAGAAATGTTCCCCTCCTAAAAACAAGAGTGGAAAACAGGGTCCCTCACTTACGCCTGGACCCGTGTCGGTGCCCTCACAATGTGACGGCCTCCCGGAGGTTATGGATATTTCACATTCACACCCTTGAAAATTCTTCAATGCAACCTTAACCATTGCCGTAACGCTCAGCATCTTTTTATGCAAACAGTTATGGAAAGGTCGGTTGCCCTGGCGTCGGTGGCAGAGCCCTACAATATCCCAGATCATCCCCGCTGGTTCGGGGACACTACTGGCTCTGTTGCCATTTACTGGGGTGGAGGAGTGGGAGACCCCTCCTGCTCCTTACTTGAAAGAGGACCGGGATTCATCGCTGTAAAGTGGGGAACTCTAGCAGTAGTAGGGTGTTACGTTTCACCTAATATCACCCTTGCTGAATACGGGGCATACCTGGACGGAGTAGCAAACTGCATGCGTGGGACTTGTTTCCCTCGTCCAGTACTTGTTTTGGGTGACTTTAATGCTCACTCTAGAGCGTGGGGAAACAGACGGGATAGCCCAAGGGGACGGACGCTACAAGAATGGGCGGCTGGACTTGATCTTTGCCTTCTGAATCAGGGATCTGTTGCAACGTGTGTCCGATGGCAAGGAGAATCAATCGTTGATTTGTCATGGGCGAGTCATACTGCAGCCCGCTTAGTGTCAGGATGGCGAGTGGCAGAGGAGGTAGTTACCTTATCCGACCACCGCCATATCGTTTTCCAGGTAGCTCTTCGTCCTCCAGATAGTTCTAACCGTCTGAACCGAGACCTGCAACGGCGCTGGTCCCTCAAACAGCTCGACCGAGATTTACTCATCGCAGCTGCCTTCGTCGCTTCGTGGTCGGAGCCAAACTTTGAAAGAGTTCTACCCGATCCAGAGGTCGAAGCAGGCTGGTTTAGGGAGACTATGACCTCAGTTTGTGACACTTCGATGCCCAGGGTTAGATGCGCCAAGAATAGGTCCGTGTACTGGTGGTCGGAAGACATTGCCCAGCTGCGTGTGGTATGCTTGAGGTCTCGACGCCGGTATACACGTGCCCGGCGCAGACGCCGAGCTACAGCCGAGGAGATAAACACAGCTTATGTGGAATACCGAACAGCTACAAAGGCGCTCCAAAACGCCATTGCAGAGGCTAAGTCTCGATCATGGAGCGAGCTTCTCGATGGTTTGGACAGGGATCCGTGGGGGAAACCATATAAAGTCGTGATGGGGAAACTGCGTCCATGGGTCCCCCCACTAACGGAAACCCTAGACCCAGACTTATTGGCCAGAATTGTTACCACTCTCTTTCCAACAGTTCGGGAACATCGCCCAATGGCCTCAATAACCGAAGCAGTGGAGTGGTCTAACGAATATGAGGTGTCGGAGGGAGAGCTGAACCGAGCTGTTAGCCGCCTTAGAACCCGCAACACAGCGCCAGGCCCTGACGGGATCCCAGGTCGGGCATGGGTTTTAGCTTTATCTGCTCTTGGGGGAAGGCTGAGGCGCCTATTCAGTAGCTGCCTACGCCATAGTGTTTTTCCGTCCAGCTGGAAAGAAGCTGTACTGATTTTACTGAAGAAGGAAGGCAGGAACGCAGAAGCTCCCTCTGGGTATCGCCCCATATGCCTGCTTGATGAAGTCTCCAAGCTATTTGAGAGAATTATTGCAGCGCGTCTCAATAACCATCTGACGCGGGTTGGCCCAGACCTAGCCGACAGTCAGTATGGCTTCCGGCAGCAGCGTTCTACGGTGGATGCCATCCTACGCGTTCGTTTGTTGTCTGAGCAGGCATTGTCCCAGGGTAAAGTGGCACTAGCGATAAGTCTCGATATTGTTAACGCCTTCAACTCTCTGCCTTGGGGTGCAATCCGGAGGGCACTTGCATACCATTGCGTCCCGCCCTACCTGCAGAGCATACTCGGGGCTTATCTTCAGGATAGACACATCCGATATGTGGGTATGGACGGCTGTGTGCATCGTAAGGAGATGACTTGTGGGGTTCCACAGGGGTCGGTACTTGGCCCGCTCTTGTGGAACCTTGCTTACAATGCAGTTCTGCGTGTAGATCTTCCCGCTGGCGTAAGTTTAGTCTGTTATGCAGACGACACTTTAGTTCTGGCCAGCGGCGATACGTTCCATCAGACCGTTCTGCTTGCTGAGTTTGCATTGGCAAAGGTCGTGGCTGCTATTAACGGGCTAGGACTGCAAATAGCACCACATAAAACCGAGGCGTTATGGTTACATAAACTGCCCCGAGGAAGAGAACCACCCAGTTTGACGGTTCGCGTTGGTGATGCGCAAGTTCTGGTAGGCCGGTTTATGAAGTACCTCGGTCTCACTTTGGATAGCCGATGGAGCTTTGAAGAGCATTTTAACCGCCTAGTTCCACGGATTGAGAGGGTAGTAGGTGCTCTGCACGGTCTATTGCCCAATCTTGGAGGACCTAGGGAAGAAGTACGCCGCCTCTACGCGGGTGTCGTGAGGTCTGTGGCCCTCTATGGGGCACCTGTCTGGTCACACCGGCTGTCCGGCGTCCGGCGATGCAGAGCTAAATTCTACAGTCTGCAGCGCAAAGTGGCTATCCGGATCGCACGTGGTTATCGAACAATATCCTTCGAGGCGGCAACTCTTCTGGCGCGTTTTCCGCCGCTAGACATTCTTGCGGACATGGATGCGAGAGTCTATAACGGCATCCGCGCCATCCGCCTCAGCAACGGGAGCGCGCCCCCACAGGTGTTAGAAGTGCTACGACGGCAGGAGAAACAATACGCTCTCGAAAGGTGGCGCGAACAACTTGAAGGCCCACATTACGCGCACAAGCGCGTAGTTGAAGCGATTTTACCATCTTTCGCGGCTTGGTTAAAAAGGGGTGAGCGGGTCACTTTCCGGCTTACTCAGGTATTCACTGGGCATGGGTGTTTCGGAGAATATCTGAACAGGATCGGACGTGAGGCTACGGCAAACTGCCACCATTGTGGGGGTAACCAGGATTCCGCACAGCACACGCTCGCTGAGTGCCCTGCATGGGAGTCGGAGCGGCGACTCCTTGTCGATCGGGTTGGACAGGATTTGTCTCTGCCAAATGTCGTTGCAGCTATGCTGGCAGAGACGGAAACGTGGAGGGCCGTTGCCTCTTTCTGCGAGACTGTCATGCTCCAGAAGGAGTCAGCGGAGCGCATTCGTGAGAGAGCCGACCCCGCTCGAAGGCGAAGGCGCCGGAGAGGCAATCGCCGTGGTGCCCAGCCTAACTAGGGCTAAACGTCGAATCCCTGTGAGACCACTCGCAGATGATATTTTTTAGGTTGCGGGCGCTTAGAGAAAATCTCAGCGTCCGTGTACCGGGGGGATCGCAGCATAAAACTGCTGCAATTTTGTGACGTGCTGAGAGCAAGGCACTGGAGGGCCACCGGTGCGTTCTTTGGAGATCTCGGAGCCCCCCTCCTCTTTGTGCTATGGATGGCCGTGTGTTTTTAGTCGGTAGGAGTCCGACATAATCCTCCGCTTTTTCTTTTGAGAGGCGGAGGACATCCATGAGGATTTTCACACGGGAAAAAAAAAAAAAAAAAAAAAAAGGTACTAATGTACAGTACACCCACAGTTCCTACGCACTATACCTCAGTATAATTAGGATATAGGGGCCAAATGATAATGACAATAAGCCATCGTCTAATTAAAATCAAAACTCCGACCTCCTACCACGAATTTCATAAACAAATAAACACTTACAATAACCAATGACCTTGAGTACAGAATTGGCCCCAAGACCTCGTGTTCAACAGCCAAATGCATTCACAATTATAAGCAAAATAAATCATACTAACGGAAAATATAATTTAAAAATACCTATCCATATTTATCTTAATTTTTCATTTAATTGTTCGCATTTGTAAAATACGAAAAGAAAAACAGTAAAAATCACGATAAACGGTGCTACCTCATACAACATCCTACATCAATGGCGCTCCATAATACAATGTGTGCGTTCTGCGATGTTAGATAGAAGGATAGTTGGTTCGATTACTGGAACTATACAGAGGTACTTTTTGCACTCAGATTTAATATTGATGCCGTTTATTACTAGCCGTAGCTCATCAATTAGCCATTAGTATGGTGTTTTTGTAACATTACGAGCATATTCCATGATTTTATGGTGTTTGGATTTTTTGTGTTTTATTAGAAGTAATTAGTTGTATCGTCTGCAATGGCTGCAGTTTGTTACGGTTGGCGCAATGTATAAATTCTTTATTTTCGGCTCCGTAGGTCGTGGATTCATTTTTCGAATGGAACAAAATATTTGTAAGGTCTGGACTATTACATATCCAGAATATTTGGTACCTATACCTTACAAATATTTGTTAGTATTCTAGGCCAAAATTTTATTTTTTCCAAATTGATCGATCGATTTTAAAAGAGCTTACCTAAAAATGCTTATGTATCGGTTATTATTATAGATTTAAGGTAAATTAAAATTTACATATTTTTAGTGGACTTAGGGATTGTATAGATAATTAATTTGGTTTGAGATTTTTTTTTCATAGTGAGTGCTTGTTTCCTTTTAATAAATATAAAACATGGCTACGCTTATTGGCAAAATTCTAACTTTAGTGATAAATGTTTTTTCTGTAAGTGAATTTATAATCTTTATCCGTCAAAACAAGTTTTCTTTTCGTACTTAATACACGCAAAACATAAAAGAATTCAAACTTTATAACTTACGAAAATATTGACACGATTCAAAAACAAAAAGAACCAAATCCAAAGTCCGCCAATCACTTGGTTGAAATTCTGCAATATCTAGAAGTCAGGGGTAATGCAACAGTAATACCTGCGGCCCGCTTTACTAGCGCCGTGGGATCTCGTAAAGTGAGGGCTCTAATGACGATTTACGGGCATGTCGAGACGTATGCTTGCAGGGTGGAACAACTGACTCGGTTTTGTAAGTCTGGTTCATGGATTTTTTGGGAAAGAAGTACCAAGTATTGATAACGATGACATTATAATAAATAAAATAATGATATGTCGTTGAATATCAATATTAGAAAAGAGGAACACTACATAAAAAAATACTAGAATTTTACATACATCCAAACACTCACGCCTTTTTCCCACAGGGGTAGGCAGAAACTACGGACTTGCTACGACTCTTTCATATCTACTTACCTTTTCGCTTCTTCCACATTCATACATACGCACCGATTGCGAATACTACACACTTGACCTTCTGAAGGACCTTCACAATAAGACTGGTGTACGTCTTCCGAGAGCAGCCTTTAGTGAGAATTTTACAAAAATTATAAACAAATCCATTTGAAAATATACAATTGTACAAAATAAATCATAATACATTATGGCAATTTTTGAATAAGGTAAGTTCAGGTTTCATATAATTTTATTTCAAACATGCATGTATGTAATGTATGTATCTTTATTAAACTTTTAAAAATTACATTTATGAACACTCTATGTGCAGAGGAGAAGTGGCTTCTATGGACAACACAATAATGTCATAAAACTCAACCAAAGTTGAGTAGCTCTGCCGAGTCACTAGGTGCGTTTACCTCAATGATGAGAGTGACATGCGACCCTCACACATTTTATATTTTACCTTCTTCCTTTTATTGTACAAGAGTGACTAATATGCTTTGTTTTGTTAAACAATGCCAAGGAAAAGTGAGTAAGGTTTTAAATATTGTATTTTTTGGGAAAACTTGTAAATGTTGATTGTTGGGTACAGCAGTAAAGCCCGCAACGTGATTGGAGATGGCCTACTTATGATTTTTACATTATGACTGACTGACATGAAGCACAAAATGCAATTAGGGAATGAAACCCGGAACAATAGGCCCAGCAAATACACTAGAGTGATAATGAAGCGGCGGTCGCCTAGTGGCTAGAGCGTCGGACTTGCGATCATGTAGTTGCCGGTTCGAAACTCACCCATTGCACTACCGACTTTATGAAAAATTTCTTAATATTACAATGACTGCCTCGTTATTCTAGTGGTCCCAAGCGCGACTGCTACTCTAAAGGTCCTGGTTTTGATTCCCAGGTCGAGCAAAGTGTTATTAAGATTTTCTATGATATTCTCTGTAGCAGTTCGGAGTCTGGATTTGTGCCCGATTAATGGCAATAGGCTCGCCCCCTATTACATGGGACCTATAACCATACCGGTGAAGCATGAGCATTAGTACACCTCTGCCTAACCCTTCGGGGAATACAGGCATGATGGTATGTTAGCGAAAATAATCGTTAAATCGTTCAATGCATTATATCCCTGTGGTTTTGTCCACCGTTGAGCGTAGTTTTGCAACAGATATCATGCACATTTACAAGGGGTTATACCCCATAATGGTGCTCAAGAGATTTAAGACGATATTAAGAAGGATTTTTGGAGAAAACTCGGTACTTCATGGTGTTTTGTGGCGGCGGCAAAGTGCATTGTAATGTGAAAGATTATGTTAAGTTTTAGTGAAGGAAAAATACGACCGCGGGCAGGATTCGTACTTGCGTCTTCTGGTTAAGTACACCAGACGCTATGACCGCTAAGTCACCGCGAGTCGAAATTTGCCTTCACATTTTTTATTTACGTCTTTTAGTTTACGTCAGTTTAATTAATGGCACAATATTGTGTTGATTGATTCCTGCTGATTCTTTCCTGAAGAGAAATATAACAAGATTCGCTTAGCATCCTTAAATTGGTAGCACCCATCTATATTAGAGACCGAGCCAAACAAAGCTTAACCTTGATTGATTAATCGGCGTAGTTTTTAGTTACCCACAAGCACTTCAAATCATGGCAATCTTTTGAATATTAGTTAAAAAGGTGCAAGTTTTAATATATAAGGTGCGGGTTTTTAATACACAGATGAAGCTTGTGACTGATTTATAAGCTATAAGGTTAAACTACGCATGCCGCGGTCAGTCTGTAGATGGGTGACCACTCTTAAGAGGGGACTCTAGTCCTGAGGAATTTGAAAAATAGGTATTTAAAGAAACTATTGCCGTCGCGCTGCACCTCCATTCTCTTCCTGTACAGTGCGAAAAGGACAACTGCAGCTTAGGATGATTTTACCTACAAAAACATTGACCAAAAGACGTTTCGTATTCTGCTGTTTTCTTCTTCAAGAGTGGATTGATCTAAACAATTTATGTATCAAAATTTAGAGGAAAAGCATGTCTATGCTTCTATTATTTTATTTTTTGTTAAAAACTTTTCAAATTGTCTAATAGTCGCTAGAACATGACGGTAAAAACGGGCTTTTTTCGAGTTTTTGAATTGTCATATTTTCTTGTGAAATTATTTTTTGGAAAAAATGAAATAATAAGGGCCTGTATGAATTAGATTTAGATTTTTTGGAAAAATATCATTGCTCTAGAGTCATTATCTACGGAGAAAATAGCAGAATGCGTTTGTATGGAGAAAGGCTCACTAGAGTACCCTCTTAACACTTCGAGACCCTTCCGTAGCTCAGAGAACGCGTAAAGCTGTCGGTCCCGGTTATGATACAAACACGTCTGACAACCAGTCTATCCTTCAAATATTGGTGTTGCCCAGTTATTGGGTAGCGGAGATCGATGGTCGCTTCATGTACAGTTTGTTCGAAATAAGTAAGCCGATCGGAAGTTGTCTGCAAGTGGTTTAGAAGTGGTAAATTTTATTAGAAAGAGTCGGTGTAAAGATAATTAGTGTCGTATATGTTTAACATTTCTAATTATTTTGTTTATTGATTTCGATATTTATGTATTAGAACACATATTTAAACGATTTTATCACCGCGGTAGTTCGGAACGGCTAACTTCCCATCGGCTTACTTATTTCGAACAATCTGTAAAATACTGATATTCAGCCACATCTAAGTTGTTTTTGGGCGAAAATAAATGTTTTTTCTTTCTTTCTTTCTTTCTAGTTAGACTGGACGCCGTCCCCAACTTTTTTTTTTTTTTAAAGCTTACTAGCAATGTGGGTCACACATTACTAGTAATCTTGTTAACCCCTCGTACTAAGCTAAATGCTTGTATCACGAGTGGGTTCACGTCGGTAGTGTAATGGGTGGGGTTCGAACCGGCAACCACATGATCGCAAGTCCGACGCCCTAGCCATTAAGCTACCGCCGCTTTAATCGAGAAAAGACTAGAATGATGATGACTTTTGAATACTCAAACATCTTCAAAACATTACCAGGCAAAAGTTATCCAAAATATCATAAATAAAATTAGCATAATGTAAGCTAAATAAGTTTTATAAGTTAAGTGGCAAGTTCACCGCAACTCTTTTGACTAAGTTAAATAACTTGGCGAGTTAAGTTTAAGTTAAGTAAGTCTTAATTGCTTGCGGTGTTGCTTTATGGCACGCTATAGTTAGTCTTCGCGTAATTTTAATGTACTGTGTGGAGTTAATTTTAAAGTTACTGTTAGAATCTGGAAGTACTTGTACGGTTTAACTCTTAAAATTGCCTCGTTGGTCGCAAATTCCGGCTATACAGCATGAGTTGAAAATGAAAAAATGTCTTTATTATTCTAAGAAATACAATTCAGTTTATACAGCCCTAGACCCCCCTAGGATTCCCTGTGTCGTGGGGTCCTATTGATTAATTATAGGGCTTATCGTTCGTGGGTTCGATTGATACTTTTAAACCTGTTTTCTCCGAAGGATTAGGAAGAGGTATCCTATTGTTTATTGATAAGATATTTGCAATATTTTTTTAACAAAGAACCCATTATATAATGCCGCCCGACCTGGCCAACTCCAGGCCCTCACAATGTTTAGCTGTTCTTGAGACCACTATAATCATAAGGGAGTGTATAGAAGAAAGAAGAAGAAAGAAAAATTATTTATTTTCGCCCAAAATGTCCTATATTGTATACACATATAAATCATAACATACCATTACAGGCAGAGGTGTTATTTTGTACACTTAAGTTTCGCCGGTTGGATTAGCTCCCAGAACGCTAAAGGGGACGAGCACAAATCTAACCTCCTGAGAACTACAGAGAATTTTATAGAAAAAGCTTAAAACACTAACAATCTGCGTACAAGTCGCGCTTAGGACCACTAGACTATTAAGGCAGTGAGCACATAAAAAACATCTCGGAAATAAGATCTCCTATACACATTATTGTAGGGCTCCGGGCATTATTCATCAAGGCCCTTAACCTAGGCCATGTTGAAGCGTGGCCTAACGGGGTATATCAGTCACAATTTAAACAAAATACGCATTGGGACGATTTGATCCCGAGCTCGAGCGGCTTCGTTACTCACTCTGTAGAGACAGCAGAAAAATCTTACTTATCTTACTTGTCATATTCATAAAAATATAAAATCTCGTATAAGCTCTTAGAACTGTCATATGTTTTGTCTTATTTTGACACGTGATATTTTGTGAGGAAAGGAGACAAAACACATAATAAGAAAAACTTTCGGAAGGGGTTCATAAGTTTGCTAACTATTGCACTGCAACATAGTAAGAAAATAAAATTTTCCTTTTTGCTACGCCGCCGTTTAGAGTTCAGTGTCATGCAGACATACAGAAGAAATGATATTTTAGATTCAAACAACCTATTTGTTTCTTAGGGCATCTAGTTTCTAGGCGCATCTGGGAAGATTTCTTAATTTTTTGTAGAGTAAAAGTAGGAATTTGTTACGCCAGATTGATGGATGGCAGACCAGCATATCTAATAAACATTATCAATATTTTAACCTACATAATCAAATTTTAAAGCAACATGCAATATTATTTGCGGACCATATGCACCCAGATAGAAAGTAATAAGTCGGTAAAAATGTGCATACAATGGGTGCATTTGAAATGCAAAGCACATGCGCATTCAGGGGTCGAGCTTGCCCGTCACTCACCCGCCATTATGTATCGCACTTGCTTGTATATACTGAAGTATATTCTACATAGGTATATTAAGGTTTTAGGGGTGATCAATCGATATGTAAGGTTAGGTGAAGCTAGACGCGGTCGATCTATAGGTTACAACACATCCAGACCAATCCGTACCCAAGCCCTTTAGCCCGGTTGTCATACGAACAACTATGACTATAGTTAGTGGTAGTCTAACAACCAGTTCAACCTTAGGATATCAGTATTTCCCAGAAACAATAGAAGTTTGCTTTGTTTGCGAAGTACATAATATTTAAATATAACTTTTAAAAAACCTAAAAGAATTAGGCGCGACTAGGCGTCAAACTATTCTTCGTCATCGCTGTCGTCAGGCAATGTGCCCATAGACTGTCAGCATTAGCACTATGAATGGCAATGCTTACATGCTCCCTCAAGAAACAAGCAAGCCCTCTGGTCGAGCCAAGTATCGCCCAGGAATTGGATTGCGGTGTAAAGGTGGTAGGCGTTTCTTTACCAGATGGCATTATATGACAATAGGCTCGCTATTGTTTTAAATTAGACCTAAAATCACAATTGGGCACTGTGGCGAACCGTTGGTGTAGGTACAAGCTTGAAATACACAAATTTTTTGAAACCTGTCAAAACCTTTCTGTCGAACACGAAACAAACAACATATTTTACATAAAATTACAAGTTAACTTGACTTTATCTTCCGACGAACAAAAACCACTTGGAAATAAACCAAACTGCAACTCCTGAATATTCATAAAAGTATGAATTTCATACACGGAAGTACGTAAACATGTATTGCAACTAAAAAAAACAATTCATTGTAGAAATACATTCATGCATATGCAAGCATGCATCAGAGGCCTGAGACCTGTCTCGTCGAACCAAAACAAGAAAAAAAGTAATCGACATTAATAATACTTTTGACTTATTGTTGGACAGTTTGAAAGTTTGTAACGTCCCCAATCTGCATGTAAAGTGCGACATAATGGTGATTTACATTTGTACAGCAACCTCTTTGTGAGTGGACTGAGTCAGACGGTGTGAAAACGCCGGTCGACGCCCTAAACAAAGCCGTTAGTCGTGGTCTGGACAGGGTATTAGATGCCGTCGAAAAAAAATGTAAGGATTAAATATAGATAAAGATAAATGGGAGCATTTACTACCATATTTGTTATAGAGGGCTGCGTTAAATAACTTTTTTATTTTATTTAGAGGGAAAAGGTCAAATGAAACAAAAAGCTTGTCACACTATCTTCTTGAAATACTTGAAGCATTTCCACAGGTGTAATAGTAAGTTATGAATAATGTATACGTGGTTCATTTATCATAGAAGTTACTCATACTTCACGATATGTTTTCTACGTCATGGTCTATGATTATAAAGTAATATGTTATACAAATATTTTAACACTACGCTATTTTCATTGAAGTATGAAAAAGTGCATTTAAAAATTCCAATTATTTTATCCTAAACCTTTTATCTATCAAATGATTCTTACTCTACAAAAAAATATTAAGTCTCCCGAAACATAGTACCTACAGCATCAACTCCAATAACATTACCGTGAGCACACGCTACCTGCGGAACTAAACCACTTCTTTCAGTCAGTCGTCCAGTTAACGACAGTAGAACATTACAACACATTGACAAATATTGCGAGACAGCTTACGTACATCGCCTTTCTCACCGACATGACAGTGTCTATTTAAAAACAATAATCACTATTTACATTAGATAAAAGTCAATAAATAATGAAATTGACTAGTTTGTTGGACAGATAGTGGTAGCAATTGTTAGCGTAAATTTTTGGTCCTTTGATCCGCATGTTAAAAAGTATAATTAGAGTTCAAATGATTGAGTAAATTTTTATTGACTTAAAACATTTGATACATTGGAAACATATACTTATTTTCGCCTGCAAGTTTGAGAAATATCAAAAACACTTTCCTGAGTACTTTTTTTTTATTGTAGTAAGATCTGATGGTTAGCAGCAACCGCAGCCAGTAGCAACACCATATCACTTGGGTTTTTTTGACGTGAAATTTTGGTTGCTAAATCTCATATTCCCAGTTATTCACTTCAAATACATAAAAAATACGTAAGCATAATTTATGGTTTAGCGACAAAATATTTAGCAATGCTGTAGAATACTGGTTTCTAACACTTACGCGAATATCAGACATTGAAATAAAACTACTTTTTACGGATTCAATCTTCAATAGTATTAGATATGTAGTAGGTTAGGTTAGAAGTGTTCATTTTCAAAAGCTATTGAACGAAATTCGTAGGGTAGTAAGCACAGCGACAGATCAAGCTATACGTACATTTCCAGCTAAGTTATTTAAAGCTAATCTCTAACTATTGGTTAAGTCTATGGATGCGAGGTCAGGTCATTCTGGATTTATATAACATGACGTGTAGCCGCGTGTACCTTAAGATTATAATATTTTATATAATGTATACATACATATATACAATAGTTATAACTTCGAATTCATATCACCATTTCCGAAAACTTTAAAAATGTATCAACTATTATTTTTTCAACGATGCTGACAAAATAACTGTAGCGACCAAATTTTACAACTTTCGTGTCCCAAATAGTCATACCACACCACCAAAACTTGACTCTTCTTACAAACAAAGTAACACATCCATTAAAACATATTTACACATTTTTATAGTTCAAAATGTAAAACCACATAGTTAAGAAAACAACTATTGACATAGAAGTAAAATTCATGGCGTTAGCTCTTGGAAACGACATATTTATAGAAACACCTGCGAAATAAATGCCGTAGATTTATTATTTTATTCCTACAATAGCGGACAATATAAATTAGGTTCGCTGTTCATATAAGATGCACAGATGTCTGTCCATCCGAAGACATTGTCTATCTACGACTGACGATATTTTAACAAACTAAGCGATCTTTTCAATAAATTATATCGTATGCGCACGCGCATCGCTGAGGGGTATTTCTATAGAGTTGGTAGCATGATCGGGTTTTTGACAACTGGAACTCTTGATACCAATAACTTGGATACCTCCTCAAATGCTTATTTTTTAAGGTGTTTACTTAAATTTAAAAATATAGTTTGATAAATCACTACCAACCATTTCCAATCTTTCATATCATTAACGCATTTTTTTTCGTTATCTATAATGTATACAAGGAATTTCAATGACCTATGTTAAACATAATGTTACATAATTATAACAAGAATAAAAAATACCATGAATAATATCGATATTAAGACTTACAAAGTCCATAATTTTTACGATGGACACCAAACCATTATTGTTATATGCTTCTTCCATCTTCCAATACATCTGTCTCATAATTACAATATAATTGATGATTACTTAAACAAATATCGTTAAGAATATTAAGCTATATACAACACTGCTGATAATAAAACTGGTCTGCAATAATAATTATAAGTATTTTTTCAATACCTGCATCGAAAGTTAAAACAACATCACCCTCTATATAATTATACTCGAGTTTACAAATAATACTTAATCATACAAAATTATAACACACATTTTATTAAAAGTCAAGTGGTATTATCATCTCTTTTATGCATCCACCTGTCGCGGCCGGTCAATCCGCAGTGGAGTCGATGCAAATGGGTGCGCTTGCGCATTGTTACCGCCGATCGCTAACGACGATGTCCGAACGCGGTCATTACGCTTGACATGACCGGATCACGGCCGTGAGAATATATACGCAGGTTGTTGCGTAATTTATAGTATTCCTTTATAGGGTTGAAGAAGTATGTGCTTGTCTTTGGCACCTGTTCCTGGTCCTTTGTCTTTGATGGGGTCGTAATGTACACCAGGATTAATGGCTTGTTGTGTGTGATATTGTAATGAAGCAGGGGCTGATACTCGTATAGGTTAAGCTAGAAGTCTAGGTTTCTGAGTTGTGAAAATAAATTATGCGTGCTGAATAAAATCAATTTCGCCATTTAAAACTCCTTAAACTAAGAAATTAGATTGTAATGCTCATTGTGTCCTTATAGCAATAAATGTTACAATATTTGAACACTTTATAGATTTCAATAATGTGTTTGTTTCGTACCCGAAATATTCTATAGCATATCGTTTAAAAATGGCCTTAAAAGACTTACCAAGATTTATCTGATTAAGGCCCTAACCAAGACAATATGGACTATAAAATAGAATAAACAAAATAGTAATATTGAAGTGTCGCACCAATCCATTCTAGAACTAGCCTTCAAAACATCGAAGCAGCCGGCGTGCGTACAAAAACCTTTAACTGGACAAAAATCGAACATCGAGCATTGCTGCACTGCGAAGAATCTGACGGAGCCAAAAACTCAGAATGTAACAATGGACGGATAGGATCTGTCCATTTTGTTATTTGTATGTCCGATGAGCAGGTCGCGAACACTGTTAGTGACAGTAAAAACGTTTAATTGTCGATTTGTTCAGATTGGGTGTTTGAATTCGAAAAGCCAAAGCTTGGAGACGTGAGTCATCAAAGTGATAATGTAAGAGAAATAATGATGGATAAAAATTTTGTGACTTGTACAGATATTTTAAAGGTACGTTTTGTACCATACGATCTTAAATATCGAAATATATTTTAAGATAATAATAATTAGAGCATTTTCTTTGATTACAAAGTAGTAATTATTGATAAATGTATGATAAAGAACTCCATACAAAAAAAGATACTTATTTTAATTATATAAAAGTAAAATTCTGGAATCTGGAATCTGGAACCTCATATTAGTAGTCTCCTGTCAGGAGATGATAGTTTAGGTACAAGATTTTGAAATACATAGCACACAGATATACTTTAACTAGAAAACTCAATATATAACTTTTGTTCTATAAACAACAAACTATAAATCAAACGGCAAATAGAATAAAGGCTACATTTTTTTAAATCCAGGTCTTGTAACCGATCATTCCTATATTCTTCAAACGCATCACATTTTTTGCGACAGCGGTCATTATCCCGACGTATCTAGAACTGAACACAGGAAATTTCTATATTTGAAATTGAAAAAAAACAATCTCACAACTTTTCAAACCGCAAAATTACAAGCAACATGAAATTAAAATCTTTACAGAAACAGATAAGACCATTCTTGATGTTGACAAAAAAGGTAGTATACCTAGTGTCCTATTCCCAACGCATTTCCAAGTATAATTGCAAGAAAAAAAAACGATACGTAGAAACCAATCAATCCGACGACAACGGAATAAGGCTTATTATTTTTTTCTTTTCGATAATAGGCACTGTCATGAAGAAGCAAAAAAACAGTATCATTTGCTGTCAATCTCAACCTTCTTACCTCAGAACTAAGGTTGGTATTTCGAAGTTTATTTGTCTAATAAGTTTGTAATATAAAAGGCTTAAAGTATTTTATCCGGTAATTATCTTAGGGTTAATTCCTTTGGTTACGGTGACAATTTTCTTCGATTGTCCGCTACTGAAACTGGTTATGTTATTATTAGTTTATTTATTGATTTTATATTGCAATAAATGTATCTGATTGCTGATTAAGATCATAATTCTAATCGATTAAATATTAATAGCTGGGATCCACGTTTTGATCAGTTGCTGTATCAATAAAAACACTATCATCATATAATATGTAACTTCGAGAGTCTGAGAACAGGCTGCGTATTTCAAGATTATTGGTCCTTTGAAATGTTTTTGTTCTTAACGAAGATTGTTAACGTTCTTAATGGAAAATATTCTTTAAAATGCAGGAAACGCAATCCAGTACAAGCATAAGAGCATCGAGAGTATAATAAAAAGGATTTTTCAAAGAAAATAATATAATATGCTGAGGTCTGTGACATGACTACTCATTTCAGTGATCCTACCAAATCTAATTGGTAAATAACAGCAACAAAGAAGTCTTCGTGACTGAATCTGACCTGACCTAGCCTAAGTCGTGGCTGACCTTGACTACAAAAGGTACAGTTATTAAAAGGACCAAGGTCAATGTAGACAAAACCGAGTGCAACAACTATCATCCTATAATCCATGGTACGGTCACCAAAAAAACTATTGAACAAAACAATGCAACTTGCTGATATACAATCAAGTCATAATAACCATATCGTGAGAAATTAATATAATTATTGGTCCTTATGGCTCCAGCGGCCACATAAGCGAGATCGATGGGTGTGCGAAAGAGAAATCCGATGTTTTCCAATACGGGTGACAGAGACACAACTATCAACGTGTTATTACGGTCAGCAAATTGGTTCGTTTATGTAAAATTCGTCCCACTGCGCATCTGCTGCATATGTTTTGAAATTATTCTTGTTTCTTATTATTTTAGTTCTAGATATAAAGGTACCAATTTTTTTCTTACTAACCCACAGTCTAGTGAAACTAAATACTTACTTAAAATTAATGATTTTCAAGGCACTGTAAGTTTATAAAATTAGCTTCACGTTTAAAATACTTGACATAAGAGGGAGACCATTGATGTGAACTACCTAGTTAGTCCTAGTTTGTTGGTCCTTAGATTGAGGCAGTATTGACTAGATTAATGTATGTTAAAGCAATTTTTTTTTTTAAATCTCAAATTCTTTTCCGAGCGTTCTTTCTTAATATTTAATCTTGCTTCATTACATATGCAACTACTACTAACAAAAGCATCGCAATCGGTTCAATGACAACCTACTGAACTGGTCCTAATAACCGCGGTGATAAAGGACCATAGATAATATTTTATGGGCCATATAATGGCACTACATAAATAGTATCGGTGGGAATAACAAAACGAAACATTTGATCTCGGCTATGAATTCTTTAGTCTTATTGTTTTAAAATTCAAAATGGAGTACTTATTTATTTACTGTTTACTTTTTAAAATGACTATAATTAATTTCTGTTAAAAATGTATTCAGTAGTTTTTACCTACGTAACTTACTTTTTCAACCGACTTCAAAAAGGAGGAGGTTCTCAATTCATCTGTATGTTTTTTCTATATATTTGTTACGCGATATCTCCGTGAATTGTGAATCGATATATTAGGTCCCGTTCAAATTTTATCGAAATCGGAAGAGCGGTTTTAAATCAACAAAAATCTAAAATTTGTTTACATCGATGATATTATCGTTTACTCCGAAACATCGCTGTCAGTGGAGCAGTGCGTTTAGTTGGCTAACAAGTACCTACTTATAAACCAAACTTTCCTAAAAAAGAAAAAATAGAATAACTTTTAACAAAAAAGTAAAACCACCTTCAAAAAATAATAAAATAATGTTGTCTAAAACAGTTTGTTTGTTTTCGCCACCGACTTCCCAAACTGTTTTAGACAAAATTATTTTAATATTTTTTAAAGGCGGTTATACTTTTTTGTTATTTTACTTGTTATTTTATGTCTTAATGTTTTGTTTTAAATTTAAGTTCCAAATAAACGTACTTATTTTATTTCTTTCTTAATGGTGCGCCACCTTTTTAATTAACTCTATTTTTAATAAACTCAACTTAAAATAAACAGATTGACAACCAAGTGATCTTATAAGGATTTTTTTTTGAGGTATGGTAGGTACCCCAACATGATAAGAGGTACGGTAAGATAGGTACAGCCGAAATGTTACCCAAATTTTCAACAAATCCCCTACCCATGGCAACCGTATTTTTTTTTATAAAAAACTTCAAACATATCTCACTTAAAAGCAAAACTGCTATCATAAACAAGAACTGCAACTGCATAAAAATACCAATTTATTTTAGTAAAAAGATGCGCCCGCGCACTCAAAGCGTCCGCCGCAGAAGACGGATGGCGTCACTTGTGCTGGTGTTACGGTAAATCAAAATGGCGAGTGTTTTTTCTCTTTCTCTCAACAGTAGAATACGTATGTCGATCTCACTCCCACATTTGATTACACCGCGATCGGATGCGTCGGAAATTATGTGTGCTACCCGCATTTGATTTGATTTATGTTTGTGTTACTGATGGACATAATTTGAGGTAATTTTTATTCAATACTGATGGAGATGTGGCTTCTTTGTAAGAATTTTATCAGTTCCTTTTAGCACTTGCTGTTATGAGTGTTCAATAGGGAACATAAATAAATAATAGGCGACTCAACCGATAGGCAAATGTATATAAAAAAATTGAATGGGATACAAATGTTTGGTGGCGATCGGGTCGCGAGCTATCGGCGAGTGCTCAATAGGCGCAGTAAGCGCTTTAGGCGGTTAGCAGGGGAAGGAGGTCGGTTCTAGCGTAGCGGCGCCGACAATGAGTATTCTGCAGTTTTTCTAAAGAAAACTAGTACTAAGTTTTATACAAGCAGCCTCCAATATCCATGCTTTTTAAAAATACTACATACCAACACGCCTGTTTTCCCTGGTTAGGCTATTGTCAACGTACACCCACAGTCCGGTATGTTTAGGTTCCATGTGCCTATTGCCAATAACCAGGCACAAACCCAAACCCCGAGCTGCTACTGAGAATTTCATAGAAATACCCAATAACACTTTGCTCAACCTAAGAATCAAACCCAGATCCTTTAGCGTAGCAGACCACTAGACTTATGAGGCAGTTTAAAAAATTGATTAAGTTTAGAAATTGACTACTTGTAAACCCCTTTAAAATGACCACAAACTAATATAATGGACTTCAAAACACGCAGAAATTTAGCAGCTGGGAACATTAATGTTTTTTCAACCCTACAATACATAGGAACAGATAATGATTCATTTATATTTTAATGCGTCCAGAACTCCAGACGACATAAAATTACATCACTTCACTATACATCGGACGTTATTATGTATTGTAATGAAAACTGCGCAGACGCATTGGCCGCATCCCTCCCTAACAAGAACACACATTATAAATTCAAATGATGTGGACAAAGTTATTCAAAAATTTAAGATTAACTTCGCAATTAAAACAACAATTGAAGGTTGAATATTTTTAGGAAAAAAGTTGAATAACTATGTTAAGTACCACCTGTCACCCACCAATTTATCCAGACCCCTACTGTCAACACACTACTTTATATTTGTAGCGTAGCTAATGTTACTTACCTATTGAATAATGAGTTGAACATTTTGTATGTGTACCTAATGTATAAAAATAATATTTTATTATTGTAATGCAAAATATGTACCTAAACGCGCGGCATGGCAACAGCCAGCAGCGGAGCGCGGGCGCTCGCCAGTCGGCCACGCGATACAACCCGCAGCGCACGTTATTTGTTATGCTTCCCGCGCTCTCGCTGACCACGATTCGTCTAGCTACCTATCTTTGTTCTTATGTAATATTAGTCTCCGGGTAATAACTTTATTATCGTAACTGCAATAAACAATTATATTATTATCTTGAGTGGAATATTATCATTGTGTTTAACGACACACACACCCTCCGCTTCAGTGGTGACCCCGCAAGAACATGAGCAAGGAAAGTCAAAACGGTGAACAAGATGGAGGTACTGACTGTGCTGGAACTCCAGGTCCGACGATACCCTTGGAGCTACACCGCGTCGGCGTACGAATGCCGAAATTTTACCCGGAAAAACCGGCACTGTGGTTCGCGCAGCTGGAGAGCCAGTTCGCTCTGGCTAACATAACCGTGGACTCGACCAAGTTCCACTACGCTATGGGACAGCTCGACCCAATACATGCGGCTGAGGTGGAAGACATCATTACCGCCCCATCAATACCAAATAGGTACGAGCGGCTCAAGGCCGAGTTAATAAAACGACTCTCCGCATCCCGAGAAAAGAAGGTGCTCCAGCTCCTGACGCACGAAGAGTTGGGAGACAGAAAACCCTCCCAGTTTTTACGCCACCTCCAGCACTTAGCTGGGCCGGGAGTACCAGACGAGTTTTTGAGAACGATGTGGACCAGCCGATTGCCAAGCAGCACACAGTCGATCATCGCGTCTCAATCGAAGGCAACCCTGGAGGAAGTCGCTGACCTAGCGGACAGGATTCACGACGTTGTCCCACCCACCCCTCAAGTCGCAGCAGCTTCCGTACCTGCGAGTAGTTCGACGGACGCGGTGGCTTGCCAGATTGCCGCGCTAACTCGGCAGGTCGAACTCCTTACCACGAAAGTTGACAGGATGTCACGAGGGACGCAGCGATCTACCGGCAGCCGCGGCCAAAGCCGCGAACGCTCGTCGTCCAGCAGGTCTCAGCGAAATTACGACAAGCACCCAACCTGCTGGTATCACTACAAGTTTGGGGACAAGGCGAAAAAGTGCGTACTACCGTGTGATAAGGGTGAAAGTTCGGGAAAAGTGTGAGGCAGTCAGTTATGGCGACCGACGACGGCTGCCTAAGTGCCGGTCGCTTATTTGTTACGGACCGTAATACGAAAATACAATTTCTTATCGATACGGGTAGTGATCTATGTGTTTTCCCCCGTAAAGTGTTAAAAGGCTATAGTTCGCAGAAAACTAATTTTAATTTGATCGCCGCGAATGGCACGATAATAAATACCTACGGCTACGCTCATTTAATGTTAAACTTAGGGTTGCGCCGTGACTTTGCTTGGAGATTTATTGTTGCGGACGTAAATCGGGCTATAATTGGTGTGGATTTTTTATCATATTATAGTTTAATAGTGGATGTGCGGAATCAGCGTTTAATAGACTCCAACACAACGCTTGTCACCCCGGCTTCGCTCACCAAGCTGTCTGACAATGTTTCGTCAGTAAAGGTACTGTCTGGTAATTCATTATATCATTCCATACTCGAACGCTACCCCGACATAACTCGACCTTCGGGCATACACCGCACACCTAAACACAACATATTTCACCACATTCGTACCACCCCAGGACCGCCTGTATCATGCACACCGCGCCGGCTAGCACCAGATAGACTAAAAATAGCCAAAGCAGAGTTTGATGCTATGTTGAAAATAGGTACTTGTCGACCATCAGAATCACCTTGGGCTTCACCCTTACATCTAGCAGCTAAAAAAGATAACAGCTGGCGACCCTGTGGGGACTATCGAATGCTAAATGCAAGAACGGTCCCAGATATGTACCCAATCCGTCATATACATGATTTTTCACACAACATTTCAGGCTGTACAGTATTTTCCACCATTGATTTAATTAAAGCATTTAATCAAATTTGTGTCAACCCTAGCGACATTCCGAAAACAGCTATCACAACTCCGTTCGGCCTATACGAATTCCCGTATATGACATTCGGGCTTCGTAACGCCGGACAAACATTTCAACGTTTTGTTGACGAAATGTTGCGGGGGTTAGATTTTGCATATCCTTACCTTGACGATATTCTCATTTTTTCAAAAAACCAGGAGTGCCACAAGGCCCACCTGGATCAAGTCTTCAGCAGGTTGTCCGAATATGGCATGGTCATAAACACAGCTAAGTGCGTATTTGGTGCCTCAGAGGTGACGTTCCTAGGGTATCGCATTTCAGCGGAAGGCACTAGTCCTCTACCTGACAAGGTCAAGGCCATTGATAACTTCCCCGTACCGAAAATGGTCAAAGAATTACGCCGTTTTTTAGGAATGGTTAATTTTTACCGTAGGTTCATTCCAGGTGCAGCACAACACCAAGCACCTTTAAACGCCCTCTTAATAGGTTCTGTGAAGGGTTCACACCCAGTTAGCTTCTCCGCCAAAGAACACGCCGCTTTCGAGGCTTGCAAACAAGGCCTATGCAAAGCCGCTATGCTCGCCCACCCGGACTGTTCAGCCAAGCTAGCCTTAGTAACAGATGCTTCTGATACGGCCCTAGGCGCTGTTTTACAGCAACTCAAAGGGAATACTTGGGAGCCCCTAGCATTTTTCTCACGTAAATTATCACCTTCGCAGACCAAGTACTCTCCTTATGACCGTGAGCTCTTAGCCATATATGAGGCGGTCAAACACTTTCGGTATATGATCGAGGCACGAGATTTTGTTATATACACCGATCATAAACCCCTGACATACGCATTTCACTCTAGAAAAGAAAATTGCTCACCCAGGCAGTTCCGCCACTTAGATTTTATCTCACAGTTTTGCACCGACATCAGGCATATTTCCGGTAAGGATAATGTAGTGGCCGATACTCTCTCACGCGTAGACGAGATCATACAACCTGTCGATCCAAATACACTAGCGACCTCACAACAGTCTGACCCGGAACTGAAGAAACTTGTTGATGGCTTCACATCGCTGAACCTCAGCAAGACAAAGCTGCCTGGTACAGACATTGAGCTATTCTGTGATGTAAGTGGAACCACACCAAGACCTTACGTGACACGAGAATTTCGTCGGCAAATTTTTGATAATTTGCATTCTCTTAGTCACCCAGGTGCCAGGGGTACCATCAAACTCGTTACCGACCGCTATGTATGGCCAGGTATCAGAAGGGATTGTCGCGAATGGGTACGTACCTGCTTAGCTTGTCAACGTGCGAAGGTCAACAGACACGTTTCCGCTCCATTAGGTACTTACAAGATGCCCAAGGCCAGGTTCAGGAATCTACATATTGATCTCGTTGGTCCACTGCCAATATCCCAAGGCTACCGTTATTGCCTCACAGCTGTTGACCGCTTCACGCGATGGCCTGAGGCAATACCACTGCAGGACATAACGGCTGAAACGGTAGCAAAAGCCTTATTGAGCGGGTGGATAGCACGTTTTGGCTGTCCTACCAGCATCGTCACGGACCGCGGTAGACAATTTGAGTCGGCGTTATTCAAATGTCTGTCTCAGCTTGTCGGCTTCCAGCACCAGCGCACCACGGCTTACCATCCAGCTTCGAACGGACTTGTAGAGAGGTTCCATCGGCAACTTAAAGCCGCCATAACCTGCCACGCAGACAGCAGCTGGACTGAGTCTTTGCCTCTCGTGTTGTTGGGCATTCGTAGTACCTATAAGGAGGACCTTAAAACATCGGCGGCCGAACTGCTCTATGGGGAGCCATTACGTCTCCCAGGGGAATTCTTTCAGCCTCAAAATGACCTCGATTTAGATATGACCAACTATATATATAGGCTTCGAAAGTTCGCCACAGAATTGCAACCGTCTCCTGCCTCACGTCACAGCGGACGACGTTCCCCCTTTGTCTACAAGGACCTTAGTACCGCCACACATGTCTTCCTCCGCGATGATATTGTGGCCGGTGCTCTAAGAGCAGCCTATACTGGACCACACGAGGTAGTGCAACGTGATGACAAGGTGTTTAAAATCATTGTAAAGGGTCATGCGGTCACGGTCTCAATAGACCGAATCAAACCTGCATACGTATTGCGCGACTCGAATACACCTCACACCTCACACAGATCTACACCTGATACCTCACATACATCTATACCTCATACCTCACATACATCTATACCTCATACCTCACATACATCTATACCTCATACCTCACATACATCAACACCGCATTCAAAACAGACATCTACACCTACCTCACATACAGATACAAATCATCCCTCATATACAGCCGTACCTCAACAACCAAACCATGACTTACCTGATGCTGACGTAAACATAAAAACAACTCGGTCAGGACGCAGAGTAAAATTTCCGCACCACTATCGCCCGTAGCCCGGTCTCTGGAGGGGGGTGATGTAGCGTAGCTAATGTTACTTACCTATTGAATAATGAGTTGAACATTTTGTATGTGTACCTAATGTATAAAAATAATATTTTATTATTGTAATGCAAAATATGTACCTAAACGCGCGGCATGGCAACAGCCAGCAGCGGAGCGCGGGCGCTCGCCAGTCGGCCACGCGATACAACCCGCAGCGCACGTTATTTGTTATGCTTCCCGCGCTCTCGCTGACCACGATTCGTCTAGCTACCTATCTTTGTTCTTATGTAATATTAGTCTCCGGGTAATAACTTTATTATCGTAACTGCAATAAACAATTATATTATTATCTTGAGTGGAATATTATCATTGTGTTTAACGACACACACACCCTCCGCTTCATATTTAAAGGTTCAACATTGTAATACAACAAGACTAACAATCAAAAAACGGCACTCGTAACGAATCGATTAGAAGATATCGATACTCGAGTCGATTAATTCCCCTAAAAGGTTACGTTATTAATTACTAAATTGTTGGTCAATCATAATTAATGCACACATGATTAATATAATGGTCGTTTTATCCAGTAGTGTGGTGAATAATTTGTTATATTTCTACTTAATTACAGCTTGCCATGAAAGGGCACGGCTGTGAATTCTCGAAAGATGTGATAAAATACCTATTCATCATTTTAAGCTACTGAATTCTTTAGAAAAAAAGGAGAATGGTGACAAGGCGCACATTAGGGGAGGTTACGTCTAACAGTGAACTGTAATAATTATGATGATGATGATACTGAATCTTAACTAAGTAATACTCGTAATATGCTTATCAATCGACCTGAATTTTTGAACTACATTTGTTCTTCTGTTGTCTTCAAGGAAAGAGCGTACTCCCTTTTAAAAGGCCAGCAACGCATTGTGACCCCTCTGGTTATGCGGGTGTAAACAATGGATGGGTGATCAAACACTACAAACAGCTAAGTATTTATTAGTTGTGGTCAGAAGCCCAAAAAGCCTGACAAAGCAACCTGTTTATAAGTAGGTTATTTTATTGTATTATATTTTAGCAGTAGGTAAATAAAGCGAAATATCAACAAAGATATATTAATTTTCTAGTGATTACAAAATTTGGCCTCAGGCAGGGTTTGAACCTTCGTCTCTCTAGTTAAGTACACCGAACGCTTTACTAACTAAGCTACCGAGACCGCCCGGTAAATGGCAAATTCATAACTTGTTTATACTTAGGATATAAGATTGTTGGATTACATACGTTGAGTGTAAGATACTGATACTAAGTCGCATCCAATTAGTCTGAACATTAAATTTTTATGTGGAGTGTAATTAAATTTTACTGTCCATTGTGAAACACAAAAACTACCACATAAAGGCTACTACAATATATTCAAATTTGTCATGCACTTGCAGTTCTATAATTACATATTATGCGTACGCGCATATCGCGAGCGCGCTGTTGTGGCCGGCGGTCAGCTAATTTCTTACCATCTGATAACAGGCCGTGATCTCCCCGTAATAAGATATTGGCATAGACCGACGAAACCATAGATAGATTTTATAGAAAAAAAAACAATTTAAGTCTACTACATTGACACAATAATTAAATTGATGTGTAGACAAATATGTGTGTGACTATAGACAAAATATTGTAGATTTTTGTGAGGTCTGTGCGAGCTCTATTTTTATTTTTTGTTATAATTACTTTAGTTTATTTAAAAAAATATCGATTTATTATTATTATTTATTTTTTTTATTATGTGCCTGCATGGCTGTCCGTGATCTCACCTCTTTAAGGCCCTTTCGGAAGATCAGCGCTGCAACGCTTGGTTGCGGCTTTTTGCTGAGATAGGGACCTATTCTGGCATCGCGTAGGATAACACTCCTGTCTTTATATTTGATTTATTTCAATTGTGTTCTGTGTTGTCTTGTGGTTGCTAGAATAAATTATTTTTCTTTTCTTTCTTTCTTCTTTTATATAAGTATGAAAAAAAATGAAAAACCACGGTTGTAAAATTGAAAACAAAATGAAAAAAAAAAACGAATTATATTAAGACATTCTGATTCTTGATTTTGATAAAAAAGGCGACTGTTAAACCCGGAAAACCCTGGTAAATGACTATCACAATATGTGAAACTAAAATCTCCAAGAATTCTAAACTGTTTTAATGAAAGATTGGTACCTAACCTTAATCCTAAACCTAACAAGCTTCTTGAGAAATATGTTCTCACGGAAAAAATATAAGGGATTGACACAAACATGAAGAAGCAAGCTATACCCAAATATGGGATGAATATTGTAAGAACTGGTAATTGAATTCCAAGCTTATTGGTTTCATAGCAAAAACTAATAACACAACACTACGGCTTATAAGAGAAGATCCCGCAGTTGCGTTATATTTTTAAAAGGGTTTCTTTTTGTCAAATACTTATCTAATACTTAGATACTTACGAATCGAAATAATATAGGAAATATCTGGTTATTTCGCACATCAGAGCTGATCCCATAAGATGACGCCTGACTTCCGCTTTCGGCTGTCTGTGTATATACACATCATCATCATCATCGACCCATTACATTATCCCACTGCTGGGCACGGGTCTCCTCTCAGTACGAGAGGGATTAGGCTACAGTCCGCCACGCTAGCCTACTAGTTGGCAGACTTCACAAGCCGCCGTCAAGAAAATCTCTCAGGCATGCAGGTTACCTCACGATGTTTTCCCTCACCGTTTTAGCGCGTGATACTTAATTATTAATACACACATAACTTCGAAAAGTCAGAGGTTGCCTTGGATTCGAACTCGAGACCTTTGACTTGACAGTCCAATGATCATATCACTAGGCTATCACTGCACTGCACTGCATATATGTATATACCTACACATATATATGTTTAATGACAGCATACTCGTAATATTGCCAAGCGATGTCAAGGGTTGTAATCAAGGACTTATAATATAACATAAAATGAAATTAATTGGATACTATAGCCATGTGATAGCACTTGACTATACCGTGGTTTTTAATTTTTTAGCATGAAAGTGGCGTAAGAATTGTATGCCATCATCGTTCAACGCGAATGTAGAAAATAAAAAGGTTTTTGGAGATCATTTTTGGAGGCTGTTTTTTGCACAAGGGTAGGAAAGAATGTAAGATAAGAGAATAATTGTCAAAATTCTACAAAAAAAAAATGTCGCCATCAAACCACGTCAAAAATCATTTACCCAAGATAGAGTACTAGGTAGTACTTTTTACGTAATAGACAGCCCCCAAAAGGGCCGCCCTTCACCGCGTCCTAGTGTTTTAGCTGGGAAGAAGCGGCGCATCAAACTCCCTATCAGTTCAGATTACTTACACGAAATATATTTATTTAATTTAATAAATGAAACATTTAATTATATTATTTATTTATTCATAACAATATACTTACAGACTAAATCCAACATAACGTAACGTAATGTTTTAACATCAAGTATGTGTAATTATGCCCTGTTGACTCACACAGATCGCAATTTAAATGGCGCGTACGCATTGGTAGCCTGTTATCAATGTTATCAAGAAATAATTATTTTAAGAAAATTAAATGTATGCTTCTATATTGGATTATTTTAAATTAATAATTTTAGCACAGTTATCTTAGCAATCAATATAAAATTAATAACACCCTTCTCATTCATAGATTTCGATATTAAAACACAAATTACTGCAAATTATACGTTAAAGATTTAAAGACAGGGTTCATTATTCACCGCATAAGAACCACGTCCTTACTAATAGAATATTAAGTCTGTCTAAAAAGTAAAGCGTAATGAAAAAATAATTTTGCATGATTTATAGCTTACTCAGAGATCCGCAAATTGCCGTCAGTTTGGGACATTTAACTTAAGTGGTGCGTACGCGCATCGTCCGTTAATTTTTCAAAAAAAGAAGGGCGAAATTATTTGCGAGTAAAATGGCGCGATGTATTCTGAGAGCGACCGATAATGATTGATTTTAATAAATACAGGGCGGTCGGCGCCGGCGCAGAGGACGGTAACTTGCTGTGCATATAATTTATCATTACTGCTGTTATATCAAGTGGCGATAATGTCAAACTGGTGTCACATTGGTGTCACATTTGTCTGCACCTTAAGAAGCCAAAGGAAACGACTGCCAACAAGAAAGATATGCGAAAATCATGATTACGAAAATGATGATTGAGTTCGAGTTAGAGTTAGAGATTCAACTACTAGAGTTTGTCTGAGGTAAGTAGTATCATCGTATTTCCAAATACTGTGCCAATTTTTTGAAGGGTTGCTTGTCAAATTACTAGGCGACTTAATAACTTAGTAATTAAGATAAGACGCTAGTAATCTTACTAGTATTCCTGGCGTATAAAGACTGCTGTTGCCGCTTAACACCGTTCGTATGCTTCTATGTCATCTTATTTCAATAAAACAATCTGTATTCATTCTCCTAGCCTTCGTAGAGTACCAAGAATAAGAATAAGAATAAATTTATTACTCAAAAATAATTACATTTCCAGACATTTAGGTAACATTATTATTGGTTTTACAATTTTGTTTTACGGAGATAGTTTCCTGTAGCTTCCACACTAGGTCGAGCCTGTCTCGTGGAAGCTGGAGTCAGTTTTTGGTTCGGAGATTTTAAAATGAACTTAAAATTAAAAGATAGACAGAGATCAAGGTCTTCTGTGTGATGGTGGTAACTAGCCAGGCCGTCAGATTCTACCACAAATCATATTTTAATAGATTTTATATGACGTGAAACATCTCAGAGTGTGGAGACAAAGCTTCGTATAAATTTTAGTTAGTGTATAAAGTCGGTATCCATACTACGCATGAGAATGATATTTTTGTAGTTGCCTGCTGGCATGTCCACATGCCAGCATGAATGGGTCCGCGCGACCGGGGAAGTACTACCCTCCCATAGAATATCGACGGCAAATAACAGTTTTTTGTGGTAGGGCCACGCTGTTCGCAGCATAAATGGGCCGGCTTGACCGGGGAAGTACCACACTCTCGCAGAAGACCGACGTCCGAGTAGTAGCGTTTCGTTACTGCGCTTCGTTCGGTGAGCGAGAGGGCCGGAGGCCCAATTCCTCCCCCAATCCCCTTCCTTCTCCTTTTCTCCTTCCCCTCCCTTTCCCTAAATAGGCTCGACAACGCATCTGCAACTCCTTTGGTTTTGCAGATGTCCATGGGCAGCGATGACTACTTACCATCAGGTAGCTCGCCTGCTCGTTTGCCAAGTTATCCCATAAAAAAAGAAATTATATAATATGAATACTTTTGGTACTGTAACTGTTTGTACACAGCTACACCGTAATATGAAAATCTATTATAAGCTGACCTCGCAATGAATAGGCCTTTCCTACAATGCGGGGTCAGCTTATCCAGAACAGTATAGCAGATCTGAAACCATGGATACCATGTCCTTAATTATACTATAATTAAATAAAAAATCTTTTGTAATCAGTTACAACATTCTAAATGATATTAAGCTTGTAATGAAATGGAGGTTTCTCCTTAAATCACTTTTCCCTTAAAAGTACATTATATTTTATTTTTCATTAATTCCTAATAAGCATATCTCAATAAAATATTCAGAATATAATGAGACAACCATAAAAGTTGCAGGTTATAAAGCCAAGTAATTTAAAATCCTTTTTTTATAATTTTTGTATTTAAGGGGTATCACATATCTGTGTAATCTATCCTTTAAAGTCCATTTAAGGAACGTTTTTGCACCTTTACGCAGTTTCTATAAGTTTTTGTTTTATAAATTTAATAGAGTTTACTAGTTTTCGCCAAATAATTAAGTAATAAAAGTTTATAGACTATTTCAGAACATAATTTATTGGAAAATTATAAAGTTCTAGCACATACCTAATTAACTTTTGAATTACATTAGGTATGTTATAACTCGACTAATTTGAACTGCAAGACTTGCTTGTTAAAATTCATTATAACTGTTAAGGTAGGTATTCCACATAAACAACCTACATTCACTTGTAGAACTTGAAACTTATAAAGTTTTATAAATAAGAAAAGACTTGTTTGAGTTCTAAGAAGATTCATCATCATCAACCCAAATTGAAACGTGGACAGGAGAACTCTAGTGAAATAGAAATAACTTGCTCGCAGGCACAACATTCAAAGGTCTACTAATGTAGGTACCTACACCAAAATACTTTAATAACTTCCATGATACCAATATTCTGTGAATTTCGGACTATGCCTAAGCGCAGACGCTGATTTTCAAAAAACGAATTTTAATAATTGGCCAATCAGCTTTTTAAGTTTTCTTTGTTATTGTTTCAATAACAATTGAAAGTAAACTCCTGCTTTTAAACGGGTATTGTTTACAAGGACCGGTCAGCGGTTGCACATAATTTCGTGCGGTAACCCTAACCCTCACTTAACCGGATCCGATGACCATTTCGACCGGCTGTGTCCAGGGGTGTACGTTTACGAAATTTATTTATTGATTTTTTAAATTTTACATAGATACATTTTAATGTTTTCTAGTAGGCATCGCTTTCATAAATATGATTTTAAGTTTGAAAAAATACTAGTCATGGTAAAATGTCGGAACTGAAAATGAAATTTGAAAAGTTTATTTATTACCTTAAAAAATATAAAATGAAATAACAACAAATTCAAAAATTGTGGCACAAAAGCATTTAAGGCGAATTATTATGTCTTACGTTGTCTTGGTTTCACTTCCAATAAGAAACCAAAATAACTTTACTGTAGAATACTTAAATGAGCACTTAATATAACATAATCCTCATCAAATCACCGCGAAATATTGAAAAACAAGCTGTTTGCTTAAAAAAACCATAACCGAAGAAAATTTATGACCCAGCTAAATTTCTATCGATATTTCGGGAAAGTTGTTTATAACCGTAAAATAAATGCTTTTTTCCCTATGAAAAAAAAAACAGTAAGTAAATAAAAAGACACTGTGTATAACTATCCAATGAAGGCTCTTTAAGTTAAAATGAATTTATAACACAAACCACATCTAAATCGTAAAAGAATTTATAAAAAATGAAATCTATTCTTAAATTTAATTTAAATCCGCACATGCCAACCCTACGCGACCTTTCCTTTGTTATCTAAGCCACAAAATAAGCCATCCCGTGACCGAGGGCTGTCCCCGCCCAATTGAATCTCAATCACCATTACGATAATATATAGTTTCATTCTTATATTTCTCTAAGCAATATTTTTTACTTAGAAATCTTATTTGTTAGTACCTACACAGAAAATGTTATTTCCCTAAAACGCAGTTTATTTTCTACCTAATAATATAAAGTAATTTAATCTGTAATTATATAATTACTACAAACCTTTTTTAAATAAATAAATTAAACATTCTTATGATTACCCGTTTCTGAAAATTTCTAAATGCCATTTTAATTTTACAAAAATCCAGGCATGCCATGAGAAGAATTCATTTTGGATTTTAAATAATATTAAATTTTAAATTATTGCCGGCGTTTCACTGACATCCCAGAGGACTTTTTGAGACATCATCAACCCATTAGGTACAATGTCGAGACTGCTGGGTACGGGTCGCCTCTCAGGATGATAGGGATAAGGCACTAGTTCACTTCGCTAGCCTACTGCGGGTTGGAGGACTTCACACGCCATCAAGAAAATCCCTCAGGCATCACCGTTTAAGCGCGTGGTAATTTAATTGGTGGTTTTTAATACTTTTTGTGACATAAGGAAGCCTATATCGTCCCCTAGGATGTGATCCATCTTCTTATACTTATTTTTAAAATCCAAATAGTCATACTATTAAATCACTCTATCAGTATCTTATCCCAAAGCTAATAGGAAATGGTCGGCTACACTTAAAAGATTAGTAAGGGTTCGCACAACTAAGTAATATTTGCATTTTGACGGCCCGGATTAAAATATTATGGTGGTCAGTTTGATTACGTAATTCCTCTACCTATTGTTTGTATTGATATTATAATTAACTAGCAGTTGCCTCCTGTTTCACTTACTATCGTGCTTTCTTGTACTTTTGGATGGAGTCGCCACAACCAATGGCTTGCTATAAAACTATATAACTGCAATGCTATATAACTTATTCAAAAGGGCCGGAAAAAAGCAAGAATCCAATAATTTATTTTACCTGTCTGACCAACATATAGCGTCGTCCCGATACCTGAAAAATAACAAAAAATAATTTAATACTTTATTCATAATGGCTTGTTTTAACGGCTGCCTAAAATAAACCTATTGTACTACCAATAAAATTCGAATCACCAAAATGGATAAATTATCACCAAATTGTGTTTCCTGAAATATTATAAGAAGATCAAATTTTTCCTTTAATAATAAATTCGCCAAATTAACCAAGCATAACAATAGATTTCGTTAGAATTTGGCTCGGTTCGTAGTTCTAAAAACTGGGACCACAACGCACAAAACTTCTTACCTAATCTTAACATAATACCAATTTTGTGACCATTTATCCATTTTGATAAGCAATATTTAGTGAACATTTAATCCTTTTTGGTAAGCAATGGGTATCTATAATTATTTTGTACCCATTCCTATTTACAATCAAATTGGATCCCACACGGAGCGAAGCGACAGCGTGGTTGGCCCAGACGGAGGTGGCGCGATGAACTCGACTCTTTTAAAAGAAAGATTGGGTCGCTAAAACTTTGCCAGTTGGGTTGGGTCTTTGCCCAGCAGTGAGACGAAATGGGATATAAAAAAAATAGCTGCAATGTATCGTAACCTACTTATAGGTTCATCATTATCCCGTCAGCCAAAGGACATCCACTGCTGAACAAAAACTGTGCTGCCTATTGACTTTTAACCAAATCCAAAATACACTGAAATCTTTAAAAAACTGTAACATACCATACAGCTTGATAACTTTAACAGTATTAATGTACCTAAACCCATAGTTTACAGTTATATTTAAGTTTAGTTATATTTAATTTCCCCTAAAATAGACTAAACTAATTTAACACTCTGCTCAAAAAAGCCCAAAGAAGCCAAGGCCTTTAGCGGATCTGTCTCCAAATAAAAGACTGATGAGGCAAAGCAATAAGGACTACTGATTAAATCGTATCCAAATAAAAAAATAGTATAAAAGTTAATTTATCCTGAAGATAATCACAAAAAGTCTGTATAAAGCATAAAAACTTCATATTACATAGCTATGTTTAACATATGTATGTAAAAACATAACTGCGAGTCGTCTCATTATTGATCAAGATGCGACAATACCTAGAAGTCTGTCTCACACCTAGGTTCACCAAGATTTAGGGAAAATGGAAGTGGTAACGATATGGAGCAAATTTATTGCTTCGTGTCCATTAAAAAGAACACCGGTACTTTTTGCGTTGCCTGCGACGTGCTGCGCTTAAAACTCATGAACGGCATAATACATAAGATTTGTTAATAGTCAAATGTTTTGTTTCAAATCGATCATTCAAATAGGTACTTTTTAAAAGTCAAATATGCAAGATGCACGGTTTCTAAATGTGAGTCTTATAGAGAAGAACCAACAAGAAACTTCAGAGACACTATATACTCAATAAAAACATACCTAATAAATGAACAGAATTGTCTCAGCAAGAGATGGCCCAGTCTCTTGCTTTTCGAAGACGAATAATCGTGGCAGGCGAATATAATTCAAAAATCCAAAAAAAAATCATTCATCATCATATTTATATATTATAAATAAATTCATCATATTTATATATTATAGTGCAGTGATAGCCTAGTGATATGACCATTGGACTGCCAAGTCAAAGGTCGCGAGTTCGAATCCAAGGCACGCACCTCTAACTTTTCGAAGTTATGTGCGTATTAATAATTAATTATCACGCGCTTAAACGGTGAAGGAAAACATCGTGAGGAAACCTGAGAATGAGAGATTTTCTTGACAGCATGTGAAGTCTGCCAACGCGCAGTAGGCTAGCGTGGCGGACTAAAGCCTAATCCCTCTCGTACTGAGAGGAGACCCGTGCTCAGCAGTAGGACAATGTAATGGGTTGATGATGATGATAAATAAATTAATTAAAAAATATAATATTTTTTTAGTAACCTACATAAGAACTCCCTTTATCTAGTTCTTCGTTTTATTAGTTTTTATAATGTATCATACTCACAAGTCGTTCACAAAACTGCCTCTTCCATCTTGTATAAGTAGATCTTTGTACTAGACCATTTCCCAGTGTGCCGACCTCCCAAGCAACCAATGAATTATTCAAGCCGCCTCAGTTTTAACCAAAGAGATTTAATAGTAGTAGTAATAGAGCGGACATTGGGAGCATTGTCAAACAAAAACTTTGAGCCCATGTGGCAGTAACGCTATCTATCTTTGAATAGCAAAAATTATACAACTGACGCAATCTGACAACATATTTCAGCTATCATACAATAGGTGTAGTGTTTTAAAAGGATTTTTAATTCTTTGGTAGAGGTGCTACCATTAAGATAACAAAATATCGATAAAATTTATGAAGATCACTACGATAGGCTTTTTATAAGATACTACCTTTCGACCCGCAGCCTTGCCCGCGTAAACTATTATGTTTGCTTTCCACCTGCAGCTTTGCCCGCGTGAACTATATGTTTCTTGTCATTTTACGGGATAATATAGTGTCTATGTCAGGAATAATGTAGCTTTCTATTGGTGAAAGAATTCCTCAAATCAGTCCAGTAGTTTCAGAGCCTATTCAATGCAAACAAACAATCAAATCTTTCCTCTTTCAATCTTTTCTTTTCTTAATATTAGTTCAGATAAACCGTTACCGAGCGATTACATGATAATCAATAGATATGTACGAATTTTCGCGTCTTCGTGAATTTGCAGCCTTACACTTGCCATATTTTATAAAATTAAAACTCCTAACTCTTCCATCGATATATATTCACGATATATGCACATTTGTATTTAAAAATATTGATGCCTTCACCAAAGTAGAAGATACCCATGACATTAACACACGCCATAAAAAAAGACTATACTTACCACCCTCTAGAACTAAGATGCTAAATGAAAGTCCATACTACATGGCTGTAAAAATATTTAATAAATTACCAAAAAGTATCAAAACTGAAAAAAAACCTACATTATTTAATAAAATGTTAAAGCAATATTTAATTCAGAAATGTTTCTATTCAGTTACAGAGTACTTAAATACTTAAACCATTTGCCATACTTGCGCATGTACCCATTTGTTATTATTAATATAGAACAAATATTTAAGTTTAGGTACTAATTAAGTGATGTTACTAACTTTTAATAATTGATAGGTATTCTAATTCAGAAATAATAATTTATAATTCATAATATTACTTATACTCATAATCATAATTTAATAAATAAATACACTTTGTTATTAGAGTTAATAATTTAAACAAATAGAAATATTAATTAATTCGTATAGCCCTCCATATTGCAATGCTTGCAAAAGGCCGCTAAGTTATAAGTTCACTAAAATGTAATGTAACACCTTAATGTACACTTAGTAAGCAATAAATCTTTGAATCTTTGAATCTTTGAATCTATTACTTTTTAACAAAAAATTAAACCGTCGAAAAAAGTATTTGGATAAAGTTACTTTATTCGTCGGTTTAATTTTTCGTTTTTTTTGTCTCATATCTAAGTAGTTCCTTAGTTACCTTACTTTAACGAAGTCATGTCTAAAGTTATCATAAAGTTAAATGACGACCTAAACACGAGATAGGAGCTGTAAAAGTTGAGAGTTTCTTTCGACTGTCTTCCGTCTCCAACATCAGGTCAACTCTAGGTGTCCACTATGTTGTAGTGTCATTAGAACTACACACACAAGTGTGACAAGTTTCACCACAATCGGTTCACAAGTGAAATATTCAGAAACCAATTATCCCCTATTTCCCTACCTGAATTAATTATTAAAGTTAAAATGATTCAGGTGGCCTCCACCCCTTCCAAACAAAAAAATAGTTTGCAAATTCTTTCCTCAATTGACGGAGCAATCGGGTAACATACCGACGTGAAAAAAACATACATACATAATAGACGAATATAGAACCTCTTCCGGTTTTTCGTCAGTTATAAATTGATAATTATAACATTGTTTATAATTTATTATTTACCTGACTCATAAAAATATTGCTTATCGATATCACGAATCGATAAAAAACAGCAACCTCTAGTAAGTTAGTAGCAGAGAGGGATGTGACTTAAGGGTAGAAAAAAACGATTATTTAAAAATCGATTTTTATTTATCTCAAAATAATCGATTATATAAAAATAGTTTTCTTGATGAAAAGTTTTAGGGCGCCGTTGTGTTGTTGTATGTTTTATGCGAACAATTTACAAAATAATAACGAAACACGCCGTGTTGCCGTGTTAACGAAAAAGGGGACGCTTAAAATAAAAAACTGCCTCGTTAGTCTAGTGGTCCCAAGTGCGACTGCTACGCAAGAGGTCCTGGGTTCGATTCCCAGGTCGAGCAAAGTGTTTTTGGGTTTTTCCTATGAAATTCCCAGTAGCAGCTCGGAGTCTGGATTTGTGCCCAGTTAATGGCAATAGGCTCGCCCCCTATTACATGGGAACTAAACATACCGGCGAAATGTGGGGTACATTAGTACACCTCTGCCTAACCTTTCGGGGAATACAGGCATGATGGTATGTTATGTTATGTTTTTTAGAATAAAAAAAATGATTAATAAAAAAAATATAATCGCTCATAAAAAATAGATTTTTATGAAATAGGTATCGATTTTTTTTAGAATCGATTATTTTTTAACATCCCTAGCAGAGCATTGTAAAAAACTACTGAGCAACAGAGGGCGCTTAGCAATGTTCTAGAATGATTTTAGCAAATTATTATTATTTATTGAGTTTATTAATAGAATACTGACGAAAAAAAACTGCAGTCAAGTCCAGTCACCTGACCATGTCGAGATTTACAGTACCGCAATACGCAGGCAGGCATATTTTCTCAGGAAATTATTTAAAATGACGAATGTTTTGGTAGACGTACGCAAGTTGTACACGAGCTGCCAGGCTGACGTCCGATACTAGACTAAACGACTTTGTACCACTTGGCACAAAGTATTTGCGTATGATTTTGGGCTTGATGTCCCGTCTATTACTAGTGTATTAAATGTCTTTGGTTTTAACCGTCGCCTACATTATTAATATCTGACGCTTAGCTCCTGAATATGAACTGAATCGAGCAATATTTCGCATTTCTATTCAACGACAGCAGAAGTATTGCTTTTCTGGTCTAATGATCGCAAACGCAGACAAAAATAAATGCTCTCAAAGCTTGCGATATTCTGAAGTCTTATAAAATCAAATCCCTAATAAATCCTCTTTCGAATGTCAATCAACAAATCACATTTTACCCATTCGAAATTTGAATAAAGCTGTTGTTGCTTCGGAACAACGTAGATGTCAAATTCAAATTCTTCTAAATTCAAATAGTAACGTACCTACCTAACCTCTTTAGATGTCAATGACAAGAAATTAGCTACTACTGGCACAAATAACTAGAACATTTACTGGCCAGACTTGTCTAAAACTCATTTAGTAGAAACTCCTCCTTTCCTACGCAAATAGGAGGCTATAAAACTAACAATGGAAAGATAGCCGGAGAAATCACTTGTACCAGATAATCCGTAGAATAGTATTCTGCACCTTGCCCGTTGAATGCGCACACGCACAATGTCTTCAATACAATATTGTGTACGGTCTATTGTGGTACATAGGTCTGTTATGGTAATTATTATACGTTGGCGTATGACTAAATATTAAGAGCTAAATTTGTTGGTAGTTTAAACTTTGCATGCTGTGTTTATTGTAGAGAGGTAAGTTACATCCTGTATTAAATTTTTCCTTGATTTATTAATTTATTTTTTTTCCATTTTTTTACACAAAATCAGCTCCAAACGACAGTTCACATTGGGTACAATACGTAATGTGGCCTTGGCCTTCGTCCAGCAATGGACGATTATAGGCTATTGATGATGATGATTATGCAAATAATAAAAAAGAAATTCTGATCATCGTGACCTTTATTTCATTAATAAGTTTATATTATTTACGTTCTGTTTCTACAAAGTTATTATATTTGCTTCTAGAAATGTTAAAAATGCTGTTAAGATGATAGTTCAGAATATTTGAAATAAGAATGTCTGCGACTGTCAGTGGAATAATGGTCATACCTAACATTGTGCACACATAATCAAAGTTGTCAAGACAAAATACTCACTAAATAGCCAGACGATTTCTAAGATTATACGCCGTCTGACGCTTGTATACAACCAAGTACTAAACACATTCGAGCAAAAATAACCGTCGTCTTTTTCCAAACACTGTCTTCGAAGAGTTTCAACCCCTAATGATATAAATATTTTACCGACAGCAACCCTAGCGTTAATACGTCATCAGTATGCGCGTTGCGTGTCAACATTGCAGCCTTTCAGAGGAACTCGGCAGCGCGAACTTTTGCGTTGATGTGAACTTACTAAGCTGAAATGAAAAATAATCTCATTTACTGAAACCATCGACTGCGACCCATCAGTACTTAAAAGTATCACAACGAAGAAGGACTTATTAGGAGGTCTGGGGTTTGATTCCTAGGTTGAGTAAATTTACTGGTTTCTAACACTTACGCGAATATTAGACATTGAAACAAAACTACTTTTTACGGATTTTATCGACCAACACCTGTCCACCCGTGACCATGGATGCTGTAAAGGATCCGAAACGTCGGGAATTTTAAAAATATCAATATAACGCGATAAAATCAGTAAAAAGTAGTTTTATTTCATTGAGTATATTTATTTATTTATTTATTTACTTCAACTATAACGGTACATACCAATTACAATAATTGAAGATACAGGAAAACATAAATATTGAACTAAGACCGATCGTACATCCCTCTCGCACAACTTCAGGCACACCTTCAACAACTTAGCCCATCCATCCTCCAACAAATCAGTGTCTGGCCATGAGTCCAGGAGATCGTTGAATGCGGAGAGTGTGCGCGGAATTGGGAACTTAGCACGTAGGGTACGGCAGGCTAGCACTGCAAGCAATTTATGTTTCCTACGTCTTAGATAGTTACTAGGGGTAAAGAGTCGACACAGTTCTCTAAACCAATCGGGTGAGTCAATTTTTCCACGTTCCATTTTTCTATTAAGTTTTTCTATGAAATGGTCAGTAGCAGCTCGGAGTTTAGATATATTTTGCCCGGTGAATGGGACTATTAGATGGCACCTAAAGATAAACTGTAGATGTACATTAAGTACACCTCTGCCTTACTTACCCTACAATACAAGCGTGATGATGTGTTATTAAACAGGGTTTAAATATTAGTATTGATAAAAAATGCTTTAAAGAAAGAATATAATTACCATACTTATCTCTTTTCTTATTTGAGGATTTTTTACAAAACCCTACACGGTTCATGCTCCCTAAATAATTCCCAATTCACAGAGGCTCAATTCACAGAGCATAAAAACATAAATTCTCACCAAGAAACAAATATCGTACATGTATTCCGTTGTAAACTTCTCATAACTTTGTCGATGGCCAATATGGCGTCTGTTTCATCCCGCGCTTTTTAATAAAACACCTCGGTGCACGCGTGCGATGTCTGACAATAATCCAAGCGATCGTCGATCTCGCAGCTTATTAAATCGTGGATTTCATCAAAAATATTATTAATATAAAAAGTTTAGCAGATCGTATTTATTTTATACTGGCAATGTGCGCAACCTACATTTTTAAAAACACCGTTCTAATGGTGAAGCTTGTCAAATCCTTACTAAAGCTATTCCTAATATGAATGTACGAGTATGAATACACGCTCCAAGAACAACTTGAAAGTTTAAAAGGCGCGAATATGGTAGTTTGCAAATTGAATTTAGAACGCAGTTTCATTCTGTAGCAGTTTGGAATCACATTCAAACTTGCAAGGTGCTATTCTACAGCGTGTTCCTAACTCGAACGAGCATAAAAAGTAATAGAATTCGGTTTAGGAACGCCGTATTATGCTAGGGCTGTCAACTTAAGTGTAAAAAAAAGAAAATAATTATTATTATAATATGTTATTTCCCATTACAAAGCAATATTTAATCGATCTTCAATATTAGAAACGGAACAAAAACAAACCTTGTATCCAAAGCTACTATTAACAAGAAGTTATCGAATTAGGTTAATTTGTCCAGTAATGCATCTAGTTACAGTAACTGGTTTGCCTCGTTTCAATGTTAATAACTTGTTGATGATGATATGCAGGATATTTCATATTTATTTCTAGATTATAAAATGAATAATTAAGCCCTTGGAAACCTATATTCTTCTATAATTCCAGCCAGTAATTATTGAAAATAGTACAGAATTCAATATTTACGAAAAACTTTAACACAGAATACTGTATTTGGGTCAGCCGAATGCTCAAATAAATATATTATTGTCATCAAAATCATGTGGAGTAAATATTTATATTCATTACTTAACTGAAAATATGGTAACTTATTGCGGAAACAAAAGTCACAGATAAAACCAAGAATAGTTTAAAATAAGCTCAAGATTACGCGGCAAAATACAAAAATTCAAAATTGGAATCCATATTTTTTTCAAAGTTGGCGTCCCTGCTCAGTGTTGCAATTGTCAACACCCGTTGAGCACTTTGCATTTTATAACACGCACCCGAACGTTTGTCGACACGGTAATGACACCCATCAATTTTTACTGTGCCCTATCAATTCTCGTTCAACAATGTTAAATCTATGACTGTTCCAACATTTTTAGCACCGTGTTAGAATATAAGATTTACGTCGCGTATAAATTCTTAAACTTTTCTAAAAAGCTAGAAAAAGAAAAGTTATATCAGATTTGCGTCTCTTAGACACAAATTCAATTGAACTGCTTCTTAATGATAATTAGATAGAAAAACCTAATAACACTGCTCCACCTGTGAATCGAACCTAGGGCCTCTAGCGTAAAAGTGGCGCTAACGACTACGAGGCTAATAAAGGGATTAAAATTAGACAAATTAAGAAAGAAGCTATTAAAGTAGGTATTGTACCTATAAAAGTTACAGTGCCATCCTGGCAGGGTCGCCATGTGCTGGTCGTGTCGGGGCGGTTCAAAGAAAACGACCGAACTCATTCAAGTCTCATTTATTACTAAACCATTTGGTAGTACATTCTACATCACAATATTTTGATTAAAGCCGTATAGAACTTAGCCTATGAAAATCGTTAGTGGGTAGTGAAAAACCCTAAAACAACCTATACAATATTATCTACCTACCGCAAAAGTGACGTACCTAATGTCAAGATTTTAGGGGAGCCACTAAAGATGTCAGCGCAAAAAAAAACTTCTAACTTAAAATCATACATATACCAAAAACCATATTTTGACCACCAAAACATCCGCAAATTACCATCAACCGTGACCGACATTAACCGCTCTAAAACGGTTAATTACCATTAACCTATGAACCGAACCATCCCGAGCGTCCCCGAAGTTTGCCGAACAACAAACTTGTGGTGATAGAACGCACGTGACGTCACTTATTCTAAACCCATGAAAATGGATTGTGTAACATTACTTTGTCGAACGGCATATAGGTTATTATATGAGATATAGGGCAGGCAGGATGTTTGAACGTAGCGTTTTAATTATCTTGTTCCGTTCCGGTTCAATTTTTGTATTTATTCTACAGAATATTGATATTATACTTAAAAAATACTGATGGCCTTTTTGCCAAAAATATGGTAACCTCGTAACAGTAAAATAAAATATTAGTTAGAAAATCCAATTTAAAATTTTAAGAAAAACCAGGGCACTACCGCGTCATATTGTCGTCATGTTCCAAATTTGAATTTTCAAATTCGGGACACGTTTGTCTCGTTGGCGACACTCGCGCTGGTTTATTGCATAAAATTACAATATTCTCCCGACAGAGGGCAACAACGTGCACCGCTGGGATAGCCATAATTGTGTTACACGTCATTTTATTAATACAATGATGTGTTTAATTGATATTCGGTGCATATAAATTAATTTATCTCGTATCTAATTAAATTTCACTTATAACCTATATATATGTAGGTATGTAATGCCCACCTACTGTCCTGAAATACCACAAAAAATAAACAAATTGTTGCCTTCATAAGAATTGAGTGTCTCAACATGGATTGCAGCAGTATTCTGTCTTGACAAAATTCTTAGATTTTATTTATTTTAATGGTTTTAATATCTTCATAAAATCCTTACAAACCCACTTAGATCGTCATCCATCATCATCATCAATCCATTTACCGACCTATTGCGTGGCATGGGTTTCCTTTCGGAGTGAGAAGGGTTAGGCTATATAATTTTTCTAGGCTATTAATCTTTCAGGCAGGTTTCCTCACCTACCTTCCTCTAATCTAATATACCTACTTACATAACATACCATCACGCCTGTATTCCCCGAATAGTTAGGCAGAGGTGTACGAATGTACACCCACGCTTCGTCGGTGTATTTATGTCCCATGTAATAGGGGGCGAGCCATTAACTGGGCACAAATCCAGACTCCAAGCTGCTACAGAGAATATCATAGAAAAACCGCTCCACCTGGAAATCGAACCCAGGACCTCCAGCGTAGCAGTCGGGCTTGAGACCAATAGACTATCGAGGCAAACAAAGGCAGTCAATAATTTTATTACGTGAAGAATAAACCTTCTTCCAATTTTTTTTTTGTTTCTTATAAAAGTTTACTAGCAATGTGGGTCACATATTAGGTACCTACTAGTAATCTTGTTAATCCCTCGTACTAGGCTAAATGCTTGTATTACGAGTGGGTTCACGTCGGTAGTGCAATGAGTGGGTTTCGAACCGGCAACCACATGATCACAAATTCGACGCCCTAGCCATTAGGCTACTGCCGCTTCTTATAAGCACAATTTATATATTTTTTTGAACACATCGCGAGTTTATCTATGGTATTATACTAAAATAACTAGCTATAAATTAACCTTCTAATAACCAAACTAGTAAGCTGACACATGTAAGGTAAAACAAACATACATTTACGTAGACCAACACTCTTGCGCAGCTAAGTGTTACCCGCTGTGATTACAACGAAACGCAATTAGTCGCCAATTACCTGCGCGCGCGCGATAAGATAAAGATAAATATTCTAAAAGATACCTGACACCTACTTAGTGAACTATTCTTGATTTAACTGCGAACCCTTTCTACAAAGTAGCAGTTAACTCAACTTTACTAAGTATTGTCTTTAGCGAAAGGTTTAGGTTCAAGTAAAGACACATTTTGGTGATTATGGTGACATTTTGAGAAGTTGATTATTAATTTCACTAAGCAGAGTCTTCAAGATAGAAATTACAAGAGTATCATTGTACTTTACATACTTGTATTCCCCTAAGGGCACCCACCCATCCCTAAGTTGTACACCCACAGTTCGCCGGTATATTTAGGTCCCATGTACCAGGGGGTGACCCTTTTGCCATTCACCAGGCCCTTATCCAAACTCCGAACTGCTACTGAGAATTTCATAGAAAAACCCAATAACACTTTGCTCGACCTGGAAATCAAACCCAAGACCTCTAGTCTAGTCAGCCGCGTTTAGAAACACTAGAGTAATAAGAGCAATTTGAACTCTATTTTTTATTTAAATCTTATTCTTCTTATTTTTAACAATCCCGTGAGATTTTTTTTAGTTTCTTTTTAGGGTATGTCTATACCGTACCTACGTAATTTATAAACAGCCTGTATTATGTAGGCTTTTATATGTAATTTTTGTCATGATTTATCAGTGTGAAACTGCCTGGTCGAGTCTATTGATTATGTTCCTATTTCAAATTATGACACTTACAAAGACAATCAAATGACACTGACACAGCCTAAAAAAATAAAATGCAGTATACCCAAAACTAAATCACAGTTACACACGGCATATTCGTTACACTGTGGTCCCATCATACTTGTATCCACATTTACGTAATTTTGTTGGCGGCTGACTAAAACCGCAGGCGCATGTTGTAGTCAATTGTATTACGAACAACAGTACACAACTTGGATGTGGTGGCAATGGCCACTACAATAACGGTAGCGACTGTTGATCAATTGCCAAGGGGCTATTGTCAGGTGGAATTGATATTTTAACGCCGAGAACAGGGAAATATTATGAGCCGTGCTTTTTTCGTCATGAGATTCTTAATAAAAACTTCAGCGCTATGATGAAATGTGGTTACGGCTAAATTCTTGACTCCCGAATGGGGCTGGAGATAAAGCTGCGAACGATGTGCATTTGAAGAAAGAGGTTTACAAGTGGACCAATTATTGTTCATCAATTATTGTGTCTGGTAACAGCAACTTGGTAAACAAAATAACGTGAGGTTTTTGGCAAAAGTCTAATATGATGGTTGACTGTAGTATCTGGATCTATGTCTCTCGAAGGCATCTCTCCGAATAAATTTAAAAATGGAACAAAATCTGTATGATTAAACAACCGAGTAATTTAACGGGAACTTTCGAATAATATTGAGAAACGGAATCTTTTTTGTATAACTTTGTCCCAGCACTAAGATTTGTGTGGGTGCGTTTATGAACAAAAATTTTTACTTTCAGAACAAAATAAAACCCTGTAGATCATAGAATGTATATTTTGTTTCCTTAGTATTATGGCCAGAATCCGTTTCCTTTTCCTCCTTTCTATGCCTTAAGATCATAAAAGTATATTTTGTTTCCCTAGTATTGGGGCCAGAATCCGTCTCCTTCATCTTTCTTTCTCAGCCGCTACACCAAAAATATATCACCAAACATATATATTATATATACAACGTGTTACGGAAAGACCATATTCATCCAAAAGGGGTGATGATTACATCAGGTATAGATTCTCTATGCAAAGTTTCCACGCAAAATAAATTACTCAAGGAATTCATACCAAACTTTTGGTTTCGTAAGTTTATTGAAATCAAACCATAACAAACGTGTCCTGCACTACGAGGGTCATTAACTTTTCACGTCATTTCTTAATATTGAAGTTAAATCTCTTTCGCGATCTGTGCGCCTAGTACACGCTGTAGGTAGTGTGCCGCCGCGCCGCCCTGTGTCGGCGCGGGCTGAAAGGATCACACGAGCCGACAAAGCGAGCGCGTGTGCGCAATTGAAAATACTTTAGGCATTTAGGTACTCCTTGGTTTAAAACTAATAATGCAATACGTAATTTACTTATTTACGGTTTACATACACGTTAATATGGACCCAGAATAACCTACGAATTTAACTAAAAAAACTGACGTAAAAAAGTTTTTTTTTTTTTATTAAGGAATGGGCTTGCGTTTGACCGCCACCTGACCTGATGTTAAGTGATGGTGCGGTCTACGATGGTACACTCTTGCCCAGCAAAGGATGGCAGTGAAATAAGGCTCCACGCTGCCGACTGCTGGTCGACTTGCAGTGGAGCAACAACTATTCCGACCCATCCCCTAAGTTAATAAAATAGTACATAAAAATTCACACCAAGGTTTAGGTAGGTAGCTACTAAGCTTGTTTTAATCCCTTATTACGTAAACAATAAAATCTAAGAGCCATGCTTAATTTAGCAAATTAACTTACATTTTTAAAGATGGGGTTCGATGTGGTGCCCTTGGTATTGTATGCACAAGGCCGCGCGCTTGTTCATGGACAACTGAACATTTCGCAGCATGTCAGGTGTTACTGTCCTAAAGGCGGCCTCGATCCGCACTTGCATTTCTTGCACTGTATCACACTGCACTGCATACACTACGTTTTTAATGTATCCCCACAAAAAAAAATCTAACGGAGTTAGGTCTGGGGACCGCGGAGGCCAAGCCACGCTCCTGCTACCGCGCCCGATCCATCGAGGGAAACGCACGTCCAAGTACGCGCGTACATCACGTGCAAAGTGTGCCGGTGCACCGTCGTGTTGGAATACCATATTGTTATCCATCACGAGATCCACGTAACTTGATACGGGTAGCACAGTGAGTACATCGTCTAATTCATTAACCAGAAAGTTTAAATAATTTTGGCCATTTAAACTTTGCGGAAAGAAAACTGGTCCTACGACAACATCTCCGATGATACCAGCCCACACGTTTAGTCGCCATTGGTGTTGGAAGGACGACTCTGTCGAAGCATGTGGATTCGTGTGAGACCAAACATGTTCATTATGGATATTACTTATCCCTGCTCTCGTGAATGATGCTTCATCGGTCCATAGCACTTTTGAACCGAAACTTGGTGAAGCTTCTATCTGGCTTCGATACCACTCGCAGAAGGTCACGCGAGGCAAAAAATCTGCCGGTGTCAGTTCTTGGGTGCGACGAAAGTGGTATGGATGCTGGCCGTCATTGTTCAGCACTCGCCATACTTTAATATGGTTGGAGGCACCCAGCGCTAATGCAGCTCGACGTGTGCTAGTGCGTGGATTATTTTGGAAATGCTCCAGTACGGCTTCTTCAAAGTCTGGATCGCTTCTGCTCGGACGACCTTCCGAAGCAGATGCGTGGAAGGACCCGGTTTGGTACAGACGATGTGTCATCCGACTGAAACACGCCAACGAAGGCAGCTGCCGACGCTCAGCATCTGGTCTATCCTGGATGAATCGGTGACGATACAACTCTCGGGCGGCTCGCAGACTACCGTCCACTGCTCCGACACACATCATCATCTCGTAATATTCACTATTACTGAACGACATTTTTTTAACAATCACGAAATCACAACTAGGTACACTGAATCGGATAGAGGGAGCGACCGAAGCACACGAGTATTATTAAACAACTGACGAAACTCCGGAAGAACCGAAAAATAAAACTTCTATTCTTCTACTATCCTAGTAATAGGGTAGCTGGCCCAATTATTATTGTACATTTTGAATTTATTTTCGATTTTTTGTCAAATTTAATTTACTAATCAAGTCAGCCTATCGCAGTCCACTGCTGGACATAGGCCTCTCTCAAGTTGCGCCACAAACAACACACGGTTTCCCGCCTTTTGCATCCAGTAATCGTAGCGCCGCGCAGTATCGCTTTTCCCCCCAGCTACCTAATAATAATTTCAAGAAAACTGTGATAAATTGAATACATTGAAGCACACCGATTAAAGAAGAGTTAGGCCAGGGCATCAGTTAATTAATAAAACCTATGAGCTGAGTTGACAAACGAAACCGATAAGATAATTTGATGTGGACTGTGGGGGTGGTACCTACATAAGTACATAGTCTTAATTTGTAAGTATTGATTAATCAAAATAGCGACAGATAAGTTGAGTATTGATTCGATTTATTTATTTATTGAAGGCTACCAGCTAAGACTATCACTACGACTATGACTATTTACCTGCAACTGGCTCATTTACCCTTAATATCATTGTGTGTGTAACCCCCGATGAAATTAGGGTTCAGTTATTATTGTTCGCAAATGCTGTCCGAACAACTCTCGTTACTCATGAGGTCCTAGTACTTTTAACAATTTATTTCCATAGTTTAATACATTTTTGCGGCCTATTTTCTTATTGTGTTTTATTAAACAATAAAGACTCACCACCAACCCATGTCTCAGTCAAATGGGCCCGCCGACAAAATGTAAACTTCTGATACGTTTTAAATGTTTTCAGTTGTAATTTAGTGTTGTTATCATCATAATTATCAACTCATTAGTGTCCCACAGCTGGGCACGGACCTCTTCTCAGAATGAGAAGGTTAAGGGTTAGTTCATCACGCTGGCCTTCTGCGAGTTGTTTAGCCGTGTGCGTGTTGGAATGGCAAAAACTACCAACATAATTTAATTTTAAAATCCTACCTATTTAAATAAAAGCGGAACCCACTGCACACTGGCATTTTATTTCTACCAGGAGACACATAAGTTGCATAGAGTAAAGTTATTTAGGGTTCATTTTGAATAAATTATGTTACAAAATATTTTTTCTGTAACATTTCTAATTGCATAATCTTTTAGTTAGTTACTTACTACGGTAATAAAAAAATCAACATTAAACGGATCGTTCGTATCGTTATCCTATATCCCGTTTTGTTGTTATTGTGAGGTAAAAAAATGTGGCAGAAAGTTACTATGTGCATAATTATTAGGCACCTACATTTACACGTTCACCGAAAGTCGTGAACTAGGTACCTACTCCGTAATTCTTGTTACTTTTCTTTAAGTATTATTATTATTACCTACAGCCTAAGTTTTAAAATAATTTTCCAAGCTGCAAACAAGCATTTGCATTTGAACTTGTTTACAAACAATCCTAGTTTTTTAATTATTTAATTTAAACTAAACACAGAACCCTTTAGCATTATTTATGTACCAGGACACACATAAGTTGCGGAGGAAAGTTATTTAGGATTCATTTGAAAATAAATTATGTTACGAAATCCTTTTTCTGTTCTAGGTTTCATTAGGTTCTTTCGCAGTATTTACCTAAGCAATTAATTTCTGGTAGAGTACCTATGTATGTCAACCAACATAAAAAAGACATGTTGGATACTCAAATTCTGTGTCTGTGGTTTAATTTCAATAATTACGTAGATTCACACATTACATACTCCGTCATGTTTGTTATTAGATTGTTTTACGTAGATAGGTAACTAAGTATTATTTACTAGTCCCTACTAATCCCTTCATAAAGTACCTACCTAAATTCAATATCATTTTCAAGCTAACAAATGATTTACTGATGATTTATTGATGATTTGTTAATTTTTAAAGGATTTGTATTTTAGCTTGTTCACAAACATAATCAGTTTTTGTCAGAAAAAGTGAGTAACAAAATAAAATATCCAGAACCCATTATCCAAAAATACCAGGAGTAAGAGCATAAGAGGTTTGTTTTCACAGGTGAATGTATCGTGAGTGACCTACTTACACCGATCAGCTGACTTGGTTGCTAGTGATGTGTAAATTTCAAGTTGAAATGTTTGGGTTTTTGGTTTCATTCCTCATATCTTCCTAACATGCAGATATAGGATTTAAAAACCTTTGCAATATAGTTTATTATGATCCAAAGAAGCCGTGCACTTGATATGTATATACCCTTTCCGTAACAGCTTGTATATGAGAAAACATACCCTAGCTTAGAATAAAAAAAAAATAACAGACGAAATACATAAACCTTCAAATACCATATTACAGACATACAAATTGTTCACAGGCCCGTATCAGTATGTGGTATGGTGATCGTTTTGCGATTGAGCGAGATATATGTCGTTCTACCCATCAAATAGTGCCATCTCTTTCTCACAACCGAAAAAAATATATCGATAACACGTGATGATACGGCCTCTTACCGAGGGCCGTTACAAGCGATGCTAAATTATGAAACTTCTTATTTAAGTCGGTATAAAAGAAAAAACTCTTCATTGTACACACGGCTACACATCAAGCTATACGAATCCAGTTTAGACTGATCTCCCATTGTAAAGGCTTTCTGTCAAATTTAAGGCCAGCCTACACTGGATTTGTATAGCCTGATCTGTAGCCGTAGTTACACTGCTACTAAAAAACTAATCCAATCATAGCTCATTTCTCACATCCGCCCGTTCGTAACAGTGTTAAAACTAAAATAATTCCAGCCAAGATTATCGCGAGCCTACACAATCAATAATTTTATATCAATGACTGCCTGACCGCTTATTAGTAGAGAGAAAAACAATAACTGTGCGTATGATTATATGGCTGCGCGCGCGCAAGAATTGAGAGGATAAGCCTGCTGTGTTTCTTTTTATTGTGCTATTTTAAGAGCCAGGCTGTGTAATTAAAAGTTGGGAGATTTTTGCTCCATGGCAGTTCGGAAGTAAGTGTTTTGATTGGGAAAACTTTTAAATTTATGAAGTTTGTTATCTTCCATTCGCCGAAAAAATAAATAAACATAAACTACATGGTCCAACTGAAAGATGAAGAGATATTATAGAGAACTACTTATGCGAATCAGAATTCGAAAGATTAAAATATTTTTTTTTCACAGGCTAGCTAAGGAGGTTTTCCATATGAAAGCTCCAGATCATACATATTATTTGCGATCGCGAGTCGGGAAGTTATGAAGTGTTTTCGTTGTTTTAAAATATAAACACTGAAATAAAACCACAGTGATTTTATTTCATTGTTTCGGATCTTATTCGGTTATATTGATATTATTGGATCTTTACAAGATCCATCATCAAAACATGACAAAAAGTAGTTTTAATTCAATTACAGACTCTGACAAAGATTTTAAAAAAATATATATGCTGAAGGTAATATCCATACAAATGCCAACAGTACAAGTTTACGCGTTTGCGGCGTAAAATCACAGTCGACGATATAATTCTCATAATCCGCGGTGCGCGCGCATTCAACATAACCTTTCACACCTCAAGTCGTGCGCGTGCGCCATTGTGTGCGACTGTACGTATCACTTGTGAACACGATTGTACTTATTAAAGCTCGAAACTATCGTGTGAAAAAGTTGTGAAGTTGTATGTGATTGTACCGATAGGAAACGATGATAGAATAATTATCTAAGCTTGTAAACTACTCGTATTCTCAGATTAAATAAAAAGTTAAGATGGAACTTTGCGAACAAAGAAGTGAGGCCGGCTAAAACTACGCCTAACGGTGTACAACACACAATTACACGCACACACGTGTACCGAAACTACGCTTTATCTTGACAGTCGAGCTATCAAGGTATCGAAAGTTTGACTGACAAGATAAGACGTAGTTAACTAATACATATATGTGCGTGTAATTGTGTGTTGTGCACCGTTAGGGGTACCTAGTTTTAGCCGGCCTCACTTCTTAGTTCGCAAAGTTCCATCTTAACTTTTTATTTGATCTGAGCTCGTATTTAGATAATAATTAGTTAATAAGTTAATGCATAATGCATAGCAAGCACTATTAGTAGTGCGTTAAGGAGGATTTCCTGTTTTAAATCAGTACGAGTACTACATAACCTCCCTTCCTCCTCCCCTCCAGGCGGACAGGCCATAAGGATGTACCAGAGATAAGCAGAGATATAGGTACTGCTGTACATACTTGCCCTGTATGTTTTAGTCACATCTAATACTGGGGCCTATTGCCATTAACACCAGCTACTGAGAATTCCATAGAAAAACCCAAGGCCACTTTTCTCGACCTGGGAATCAATCTCTAGCGTAGCAGTCGCGCTATCAACAATAGTCTATTTGTTGATAGCGCGACTGCTACCTATTATGAGGTTACCTATTATGCCTATTCAAAAGCTTTAAAATTGAAACTAGATTCACGTCTGTTTTCCACGAAGGATTACGCAGAAGTGTGGGTACTAAAGTACACTTACAGTTCCCCGGTACGTTTGGCTCCCATTTCATAGGGGGCGAGCCTATTGCCATTAACCCGGCATAAACATATACTCCGAGCTGCTATTGAGAATTTCATATAAAAACCCAATAACACTTTGCTCGAGCTGGGGATCGAAACCCAGGACATCTAGCTTAGCAGTCGCGCTTAGGACCGCTAGACTAATGAGGCAGTATTGAGGTAGTCAAAATACTTGCCAATGGCATATTTGCAAACCAGGAACATTATGTAGTGATATTATGATTTCCTTTGACTGCCTCGTTGGTCTAGTGGTCCCAATCGCGACTGCTACGCTAGAGGTCTTGGGTTCGATCCCCAGGTCGAGCAAAGTGTTATTGAGTTTTTCTATGAAATTCTCAGTAGCAGCTCGGAGTCTGGATTTGTGCCCGGTGAATGGCAATAGGCTCGCCCCCTATTACATGGGACCCAAACATACCGGCGAACTGTGGGTGTACATTAAGTACACCTCTGCCTAACCCTTCGGGGAATACAGGCGTGATGGTATGTTATGTTATGATTTCCTGTAGCTGATTGTAGATAATAATTTCTTCGCACTTAGGTATGTTCACAAGCGTTGTAATGGTATAATCGCGCAGAAACAACTTTTTATGCTTGGTGTTGGTTTCGTAACTCTTTACTTAGATACAGTCGCCAGCAGGTCTAGGTATACAAAACTGTCAAATTTCTCTAAATGATTTTAAACTTTAAATTGTTAAAGATAAAGTTCAAATTCAACTGAGAAAATTTGACATTTTGTGTTAACTTGATGTGCTGGCCGCCGTACACACGGTTACGCTTTAGTCTAAGGATGGTCTGTGGATACACCTCTACCTAATCCACTACCCAATTACTAAATGTAGAAATACAGAAAATACAGTAGCGATAGTATTTTATCGATAGCGTTAGCGGTAAGACCGCCCATAGTAGGTACCACTGTCAAATTTTTTATGTTTTTCAATAGCTTAGCAATTCCATAACCAAGCAATAAAACCTTAATCAAATTTAAAAATCCCCTATTGCATCACTGACAAATAAAAATTAGTGACGCACATAATTTCGCCAGAATATTGCCGATATCGATATCCATAAAGGTGGTTACACGGTGTCGGTATTTTTAGCCGCGCACAAAACGGCTATAACGCGCCGGGGCAGCCATAAAATAATATTCCTTAATACATTATAATAGTGCTATTCCTGGGTAATGTTCGTAAGTATTGGAATTACAGGGCGGCGTGTTTCTGGCTACATATTGAGTGGTGTGTGTCCCAAGTGAAAGGTGAATGCGATTTGAACAATGAATTCTAACGATGAGTGTGAAGATTCTAGTTTTATATAATATATTTCAATATTTCATGTTATTGCGATAAAAATCTCTGGGTGAACAGTAAAGCCATGCTGTTAGAGCGTTCTCACATATCGACAGCAAAGTTCACGGTGAGGTATAAATGTAGTGTCGATAAAATTGATTTCACATCATGGAATGCGAAACTGAAATAAACTGCCAGTAAGACATTTTAAATGTGTGTTTGGTACTCAACGTGGAACTTCCCGGCTCAATCATCGAAATACGTGATCTCTATACAGAGATAGAATTTTACAGAATAACTCTACATAAGTTGAAAGCAAGTTTTTTGATAGGGTTTTTTATGACTGCGATTGTAATCGCCACTGCTGAAGAGTCAACAGTTTTATCAAAAAAAGAAATTTTCTCAATAGCAATAAGGCCCTTTGCTCATTCATTTCTGTATTTTGAACTTTCAAATTGAACAAACAATTCTTTTAAAAGTTTTAATCTAGGTCTATTCAGCGTGTTATAAAATCGCTACTTCCTACATCTTACACCGCATCCTTACATCGGATCTCATCGGTGCGTCTGATTGGCTGCGTGTGGCGAAATCGTTCGATTATGATTCGATTCATTCGATGACAGATTACGTTCGAAATTATCGATACATCACTACGGTACAATTTGTTATAAAGTGTACATATTCACGCGGTTCGTTCTATAATTATTGCACGGTAAAAATGTAGATTATGAATAAACTAGGTCGAATTGTAATTATCCTCCATTTTTTGTTTTTAACCAACAAACCACCTCATTTGCCTAGTGGTTGTAAGCGCGGCTGTAAACGTGAGGTCGTGAGGAGTCGATACTTCTCAAATTCTCAAAGATTTTTGCCTGGTATCTGACGATAACTTTGCCCAAACATCGGTAATAACCTCGCCACGATCGAAACTTACCGATACCGACGAACTGTGGGTGTACATAACATTGATTAACCCTTCAAGGATACAGGCGTGATCGTATATTATTTTATGATTTGTGCAAACTATAGCAACTTAGTTGGTTAAAGTATCCGGAACCTGAAAACGCAGATTGCTATCCTGCTACCGATCTTTTTTTAGGAATTAAATGAAACGCTTCGAGAAAGCGCAGGGAGCTTATATCAGCTCGTTTTAAAAAAATATGCGAATCAATTATTTCAGGAATTTACGCATTTTACTTAAAAAATAATAAGCAACACTACCAATTACACGTTGAAACATGGTTAATAATATTTTTATTTCGTAGCAATTAAATATAAATATTTACCTACTTATTTTCAAGAATTAATTACAAATGGTGATCATTAACTTTAACTGCACCTCATTGGTGTTTAACAGCCTATATTAACATTATAAGATACTACTAGTGGTTTTTATTACTACTTAAACTTATGAATTGCAGTTATTTGAATATAATAACCTTCAGAATTGCTGTAAGTGTAAAATAAATAATAATATTAATGTCAAAAGCTGTTTTAGTGTTTATAATTACTTTTATAAGGCTGTTCCTCGGCATTTAGGTATAATAGGTGTTTGAGGTGAGTATCAGTGGATATTTGAGACGTTAATATTCAAGTGTAAGGGCAGTGGCGTAGCTTGGAGAGGAATGGTTATTATTGTGTTCTGGTTTGGAAAGCAAATGAGACGAACTGACGTGTCAAGATGACAACACGCTAGTGAAACTGTCAAAGTACGTAAGTCAATATTGTAAGGGCCGAACCTCACTCGGTTATTTCGTAAAATCCGGTGTAACAAATCCTCATGGATCGTATCCGGGCAAGAAAAGACTATTAAACCATTGTATTGCTGGCAAGGGAGGCAGGACGGTATGTTGGACTCGTACCGACTAAAACCAACAATTTTATTTCCTTGCTCTAGAATCACGGCTGTGGGATTCATGACAATTGCTACGACCATGACAGGCTGTGTTTAGCAATCGGTGGACTGGTTTAAGGGTCGAGGACTTCCTTCTCAAAATACTGATAGATACTTGCAAACAGGATATCCGTTTTTTATATAAGTAAGTATATATAGGTAATAATGTCATTGTTTTTCATATGAAGGTCTATACATATTATCATTTACCTCAAGCCGTTGCCCGCAGTATCACTCAAGTCTCAAATGGATTTGCTTACTGACTCAGCTTCGAGGCGGCGCAACATGAAACGCGTATCAGACTTAAAGTTATAGGTACCTCCAGAAATACAACTGTGAAAAAATCATCTAATTGAGTGCATTAGTTTTTGCGTAGCGCATGTACAGACAAAAAATCTAAAATGTGCTGTTTTGGCTTCTCCTACTCTAATAGAGACCTCGATATTAGTTTTTCTTCAATATCTTTAATATATAGACAGCGGCCTGTAACAATTTTATTAGATGTAGGTAAGTAAGTATAGATAACAACGGTCAAATAATTCTTACGCAATAAGGAGGCTTACGTCAAAAAGTTAAATCAATAAAATTATGCATACGTCAATGTTTTTTTTTCTGTAGTATCCTTAACCGATATTATAATTATTAATTTACTTTACCAAACCGTCATAGACCGCTAAACCAAACACAACTATCGTCATATTATAAAATGACGCACTCTGCAACGCATTCTCTGACGCCTCTACATATTCATACATTTAAAGTAAATATTAATTTATCTAATCGACAAACAAATCGGAGAGGACGCCGCTTAAGGCGGCACAAACTAAGGAGCTATTACCATACCAATCTGGAACGCATAAAGTTAAGATTGTACTAATTAAGTGTACAAGGTTCGTTCCCCGTTTATCCTACAAAGATAAAGTATAAATAAACAGAAATCTGATAATATTTGATTTTTTGCGTACTAACTTAATAAACATCGACTTGTAAAAGTGTTTTTTTATGATGTATTTACAGAAATAATGTTTTGACAACTGGCTCGTTAGTCTAGTGGTCCTAAGCGCGAGTGCTACGCTAGAGAACCAGTATTCGAATTTGTCTATGAATTTCTCAATAGCGGCTTGGAATTTGGATAACAGTAAGATTTTAAGAATTTTCTAGATATTTTGTTTTCGCCAAATAGACCACCCATCTTTCTTCTAAAGTTTCACCACATAAAGCAAACAAAATATATTTATTTTAGTAATCAATGAATTAATTTTTTTTTCAGAGACTAACATTATACGCGTATCCGAACGTTTTTGGGAAAAGGATGTATACGCATTATAATTAGTGAATGTTGTGCTACTATTAGCTAACTCTCATTTAATCTATGCATTGATAATATTAACCTATATCCATGAACTAAGTAATTAGATGACGGCTGATAAAGGTCTATTGAAGAAAAGTGCACCGACCGCAAGTTAATTGGGACAAGGCTAAGTGCACAAGGATGATGACGATCTATAGTTGTTGACACAATCAATTACCTACCTAATTTTCAATTTAATTCATAAAGAATTAGTTGAAAGAAAGCTGCATAAATTAAGACATACAACTACCGACTAAAAGAGACATCAAAATAATTATTAACAAATAAAACGGTCACAGAGACAAGGATAAACAAATAAACAACATCGCGACCGTCGCAGCGTGAATCCGAACGTAATCTATGTGCGTCGTTTTCTGCCGGCGGGCGGCGCGCGCTTATATCTCAAACTTTTGACACATAACCTTAAAATTTAAAATTTAAATTAAAATAAACTATAACTACATTGTTTTAAGGTTTCATTCGCAATAAGTCGCGCTAAAGAATTAAGCTTTTCAGTTACTAAAGCTCATTTCACACTTACATTACTACGAATTTGTTTGTCGAATTACAAAATTTGTCATGTATTCTTTTAAATAAATCTGTCTTACACATAAGGTTGACTATTGCGTGAAAAGTGACATTTAAACTGTAAAATTAACTTTGTAATGTGCGAAGGAGCTCGGAAAGGAATGGTGTCGATTAATCAAAGGTTCAGTTTTGTTTTTCGAATAATTTTGAATAATTTGTGAATGGAAGCGCTATCGGTCGAACAAGGCGAAAGTAATTTATAACTTGTGTATTAAGTTAATTAATGGCTGTGATTGTTTTATTTGTGTTATTTACACAAAGTTTTATTTTAGGTACCTTCTGACAGTGAAGCTACCTTAAAATCTAACGTTTCAAGGCAGTAATCCTCTATGTACAGACATGAAACTATATTATACAGGGTGAAAAATTTGTCACCTGTATCTGTTAAAGGGGTGATTCTACTTACTCATCATACTGATCAACTTTTTCTATGAAACCCATACTCATACCTACGTAAAAAATACGACGGTCAAATACCTATCCCTAAATGTTCTCTATCTTGTTTTGCATAGAGGATATATTTATTATTTTTAACGACTAAGTTGTGGGATTTATAGCGAAAGTTGATCAGTATGACAGGTAGAATGACCCCTTTAACAGGGCCAGGTAACTAAGTTGGCACCCTGCATGTGTTTAATTCTTAACATCCATCTAAAACTCGTACCCTAGTCAGGTTGACAAGGAAGCCCTAAAACGGCGCAAGCGCAGTGTGCATGCCGATCGTGTTTTGAAAAAAAAAGGAGAAGAAAGATGTAGAACAAGAAAATCACTGCTCATCTACTTTTACACAGTCGTAGATTTGGAGGGGAGGTTAAAAATATTATTTATTATGATTAGTTATTATTTATAAAAAAATAGATATCTTAAATCTATCCACCCGCACCAGATCAGTAGTAAGCAGCATAGGCGCGTGCGCACCATCACCTCATCAAGTGGCACCTCACTTAAACACCCAGAACCACACACACGTCCATTTTAATCACTGCCTCAAGCCGTAAAGGTTATAAATAGAATAGTTAGCAGCATTATGGTATTTATGTCCGTTTTATGGTAATTTAAGTGGCCCTTACCAACCCTATCTGGGAGTATGTATTAAATATTTGATAACAAATTATAAAGTTTAATGGAATATTGATTGATTAAATTAATTATATTAAGGCATACTGCCTTATAATATTATAAATATTAAAAAAAAAACATTTTGTAATTTTTTTATTTTTATTTTTATTTTATTTTATTTTATTTGGGAAAAAAAACGATATTACATTACATATAACACTAGTAAGGTAGGTATATAAAACAAAATCATGACGAAAGTAACTCTGACTGCCTCATTTGTCTAGTGGTCCTAAGAGCACCTGCAACGCTAGAGGTCCTGGGTTCGATTCCCAGGTCGAGCAAAGTGTTATTGAGTTTTTATATGAAATTCCCGATAGCAGCTTGGAGTTTGGATTTTTGCCCGATTAATGGCAATACGGTTATGGCTCGCCCCCTATTACATGGAACCTAAACATACCGGCAAAATATTGGTATACATTAGCACACCTTTGCTCCCATTCGGGAAATACAGGCATGATGGTATGTTATGTGTATGAAAGTAACTCTATCTTACTGATTTCTCACACTGCGGCGAATATTAGACACTCGCTGTGGCCCGCGGATTCACTCGTATCCCAAAAGACTTTCTGAGACAAAATGTGGCCTACGTCCTTCCTCAAGATGCAAGCTATATCCTTGCCAAATTTTATCGAAATCTTTTCAGCATTTAGACATGAAAACTTTTTCATTCAAACAAACAGATGAAGCTACTTTTGCGATTATAATTTTAAATATGAATGGATAGGTAACTAGGTATTGACTGAACCTTCTTTTACCAACCAATACAAGTTGAACGTTAACTCGAGTGCACACAATAAAATTATTTATCCGATAAAACAAATATAGGCTTTAATAAAGTGTGACTTTTGTCACGTTGCCTTGTAACAAGTAATGGCCGTCATAAATAACATGCGATGTTCTGAACTCGCCTTTAGTTTAAAGAACTTTAGACTTTACTTTTATTGAAGGAACGCGTGTTTTAAGTTTTTAATGTGATATAATTAAACAATTTTGATCAGTGCTGTCAGTTATTTTTTAAGGTATTTCTAAGAAACAATTTGAAACAAATTGAGCTTTGAACTCATTAAAAAATTACCTTTTGGGGCACTCGTTAATAAGGATGGACAGAGTTAGCTTCTTCAGAGAATTTTATGCTTATACTGTTCGACTTATGAATGAACCTGGAATGGAATGGAACCTTGTCCTAAGACTCGATTCCTGCGCTTACGACTTGAGACAGAAATACATGGTGGAAGGGACATCGACGAACAACTCTTTACTATGAATTCAGTACCTACAATGATTCTGGATCCCTCGTTTTGAAATTTTTTATTGTTTTTTTCATGGGATAACTCGGCAAACGAGCGAGCTAGCCAACTGATGGTAAGTAGTCATCGCCTCCCATGGACATTACGTCGGTTATTTTTTTTAAAACAGTTGTTCCCTATATTTTCACCGTGAAGGACGTAGGTGTCTACTGCACTTTTGTAGAGAAAAGTAGAATTTTCTTTTAATAACCAGCGAAAAATATTAACGTAAGGGTATCCAGAATCATGTACAGAATTCATGGTAGGCGGTTATAACCTTGTATAGTTTCATTTCAAGAAAAATATCTTGGCCCATAACTCATCATCATCAATCCTTTAAATTGTCCCACTGCTGTGCACGAGTACTCAGAACGAGTACTGTCTCTCAGAACGAGAAGCATTAGGCTATAGTCCACCACGCTAACCGACAGCGGAATAGCCCATAACTAACGCAACATATTTTCCAAAAATTACAGTATCACGCTTTACAAAATTTGCCTAATTTCGCATTTAAAAAGCGGATATAATCAAGCAGTGAGCTAATAAAGGCGGGGACAGACGGGCGACGCGACGCTGCGACCCGACGAAGGCGCTGAGTACCTTTTAATCTTACACCCCATTTGCTGGCCCATTGCAGTCTGTGCAAATAGGACTAAAAAAGATGTTGAGTAGTTTTTTGTTTAGTAAGTTTTTTGTTGTGGTAGGGCCACGCTGTTCGCAGCATGAATGGGCCGGCTTGACCGGGGAAGTACCACACTGTCGCAGAAGACCGACGTCTGAGTAGTAGCGTTTCGTTACTGCGCTTCGTTTGGTGAGCGAGAGGGCCGGAGGCCCAATTCCTCCCCCAATCCCCTTCCTTCTCCTTTTTTCCTTCCCCTCCCTTTCCCTAAATAGGCTCGGCAACGCATCTGCAACTCCTTTGGTTTTGCAGATGTCCATGGGCGGCGATGACTACTTACCATCAGGTAGCTCGCCTGCTCGTTTGCCGAGTTATCCCATAAAAAAAAAGTAGAGTAGTGTTAGGTACATATTTTTTACAAATCAATATTGTAAACCTAGTTTATCATTCTACTCCCTTTTCTTATTCAGCAAATCGCGTGAGGATTACATTGTGTCTGTAATATGTTAACATGAGGTAGCAGAGGTGTACTAGTACAGCCACAGTTCGTACAAAATAAAACTCCGAGCTGCTACTGAGAATTTCATACAGAAAAACCCTATAGCACAGCTCAAATCGAACCCAGCCGAGCTCAAATCGAGCTCAGAGTAGCAGTCGAGCTTGGAACCACTAGACTAATGAGGCAGTCAGGACCACTATACTGATGAAGCAGTCACTTATATCTTAGAAAAAAATAAATATTTAAAGTATATTTTTAGAATAAGAACTATATTTAATTATACGCTTTAGGTACTACACCCACTTTTAATAAATCAGACACCATTCAATTTCCCTATTAGGTATCAAAAAAAATTTGTTATCTATATAAATAAAAATCAATGCCACTTTTCGTTGTAATTTTCAACCGACTTCAAAAAGGAGGAGGTTCTCAATTCGTCTGTATGTTTTTTTTTTTTTTTTTTTGTATGTTTGTTACGCGATATCTCCGCCAGTTGTGGACCGATTGTAATGATTGTTTTTTTGTTTGATAGGTCATACTTCAGAGGTGGTCCCGTTTAAATTTTATCATAATCGGTTGAGCAGTTTTGAAAATATCAACAAAAATCTAAAAATTGTTTACATCGATGATATTATCGTTTACTCTGAAACATCGCTGTCTTATTGGAGCAGTGCGTTTAGTTGGCTAACAAGTACTTCTAAACAAAACTTTCCACTAAAAATTACAAAATAAAATTACTTTTAACAAAAAAGTTAAACCGCCTTCAAAAAATAATAAAATAATTTTGTCTAAAACAGTTTGGGAAGTCGGTGGCGAAAATAAAAGACTCACTCAAATAGAAGTCACCGACTTCCCAAACTGTTTTAGACAAAATTATTTTATTATTTTTTGAAGGCGGTTTAACTTTTTTGTTAAAAGTAATATAACTCAAGAACGGGCTCACCTATCCAAATCAAATGTTTAGGCTTTGTTCGGACTATTTAGTAGATCATATATGTGAAGTTTGCACAAAATCGGTCGAGTGGTTCTTCATTTATCACATTTTTTGTAACAAATGAATTAAATAAATGGCGGATCATTTTGTTAACGGGGATTTTGCTGTCAAATCGAAACGAACACGCGGGCAACGCCATGGGCGGAAAGCTAATATTTTATAAAAATCTTTAGCAATAATAACGTCTCCATAACTTCACAAGACGCAATGTTTTCCTAATTCGGTCCTCAGTCCGGTGCCCTTTCATTTGTACTCAATTGCCCCGCATCCCTTTGGCACATTTCTTTTATTCGCACTTTTTATTTTCCCCCTCAAGGAATGTCGCAAAGTCGCAACCCAACCTGCCAGTAATTATTGCTAAAGAAATTTATTTTTTAAATTGCCTAAAGGGTAGGTGGCGTAATTTCGTTTGCTTTTATGGCACCGTAAAGGTAATAGCTAATTGATTAAGAAAAAAAAAGGGATGACATTAGTAATGTTATCTTGGCTTAACAGTACATAATAGAAACAATTAAGTTGCAAGTTGATCATGGACAAACATACCTGCACGCCCGTATTCATTATCTTCTGAAAGCTGGACAATAATTATTATTGCTGTACCTAATACTTATCTATATAGTTTAGTCTTTACTTAACTTCTTACATAGTATAAAACAAAGTCGCCCTTTGTTTTTACGCTTAGATCTTTTAAGTTACGCAAAAGATTGTAAAGCAGTTTTCAGCAATAGATTAAGTACATTAAGAGAAAGGTTTTATGTAATATATGCCCATGTTATAGTAGAGAAAAGCTGAGAAACCACGCGAACGAAGCCGTGGGCAGAAAGCTAGTATATTATACAGAGGTAAGATTTGTTTTTTGTGATCGATATACTATGAAACTAATTAACCTATTTTAATAATTCTGTCACAATTAGAGAGCTACATTATTCTTGATTAACATAAGCTGCAAGCATTTATCGAGATCCTATTCGGGCCGAAGCCACAGAAGTCTCACTCTTCTCCTATAAAATTATACTAAAAAAGTAGGTATACTATCTTAGTAAATTGGGGGTTAACCTCTACCTAAGCGTTCTTGGAACAAACGGCTGATGGTACAATTGTACATTACATTAAGTACACCTCTGCTAACCCTTCGGGAAACACAAGCGTGATAGCAAATTTATTCAATTTCCTCCTACTTACAGCCAAACTTATCATTAAAGTAAACAGAAGTAAACTTATCTCTAATTGTAAAACATTAAAGCTTCCAATTTAGTCATAATTCTATGCAAATAATTAGACTTTCTCTGGATATAATGACAGTTAACTAGGAAATGGAAGGTCTGGGAGGCGACCACAATGTCAACAGACATCCTGCTAGTTGCAAAACTGTTGTCGACCACATAATTACCAGTTACGCGGTTAGTTTAGTATCGTACCATGGTTTTGTAAGAGCTTTCTTGTTTTTCCTTTAATTTGTAGAAAACTTGAAGCTTAGTTTAAAATGTATTCACCAACAACATTATCAAAATCATTTATTTGCTTGAAATATTGTAAAAAAGATATGGCATTACCCGGCAAACGATCAGGCGAGCCACCTGATGGTAAGTAGGTAGTCAGCGCCTCCCATGGATATCTGCGATACCAAAGATATCCATGGAAGGATTTTGTTGTGGTAGGGCCACGCTGTTCGCAGCATGAATGGGCCGGCTCGACCGGGGAAGTACCACACTCTCGCAGAAGACCGACGTCCGAGTAGTAGTGTTTCGTTACTGCGCTTCGTTCGGTGAGCGAGAGGGCCGGAGGCCCAATTCCTCCCCCAATCCCCTTCCTTCTCCTTCTCTCCTTCCCTTCCCTTTCCCTAAATAGGCTCGGCAACGCATCTGCAACTCCTTTGGTTTTGCAGATGTCCATGGGCGGCGATGACTACTTACCATCAGGTAGCTCGCCTGCTCGTTTGCCGAGTTATCCCATAAAAAAAAAAAAAAAAAAAAAAAAAAGAAGTTGCAGATGCGTTGCCGAGCCAAGGAAAAGGGAGGGGAAGAAGAAAAGGTGAAAGGGAGAAATTGGGCCTCCGGTGCTCCACACTCACCGTACGAAACCTAGCAGTGTGCATACTGCTACTTGACGTCGATATTTTGTGCGAACATCAGCTGTTACATAATAAAATTTGATCACACATATTTCTCCAGTAATTTAGGCATTCAAAATACAATGTTGTGATTGTGTTTCAGATCACCATCAACCCATTTACCGACCCACTGCTGGGCACAGGTCTTATCTCGGGGTTAGACTATACCTAATCCAAGCAAGACTACTACGAGTTGGCAGACTTCACATACCATCGAGGAAGGCAAAAATCTATCAGGCATACCTATATATGGAACACACGGCGAACAGGTGACCACAGTAACCGCTACACACAATTTTACCTAACTGCCTTATTCGTCTAGTGGCCCTAAACGCGACTGGTATGCTTGAGGTCTTAAGGTCGATCCCCAAATCGAGCATTGTGTTATTGGGTTCGTCTATGAAACTCTTAGTAGCAGTTCGGAGTTTCAGGGAACTGATGGTATATAATGTTAAATGTTTACAATGTTAAAAAACATTATTTAAACATTATTATATTACTTATATCTGCATGCCGGTGTGCCGGCGGAGCTTGGTGAACTAAATGTTTTAAATAATATCCTTATGTTATTAGGTTTATATTATTTATATTTCTGTCAAATAAAGATACTTAATTTTAATTCAATTATCCCTAAAACAATGTTTATTTACCTTTTTAGCCTCAAAACACAGCTCAAATATAAATAAACTAATGAAGGCAAGCGAAATCTCTCTAAAAACCTAATCCCGATCTCTGTAACCCTATGAATGGGCAGCCAGGAGCCTATTATCAGTATCTTAACACTAATCGCGCCTATTCACTGACAATCTTACGGACAGGGCCGCGATATAATAAAATTAATTTCTATGGGGCAATTAAGCCGTGAACAGGCGTAGTGACCGGATAAAAGAGCGTGTGTCTTTATGTTGATACAACCTGTTAGAAAAGTTGTGTGTGATGATTATTATTGTCTATCTAAATGTATATTTCGCATTGTATAAATGTAGAAATTTCATTTTTTTTATAGAAATGTCTCTGTCTCTGTCTATTAGTCTAGGGTTCATAAGCGGAACTGCTACGCTAGACGTCCTGGTTACGATTCCTAGGTCAAGCAAAGTATTTTCCTATGAAATCATCAGAAGCAGCTCTTTCAAAATATTAATATGATATAACAAAAAATACATGAAAAAAAACTCTATGTGGAACTGATAACAAGTGTTGAACTGAGGAACAACATAGTTGTAAATTGTTTTCCATATACGGACGGAACCGGCGCCGGCGCCTGCGCAACGCTGTTTTCACAATAGATCATCACCTGTTTGTTCAAAGAATACCAACTGTATTTTGTAAGAAAGCAGTTTTGTGTACGCTGAAATATTTGAAATATTATCCCGTGGTCGCGAGCATTGGTAAATATATTGAGGTATTAATGAATTGTTTAATGTTTACAATTGGAATTAAAGACATTTTATGTAGATTCCAAATAAATTGGTACGTGTGTATTGATGGATGATCAGCTATTTCGTAATGAACAATAACAGTGACAGAATTAATTTCGTTTGTCTTTAAAAAAACAGCTCCCATACTTAAGAACAAACCCTATGTTGGAAGGAAATTTTTCGTTCAATTAACTTACAGATTCGAAATTTGAAAAAAAAACAGTGGACCACACAAATATTGGTCTAGACTGGGAATTGACTTCATAACGTTGGTGGCGTTTAAAGATTGTCAACCAGCACTATATTTCAACTATCGACTAGGTATATCCATAATCGTGGGGGACTAAGCCAACAATGAAATAATAATTATATAATTTCTTAAAATTATGAATAATAGGCAATTGATGATTAACTTAATTTGTATGATGTAATAAAAACACGCGAACCTTTCTAATTCCAAGAAAATCTTATGAAAGTTGTTTTACGTGCTCAATCTAGATTATTTACTTTTGGCTTTAAGTAATTCCAATAAATGATAAGTTAATTAATATAACATAAACATACCATCACGCCTGTATTCCCCGAAGAGTTAGGCAGAGGTGTTCTTAATGTACACCCACAGTTCGCCGGTATGTTTGGGTCCCATGTAATAGGGGGCGAGCCTATTGCCATTCACCGGGCACAAATCCAGACTCCGAGCTGCTACTGAGAATTTCATAGCAAAACTCAATAACACTTTACTCGACCTGGGGATCGAACCCAAGACCTCTAGCGTAGCAGTCGCGATTGGGACCACTAGACCAACAAGGCAGTCTCAGTTAATTAATATATTTGCGAAGTAATACTTTAATCAACTATAAAGTAAACCTTGAGATACCCATGCCGTGTAGTCGGTCTAACTATTTTTTATCTTACCTCATTACGAAATATCCTTACCGATAATTAGGTTGAACGCAATCAATTCCTTCGGCAAATTGGAAATAAAAAAATAAAAACCAACAACGCTCTACCTTTATCTACACGTATAAAACCTCATTTAGAAATAAAATCGGCCCATATGTTAGACTTGAATACTTTTTTTTACAAATAAAATCTTTTTTGTATGAATAAAGCAGGTCTTTAGCTGACTAATTGTGACGTATTTTACGATCAGCGCACAGTAAGAGGAATTAAAGGGGCAATTGTAGATAGTACAGTTTTTCGTATTGGCCATCGATTTATGACGCTTGTGACTCTTTTGAAGCCCTTTTAAGGTGAATGTCAGTCAGTCCTTATGAAGTTTAAGTGCTCAATGGAATTGCCGCAAATGTGTGGTTACAGGAACCGGGTAAAAAGTGAAACTATAGGTTTTCACCGTCATGAGAATGTCATTGTTAGTGAAAGATATCCATACGGGATTTGTACCTACTAAGTATTAAAGTAGGTACTTACTATAAATAAATATATTCGACTCTCATGAAGAATATTGGGTCCATCATACCAACATACAAGGGAGCCAAAATGGCCACATTTTAACCATAACAAAATTCAAGCTCTGAAACGAATTCAAATTCAGAACTCATAAAATTCCTTATCAATTTTGCAATTTGAATCACATTTTAAGTCATCGAAAGATTCCATTTGTCACCATAAGAATCTAGAAAAGTGGTGAGGGAGGCCTTTGCCCAATACTTAAGTATTGAGACGAAACAGCCTAAGAAAAAATGTTTAAGTAAGCTTTATCTAAAAAAGGAAATACCGATGACAAATAACAAAATCTTACGACGCATCTGCAACCATTACAGTTAATTTAAAGATATCTTAGAGGGTACATACATCCACACTGAAAGGATATAAGATAATATAAGGAGCAAAATTTAATTTCTTAAAGGATAAACGAGATCAACATTGGTATACATGTAACTTGCTGTACCCATGGGACGCAGCTAGTTAAGATATATTGCACATACTTACGCACAAACTTATTATTTATTTGTTTAAAAATAATACCATGTTTCATTAAATATGTGGTCATACAAAATACGCGCTAGCTTAAGAACCTCCTCCTTTTTTCATCGGTTAACAAAAACTGGTCGCGTATCTTTTAAAGGCTTTAATTAAAAAGTATCACCTGACTTTCAACATTTACACATAATACTATTCCGAATTACAAATTAAGAATGCTGATTAAGGTTGAAGCTGCAACAAATCTCAGAAATTTGTTCAAATCCACAAACAAAATACTGTTTTTTCTTCCCGTGTTTGCCCAAGAAGGTCTTATCATTAATTATTGATGATAAGGGGAAAGGGTCGAAAGGCACCCGTGTGGGCCGGGCCAATCGACACCAGGCGCTAATGAAGCGGTCCCAAAAGGAACATGACAAATAAAACTGCCATTTGAAATAAGAACTTTTTTGAAATTCTAATTCCGGAATTAGCCGAAATTATGAGACTTCATTGAGTTAGTTAGTTGTTGTTAGTTGAAATTATGAGACTTAACTGAGGTATCTTTTTGTATTTTTTAGACATTTTCCATGCAAAGATTATTAAGTTATTAAGTGAAGGAAAAATACGACCACGGGCAGGATTCGAACCTGCATCTTCTGGTTAAGTACACCAGACGCTATGACCGCTAAACCACCGCGACGTCGCGCGTCGCGGTGGCTTAGCGGTCATAGCGTTCGCAGGTTCGAATACTGCCCGCGGTCGTATTTTTCCTTCACTAAAATAACTTAACTGAGGTTTTAAAATATCAATGCAAACCATTTGCAGTCCCACTGCTGGGCACGGGTCTCCTCTCAGAATCAGAGGGGTTACGCTATACTCCACCTCGCCTACTGTGGGTTGGCAGACATCACACGGCTCGCTATAGAGAAAATCTCTCAAGCATGCAGGTTTCCTCACGATTGTTTCCTTCACCGTTTATCTATTAATACGAAAAGTCGGAGAGTTAGAATTCCAACTAGAGACCTACAACTCGTTTAGGTCCCTTGTAATAGGGATGGATTGCCATTAATCGGGCACAAATCCAGACTCCGAGCTGCTACAGATAATTTCATAAAAAAAATTAACTAACTATTTGCTCGACCTAGGAATCGAACCCAGGACCTCGAGCGTAGCAGTCGCGCTTGGGACCACTAGACTAACGAGGCAGCCACTTTAATACAATAATTAATAATAAATAGAGTCACAGATGAGAACCAGATGAACCTAAATATTAGCGACATTTTAGTCTAAACATTAATTTATTGTAAGCGCCCGCGCCGCGACATGTCTTACATGATGTAAGCTTATCTAAATCCTATCCAACCAGTTTCTCAACGGCTTAATAAAGCCACTATGGATAGTGTAGGCATTTATCTTTACAGATTTAGACTAACTGGTTCTTTAAACTTACTCTACTATATTTTTCGTTAATAAATCTTTACTAATGTAGCGTTTTTAATGGCATATCATACAATTAGCGAACCCAAAGTACAAACAGACCGGTATCACACCTTTGCTTACGTAGTCCTTCGGCTAATGACCAACAGTCAATGTTGTTATTCAACCATCTCATTCATCATTATCGCTTATGCCAAATTGGTCCTTCAACTAATTTATATAGCCACCATACTAACAAAATTGATTGTAGTACAATATTATCTGAGAGTAGGTTCTAACCTACTCTCAGATAATATTGTACTACAATCAATTTTGTCTGTGAGCCAATTTAGTCCTTTAGTCAACCGTGTCCTACAGCTAACGTTATTCTCCAGCCAACTTAGTCCTCGATAAGACTCGACTTCTGAGACCGTCTGGGTTGGTACTACTGCATTGTCAAATATTCTGCAGTCAAGCAATAATGTGCTACATGATTGCGTTCAGTTTGAACTTTAATTAATATATGTATGGAAAAACGTGGACAAAATTGGCACAAAACAGGAAGGTATGTATGGCTTAAAAGGGAGGATTATGCCCTGCAGCAGAGGGTCGATAAAAGCTGGGGATGTTGCTGATGATGATGAAAGCTTTAAGTAATAATTATAAGGTTTAACAACTGCAGTTTCAAGATGGCAATGTGCTTGTCATACTTTTTTTTAAAAAAAAGCTTGCTAGCAATGTGGTTCGCACATTACTAGTAATCTTGTTAACCCCTCGTACTAAGCTAAATGCTTTTATTACGAGTGGGTTCACGTCGGTAGTGCAATGGGTGAGTTTCGAACCAGCAACCACATGGTCGCAAGTCCGACGCATTGAAAGTTACAATTTAGGCTTGCAATTGTGTTTGGTCAGTTTTTTCTCAAAACCGGCTTGATTAAGTCAGTAATGCTTTCGGGGATGCGTTCTTAAGGCTATCTATATGCGCTGTTCCAAGAATGCGTTTATAAAGTACTTGTTTGTTAATTTTAATTAATTTTGTTATTCGAGGAATTTTGGAATGTTTAATGTTCATATTGAACGTGAACGATCTATGACAGAATTAATCAAAATTTGTTTAGCGTTTTTTGGCGTTGAAACGTAACAAACAGAGCTTCTTTTGCATTTATAATATTAATAACGAAGTATGGATTTGGTAAACACAGCTCAAACCCAAACCCCAAGCTACTACTTACTACTGCTGAGAAATCCGTAACATAAAAACCCAACAATACTTTGCTTGACCCAGGAACAAAACTCAAGAAACTCGCCAACCGCAAAAAGGACCTCTAAACCAATGTGGCAGTTAATTCAAATAAAACATCAAAACTAACAATACGCGGAACTATCTTTTTTGCATCAATAAAATTTATCATTGACCCATCCGAAAAACGAGCAAGGGAAGCAAACATCGGAACCTCACTTTACTAAAACTCGAGTGTATAATTAACGTTTGCGATTACGGACCCGCCGCGCCAAATGACAACCTTGCCGCCATTTTCATCCGTAATTTCGGCCTGCGTACGCGCACAGATTATAGTGCGAACGGACATTAGTGGCGACTGGCGACACGTGATCACTGTCATTCGGTGCGCATTCGATTGGGGATCGATATTAAAAAGAAATCGATTTCTTGCGATTATGCGGTTTAGATGTGGATTTGCGCCTCTTATGCGCCCAGATTATCTATATTGAAATAAAAGTACTTGATGACTCATAATGGCATATTTTGTTGGCACGTCATCAAGCCATATATTGTCCCAATCCCACTGCTGGGCCCGGGTCTCCTCTCAGAATGAAAGGTATTTTACTATTATAGTCCACCATGTTAGCCTACTGCGTGTTAGAAAACTTCACATGCCGTCGAAAAAATCTCACAGATATGCAGATTTCGTCGCAATGTTTACCTTCGCCGTTTAAGCGCGTGATAATTAATTATAAATACGCACATGACTTCGAAAAGTCTAACTGAAGCAGAAATTCTATCAGCTACTCACCATTACCTTACAACCTCATTTGTGCTTCTGGGTTCAATTTCAGTTCGAGCATTGACATTGGGTTCAATAACGACTTTTTTAAAACGTCAGTTTTAAATTAAATTGGAATTCTTGAATGTATTCTAAATAGAATCATTGAAAAGCCTGCGCACAAATGCTATATCCTGTACCATAGATCTTAGACTAGCACACAATACACACATACAAACATCACACAATAAACAAACCGACAGACTAATTAGTGTATTGAATTCATAGAACATGACAATGACAACATAGAATTGGTTGAAAGTGTATGTAAATGCAAAACCAATGGCAAAGATCGGATTTCCCGAAATTAGTAGTAAATATATTTTACTCTGCCTAATTATTCTAATGGTTCGATCCCCAGGTCGAGCAAAATGTTATTGGGGTTTTCTATGAAATTCTCAGTAGCAGCTCAGAGTTTCAATTTGTGCCCGGTTAATGGCAATAGGCAAAATGTGGGTGTACATAAGTACATCTTTGCCTAACCCTACAGGGAATACAGGCGTGATGGTATGTTTTACTCATTTGTGATTTTTGAATGCCCAATTAATTTTTTTATGAGATAACTCGGCAAACGAGCGAGCATTTGCAATACCAAAGGAGCTGCAGATGCGTTGCCGAACCAAGGTAAAGAGAGGGGAAGGCGAAGGAAGGGGATGAGGGAGGAATTGTGCCTCCGGCGCTCCACACTCACCATACCATGAAACGCAACAGTATACATAGACACTTGACGTCGATATTCTGTGGGAGGGTAGTAATTCCCCAGTCGTGCTGACCCATTCATTCCGAAATGTAAACACGCCAGCTACGACACGACACTACTACTACATACAAAGTCATATAATTACTAACTCAAAAAGGTCCTTTGCCCTTTTGTCGAGTGGCTGGAGAAGCACCATGGTGCTCTGAGACCTTGCCCTTTGAAAGGACTCATTGAAGTTTGGACCATAGCTTGTCCTAATCGTGGCGAATGTCAGAAACCCCATGAACGTACTATTAGGCAAAGGAAGATAAGTGTGGTTTTTAGTCGGTATCTATGGGCCTACATACCCTGCCACCTACATAGGTGGCAGACGATCCAAGAGAGTCTTCGGTACTGTAAAAAAAGGATTCAAATCCTTGGATTTCAACTCGAGACCAGGCAATCAAAATCGACATCAAGTTGCAGTATGCATACTGTTGCGTTACGTACGGTTAGTGTGGGGCGCCGGAGGTCCAGTTCCTCTCCAGTCCTCTTCCTTCTCCTTTGCTTCCCTTTTCCTTAAATTATATTAATTGTGCTCGTACGCATCTGCAACTCCTTTGGTGTCCCAAAGTTATCCCATAAAAAAAACATTAAAAAGAACTAACCAGGGACATTAAATTATGGTATTTTATTTTAGTAATCTTGCACTCTATCCCTTTGTAGTACACCAACAATGAAGTATAACAACAGGCAATATAAGGCAGTAACAGAAATAAATCTTTAGAGATATTTTATTAATGCCATTTATACGACTTGATATGCCATCGGTAGTGACGAGAACATTAAGAGCCGTATGTAATAATGGTATTTATAACAATCTGCCTACCATTCAAGGCATAACTAGCGTATTGCCCTAAGGAAACACGCGTATATCTGGATTCTGGATATGGAAATTTACAATTTTACGCTATAAAAGTGCTCATCTGTATTTTTTTGTTTTTTTTTTTGTTATCATACCAAAACCTTGTTTGTTTCCTTATATAGTTTTATTGTTACTTGTTTGAAACAATTGTAATGTTATAAAGAACTAGTTGTTGAACGTTTCACTCGCGTATTTAACTCCTTGATAAATTTTTAACCAAATCCGTTCAGCGATTTGGGCGTATATATATATGAAAGACATGGTAAGGAGGATATTATTGTATAATAATCTGATGATTGCATACTACATAGAAACATACACTCACGCCTTTTTCCCACAGGGGTAGGCAGAAACTATGGACTGCCACTTGCTACGACTCTTGCATATCTCTTCGCTTCTTCCACATTCATACATCTTTTCATACACACGCGCCGGTTCGACTTCTACGCACCTGACTTTTATTGGAGAACCTTTTTGGATTGCATTGTATTCCTTAAATATTTAATATGAAAGAAACAGTAACGATTATGATATCACACAATTTCTGTCGAAATTGAATCCATTAGAAGCAGAGAATCCGTTCAAGAGTGCACGTAAATAAATTATTTGTAGCAACGAAAGATATAAAAAACACTTTAAGAAAATACTTACTTATTTAATTTAAACTGAACAATACCAATAATAGATGCTTTGAAAATTATGAAAGAAGAACATGAAGAGTGAAGATATAACTAATTGATAAATTAATTAATTCTACTACAATGTTGCTCCAATTTTACGATATTTTTTTAAGGATTTTTGTTCTAAACACCAAATTCATTAATCAGTTTGAATTTTCATTATTGAAATCTTTCACTTATAAAATAAATCCAAAAACTACAAATTCCAATAAACGCACACAGGCTTACAAAACTCCAATAATTTCCACGAGCGTGCGCTATGCGACGTAACTTATGCGTGAGCGCAAAAACCTGCGCCTGCGCAGCCGACGGCATCCAGCCCTAATAACTAACCATATCTGACTCACCACTTTTTAGACACATACATTTTTTCCAAGCGAATCTCGACCTTATTAACATGTAAATTCCCTATGCTTATTGGATAGTGTTATAATTGTTAATTAAGCTTTAATTGCTTTGTGCGTCAAAAAACTACCAATCCTTGAGCGGAAAGTGCTTGATAAGGGAGGGAGGAATGTGGAGGAGGGATATGGAAAAAGTGCTTTTCTAAGATTCCTCGTATTCTCTCCCTGCTGAAGATAAGTGAGGTAGTTATAATGCACCCGTGCTACCCAGAACTTTTTTCTTCAGAAACTGGCCACAAAGACATTATATAAATACAATGTTACCAAAATGGTAATCGCAATCCGTCTAGGATTGACTACATTACAAAATATTCTACCGCTAAAAATAATGTGGTAAGTATTTCTAGTGTTCCATTTTTACGGGAAAGTGAAATCACTGGGCTAATGAGATTTAAGAACCCAGTGATATCCACTATGAGGCGGCCCGTATGTTTGTTTGTCATTTTATTACAATAAAAAAGAGTACAATAATTTAGAATTACTAACACGACAATATATTAGAAATATTTACTCACCGGTAATAAGGAAAAGGCTGGGGTACATGCAGGTCCATCGGCATCGACGCGTGCGCGTGCGCATGGGAGTACTCGTGCTGCATCATGCCATGCATGCCGTGGCCCAGCATGGCCGCCCACGGTGAAGACGCAAAACCACCAGGATGCTCCATCATTACTTATTGTGCCATCTTGAAATCACTTAGTTCCAAATTCAAAATCATTTTCACTTCACTGTTCCATATTCAAAATCATTTTACACTTGTAGAAACTTGGCAATGGTTTAGATGTTCCATATTTGAAATAAGTATTTTTAGATTTTAGTGTTGTTTCAAATAGTTTCTGCTATAAAAATGTAGAGATTAATTTAAAAACCAAAAAAATATTTTCAATTTGTAATTATTTTGACAGCTGCAAATTCGTCTCAGTTCTGGCACAACTCTTAAATTTTTCCTACATTTCTATATCTATACTAATATTATAAAGATAAAAAATTTGTTTGTCTGTTTGTTTGTAATCGATAAACTCTGAAACTACTACAACTTAAAAAGCTTAATTATTCCCGATTAGCATAGGCTTTTTATTATCCCGCAGGATAACCGGAGCGAGGCCGCGGATGGCTCTCTAGTATTTAATAACTGATTTCCTTCTGTTCTCGGCTGCATTCATATTTTCACATTTACATTTACACTCGGAAAAATTACTAATAGCATCTTAGTGCAGGAGTGAATTGCCCAATCACTAACCGATCATTCGCGGAGCTATTCTTCTACTACTTTCACTAAAAAAACATTAGATATTCAAATATATTTAAACGAATTTTTTCCCGTCTATTGCCAATGAAAGCAATATCACAAACGCATCGAAACGCTGTGTATGCTAATTAAATATTATGATAACGGATTCATATTTGTTTTAGCCTGTCCGTGGTCGCATAGCGCGACCAACTATAATATTCGGCTAACATCATAAATCATCGACAAATAACTAAATTGTGCTATGTACTTAACATGTCCACGACGTCTGCTGTCTCGCTATGCTCAAAGAACGTGAAAAACTGTCTTTACTCCATATAACTATATAGTTATATAAATAACTGCGAAATAACGTTAGTTATTGTGTGATATTGCGCTTTTGAGATACAATTGATTTGTAAATGGTAAAATTACATGTTACATTCTTTTGTTGTTCAACTTTAAGTAAGATAAATTTCAAGTAAGATTTTTATTTTTCATTTCGTTTTTAATTTTCATTTAATTATAAGTTAGATAATTTATGTTCTCTGTACACTCATTTAAGTTTATCAGGTGAATATTGTTTCTCAGTAAGTGAATTCTTATGAGGAAATAAAGATCTTAAACCATAAAATGATATTTTGTATTAATCTTGAAATAACGGAGGTTATCGATTACACCGATATGACGATAACGTTATTTGTCTAATGTTAAAAGATTCAAAGATTTATTGCATAGTATGCAATAAATCTTTGAATCAGTCTACAAATAGGTGTTACATAAATGTTGCTAGGGTTTTTACTACTAAGCGGCCTTTTATAACCAATGTATACATATATTATTAAATTAAATATATATTTAATAAACAACTACATACCTAGTTGTTGAACGCGGTTTCGCCAGCATACCAAAGGGTTTTTTGAGATAAATGGTAGCCTATATGTTGTTCTAAAGTCCAATCTATCTCTGTTCCAATTCATCAAAATTGGTTCAGCGGTTTAGCCGTTAAAACATAACAAATAGACAGAGTTACTTTCGCATTTATAATATTTTATTAATAATTAATCCATAATCCTAATATGAACTGAATAATGAAAAGAAATGGGAAAGACATTTAATGAAGAATATTAAATGACTAAAACTTAAAATAATGTAAATTATAATAAGTATGATACAATGGGAATGCGTACGATCCCATTGTTCAATGGGAAGATATGATCCTGTGATCTCTCAATAGCCGGTACGCCTTCACTGTTTTCTAATAAGTACTATGTTACAAATAGGTAATTTGATAATTTATATAGATAAAATATAATACAAGTTTATTTTTTAGTGGCAGAAAATTCGTCAGCGGGCAGTATTTGAACCTGTGCGTCTTCTGGTTAAATAAACCAGACGCTATGACCAACTAAGCCACCACAGATTAGCGCGTTCTTTTAAAAAAAATAAACGCAAATTTCAGTTTTATTGCATTATAGCTGTAAGTATGAATCACGTACCATATATAAAATAAACTCACCCATGATAATTGGGAATAATGTAGCATTGCAAAGTTGAAAGAATTATTGAAATCGGTTCAGTAGTTTCAGAGATTATCGATGGCAAATAAAAAAAGAAAACCGGCCAAGTGCGAGTCGGACTCGCGCACGGAGGGTTCCGTATCATTACGATTTATGACGTATTAAAAAAAAACTATTTACTAGATCTCGTCCAAACCAATTTTCGGTGGGAGTTTACATGGTAATCTACATCATATATTTTTTTTAGTTTTATCGTCCTCTTATTTTAGAAGTTACAGGGGGGGACACACATTTTACCACTTTGGAAGTGTCTCTCGCGCAAAATATTCAGTTTATGACGTATTAAAAAAAACTATTTACTAGATCTCGTTCAAACCAATTTTCGGTGGAAGTTTACATGGTAATGTCCATCATATATTTTTTTTAGTTTTATCGTTCTCTTATTTTAGAAGTTACAGGGAGGGGGACACACATTTTACCACTTTGGAAGTGTTTCTCGCGCAAAATGTTCAGTTTAGAAAAAAATGATATTAGAAACCTCAACATCATTTTTGAAGACCTATCCATAAATACCCCACAAGTATGGGTTTGATGAAAAAAAATAATTTCGTTTCAGTTCCAAGTATGGGGAACCCCCAACATTTATTGTTTTTTTTCTATTTTTGTCTGAAAATCTTAATGCGGTTCATAGAATACATCTGCTTACCAAGTTTCAACAGCATAGTTCTTATAGTTTCGAAAAAAAAGGCTGTGACACGATCGGACAGACAGACAGACGGACATGACGAATCTATAAGGGTTCCGTTTTTTGCCATTTGGCTACGGAACCCTAAAAACAAATCTTGTAATATTAGTATAGATGAATATTAATTAGAATTGGTTCATTAAATTCAAAGTTATGTGAGAAGCTACATAAACAAGATATAGGTACTGACGTATTCACAATCTCTTAAATTTTTAAATCGGTAGATAAATACAGATTTTGCTTATTACCTAGATATCTACCACTGACTATACCGATCTTATATATAAATATATTTTTATGATGACTAGTCAGCTCAGTAATATCTAAACCGTACGTTCGGCCTCAATAAGTCACGTATTTTTGAGGTGTTAGGTTCAGAGTTCAGTGCCGTGCAAAAATCCCATAATTTTATCATTCTTGTGATCTCTGAATTCATTTAACAAATAAATGTACCTAAATTACCCAATGAAGAACGTAAAAAAAATATCATCATTCGAAATAACTTGAGAGTTTATTCATTATCTGTGCTTGAATGTAAGTATTTTATTTCAAATGGGATTTATTTATCAGAAGAATTCAATAAGGATTACGCTTTCTGACACTTACGCGAATATTAGACATTGAAATTAAAAAAAATACTGATAGTCCACCCGTTACCATGGGTACTGTAAAAGATCCAAAACTTCGGAAATAAATTAATAAGATACGTAAGAAGTTTTATTTCAATAAACAATACGCTGTTTTTTTTTAGTTTGCCACTTTTGTTTAAAAATATATTTCGCCTTCACAAAGAAGGTTTTACTTTAAAGTTATTTTATACTGCAATTTGTTGCTAACAAAGTAAAAACGCTTGACCATGCCTTGATCTAGGGGTACCCGGGGTGCGAGCCGCGGGAGGCACGAGGACAACTGCTGGCAAACTGTCGTGAGAGATAATCTCACAGCTAACAAACTAATCAGTAAGTATAGACAATGTCTAAGATAAAAACCAGCGTCAAGTAGGTAGATCATACTGCTTGACATTAGGCTGATCTGGGCGTTTTTTGGTCCAGCCGTGAGACATACAAACAGTGCCTTTTTATTATTAAATTATCTGTAACTGATAGGTCCTAAGCACGACTGCTACGCTAGAGGTCTTGGATTCGATTCCCAGGTATAGCAAAGTGTTCGTAGCAGCTCGGAGTTTGGAATTGAGCCCCGTGAATGGCAATAGGCTCGCCCCGTATTACATGGGACCTAAATATACCGGCGAAATGTCGCTATACATTAATACCTACACCTCTGCCTAACCCTTCAGGGAATATGAATGAATGTTATGCTGTAGCTAATATAATTAAAAATGTATCCGTATGTACTGTCTCCTCTGCTGTTGGCTAAATAAATCTTTTATTTCTTCTTTTTTGTAGTAGATATGGGTCTCATAAATATAGGTACCTACTCTTATACAAATAAAATTTCACATACTAAAGAGAACAAGCGAGTGACAACGCGGAATGCTTAGGTGGAAGTGGCGGGATGAACTAGACTCCTATTTAAGAAATCGGGCTGCAAAAGCTTTGAACCGTGACGAATTGAAGAAAGGTTTCTGCCCTGCAGTGGGACCAACCAGGCCAATAAAGCAGAGTGCAGTGATAACCTAGTGATATGACCATTGGACTGCCAAGTCAGATCTCGAGTTCAAACTAATTAATTATCACGCGTTTAAACGGCAACAGAATACCTACATAGTGAGTAAACCTGCATGTCTGAGAGATTTTCTTGTGTGAAGTCTACCAACCCGCAGTAGGCTAGCGTGGCTACAGCTTATCCCTCTTGTTCTGAGAGAAAATTTGTGCCCAACAGTTGATCAATGTAAACGTTTGTAATACTAAAGCCATGGCAGCCGAGAAATTTACAAACCCGCATTCTCAAAGATTAGCACCAATAGGATTCTTACTAAAACATTTGCGAAACATTAATAATGTTCTTTGTTTTCAAGAAAGAAAAGCCAAAGAAACCAGTAAAGCCAACGAAGCTTATAAAGCTTTCAAAACAAATAAAATTCAATTCACAAAGTAACTAAGATATTAAAGGAAAGAAAACGTTGTGTTAATTTAAAACGGCGTCGTTATCAGTGCTGATTCCTTCTTTGTATAAAATGCTTTAAAAAAAAATAAAGATCTCAATATATGCGTATATAAGTTTTATACAAGCACTGCTTACCTAATAGTATAATACATTCGTCTGTCTGTAAATTCTGAGACATATTAAGTAGGTTTCATTCATAGAAGAGCATAATTTTGTAAAACGAGATAAATCTTTCTCTCAATTTGTTTTTATCATATCACGAAAACTTATCAATTTGTAGATAAAAAAAACCGTAATTTCAATAAGTTCCCGTGAGCTTACACCACTAGAAATTCCCATGGTATGTACACAGCCGATGGCATCAACATATGATATATTGACATTGTGCGTATACGCACTCTGGTGATTGTTTTCGTCTGTCAAATCGGCACCTATTAGTGACGGGCTGATCATATTTGTACAGTGCCTAAATATTGCGTTAATGTTTTGTTAACCTCAAGGGATTTAAGATTAACAGGTTTTTATGTTTGTTAAGTAATAACAGCTGTTTGTATTGAGAATATGCGCAAGAGACGGTTTTAGTAAGGTTTTTTATGTTTGATGTTACTTTTTTATATTAACTTGTAAGATAAAAGGCGATGTGTAAAATTTTTGGGTTTGAAATTACTCCGCTTATTGACCAAACAATTGTTTTTTTTTATTAATAATGTAAGCATAGTGTAAGGTATGATAACATTCTGCCTAAGGTACGGTTAAATATCTGCAATTGCTAACCGAAGCGTAAATAATCACCGAATTTTATTATTTAATCCAAGTCGTATTACATCACAAATCCACAAATATCATTCAACAACCACGTACTGACACAATCTAGTTAAAACATTGCCCACTTTTCACTTTTCAGTACAGACACAGTCACCAAACGGCCTACCGCAGCCGCACGCGCGTTAGAAAAAAAATAAAAAAGGCAAAGCGCGCGAATGTCAACTGCCAAACTTTTCCCGCGCGCTAAAACACGATCGGATACACGCGCGAATGCATGCGTCACTATTTACATGCATTTTGGTAATACGTCCTCGGAGGTGAAAACACGTGTGCCGAGTCTGTCGGTCCAGCGGTCATTGAGGATCTGGTATCAAAACTATACGGCGTGCGGGTGGATGTGTGCGCCGAACCGGCCCGGCCATACGGCGGGCATACGAAACAAGCCCGACTGTGAAGCTACACGGAGCGTGCTGTCGAATATCTGAACGTCACGTCTTTGTAATTGGGTTAGGCTTACGTGACGCGGCACCGTGTCACGTTCCTAGTACGTCCCGCTGTTATGGGGTGTGCCCTAATTACGTTCGCCAAAATTTTAGATGTGCGAAAGAATGTGTTTGTAAGGAATTTCCTGCAAAGATCTCTTGGATTTTTTTACTTAAGTTTTAATTAACCATGGAATTATAGTTGACTATGTTAATATGAGAGGTTGCAAACACCACTAGTCTTTGTAAAAATATTAAACAAAAAAACTTTCTGTTAAATGAACTCTATACATAGGTACCTACTCATATAAGTAATATCTTAAAAAAAATGCATACAGCCACAAAAATTCTTTGACCTTTGCCTGAAAAAAATATACAAATCTGTGGTCTCGATTCTTTTTTCAAATTCAAATTCCTCTAGTCTAACAGAAAGTAAAACAAAAAAGAAAATTGAGATTTAAAAATTGGATTATTCTGCAAAATTTTAACCCACGAAAATCCCGAGACACAACAATTATTAAAAATAAAAATTAATCCTAAGTACTTACACCGTCATTACTCTGATGACTAAGCTTCGGCTTCATTACGCATTTCGTGCATTCCGACGACAAATTTAAACATTGCGAGTACCGTAACAAGCAAATAAAAATAAATATTCTCACGCTTTACATTCTAACCTGTGACCTAGCCTTAAAATGTTTTGACATTTCTAACTGTCATAGCAATAAGATAGCCAGCCAGTTGAACGTGAGCCGTGGTTCCTCTCTTCCCTCGCGTGATGCAGACGAAATAAGGGGCCGCATCAATGTAGTGAGAGGTCACAATTAATTGGTTATGGTGATAATAATTGCAGACAGAAATGGCAAAGGTGTGAGTAAGTCATAACGGTGTTTTGACTTTGTACCAATGTTTTATGAGGTGTAATTGAGACTGCTTTGTCTTTTATTGAGTTTTTTGTGAAATTTACTTAGAATTTGTCGAGCGATTTTCTTGTTTTTTCAATTTCACAACCAATTTTTTTTTTACCGGACTGCGTAATACTAAGGCGAGTTTTGTATTTACGAGTACCTAAACGGTATATATTAGGTAGATAATATTTCTGATTCTTTATTCATTTTAATGGTTATCATCAATATCGCAGTAAGTGAGTTACTTAGCTATTATTTTACGAAATCTCTAAAATAATATTGATTTCAAATGTGAATTATTTAAATGAATTAGGTATTCTGGGAATTATTTATGGACGATATTTGTTTCTCGTGATCATTTTATTACATAAATCTAAGTACCTTATAGCTTTTATTTTAACATAGGTAGGTATAAGAGTTACCTATTCAGCAACTGAAGGTTACGGATTGAAAAAGTAATTATATGGGAGCAGATTAAAATAACGAATAAGTATTACGCCCGATCTAAACACAATTTTCCATAATAAATACAAAGGTAAATAAGTCGAAATATTCATTACATTTTAATTAATACTAAATAGTGTTACAAGATAAGCCAAAGGCCAATATCATGTTTCACTTTTTTATATTTTTTCCTCAAAAAATACACGAAACATCACTTTTCCACCCCTTTCGTCTGTCTCTGCATACATCTAACTACTTAACACATTTTTGTTATAAAACTCATATTTACAAGTGGGGGAAGCCACCAGACTAACAAGATCCATCATAACTGAATATTGTAGAGCAAAGTTATGAGAATGCAGTTCTTTATATACTGGTGGTGCTACATTGATGGTCACCTTAAAAGGTTGTAATTCTGATTTAGTGCCTTAAGAAGTTTTCTTGTGACACACCCCTTAATGATAAAATCGCATCTAACCCTTAAAAGCTTCCTAATATTAAAAATAATAAAGCCATAAATAAAATTGCAGACTGATAGTGACAGCAGTAGATTTATTACTAAAAAAGTGTAATTACATACTTTCTATTATTTATGGTTCGTAATCTACATGGCTTATGATATAGTTGATGAATATAAGTAACATTAACTTTATACTTTAATTAAAACAAAATTAGAAGCCGTAAATAATAACATTTTATAAGGTATACTAAAGTATGATGATGATGAAGTTGGTAACAAAAAAGCGTAGCATTAAAAATTTTAACAATTCTACATAACATAAAAAGTAAATTACATTTTCTTACAAATAAAACATAGTCCGACGTAAAAAAACAACCGGCCCGAGGTGCGAACGGACCGAGAGTGACAGAAACGGGTATACGTCGACTGTGACGTTTTAAATTTCGAACGTCGCGATACGATTGGCTGGTTAGGGGGCTCGCGAGGCGTGGGGCGCGGCGATTGGCGGGAAGGCGTGGTGCTAACGGGGCATTCTGGGTCACTGATGCTAATAAATTAGTTTTGAACGTTATAGAATATGCCTGTTTTATGAGCGTAGCGCCGCTACGCCGTAGCGCTACGGAGCTACGAAGATTGGTAATTGTTTAGACTTCTATAAATTGAAATTTTTCAATTTATAGAAGTCTGATGCAGATTTTACAGTCTAATTCTTAGACTGTTATAGAAACACTGTCTAAAAATTTTACTGTACCTTTATTGTCAAAGTTAACAAGAGTCGAAACTAATAAATATGTAGTTAAGTGACTGATTCAATGTTTAAATAATTAAGGAAATAAATTAAACATTACCTTATTATCTTACTTTTGTGATAATATTAAAAAAAATCACAAATGTAATTTGCAAGCGCGAAAATGGAAGAAGAGCAAAACTCACTCAGTACCTATATCGACGTAAAGCAGCAGTAAGCATATACCGGAGGCCCAATTCCTCCCTCAGTCCCCTTCCTTCTCCTTTTCTCCTTCCCCTCCCTTTTCCTTAAATAGGCTCGGCAACGCATCTACATCTACTACTCCTTTGGTTGTGCAGATATCCATGGACGGCGATGACTACTTACCATCAGGTAGCTCGTCGTTTCCCGAGTTATCCTATAAATAAACTTAAGAAAGAATCTTAGCAAGTGGCGGTACATACTGTAGTTTCAGCCTACCCCTGTAGGAAAAATGTGTGAGGTTATATGGTAAAATACCCGTACCCGTACTGGGTCCGGAATATGTCAGAAAACATTTGAATCATACGTGGCTGCCTCATCGAATACATACGTAGCTTACTGTTATACCTTCCATACCTCGCTACCTACGTCTTGCTACTCATACTTTGGTGCCTAAGTCAGACATGGCTACCTACGTGGCTACCTACGTCATAACTTACTGTAAATAGGCGGCGGCCCATTCGGCGGTAGCCTAATGGCTAGGGCGTTGGACTTGCAATCACACGGTTGCCGGTTCGAACCCCACCCATTGCACTACCAACCACTACAACTTACGAACCCACTCGTAACACAAGCATTTTAGCTTAGCACGAGAGGTTAACAAATATACTAGTAATGTGTAACCCACATTGCTAGTAAGCTTTTTTTTTAAAAAAAAAACAGTTACAGATTGAAGAAACCTGAAAATCTGAAAACCAGTTTCAATATATCGGTAGTAGATAGATATATATTAATTAATACATTCGTATTACATACTACTATGACTGCCTCATTAGTCTAGTGGTCTTAACCGTGACTGCTTAGTGGTCCTGGGTTCGATTTATAGGTCGATCAAACTGTTATTGAGCTTTTCTATGAAATTCTTAACAGTAGCTCGGATGCTGGATTTATGCCCGATTAATGGCAATAGGGGGGTATATAATAATAATAACCTTAACAGTCTGACGAAATGTGGGTGTGCATTTGTACACCTCTGCCTAAACCTTCAGGGAATACAGACGACGTGTTGGTATGTTATGTTATGTTATGTTATAAAGTAATTAATGCATTCATATATGACATACTGCATGTACTTCTTTTAATAAGTACCGCAATACACGCGTCCTTGACTCGTCTTTGAAGGTCCAAACCTTGCAGCTGATACACCTAACCGATACACAACCGTATACCTAGAAGAATAAGTTCCAAATTACTATGAAGGCTGGGTGAAGATTGATCATTAGGTATTCAGGAAACGTATTGTGCGATCGATAGCATGAGGAAATGGAGACTTCGAGACTTCGCTGTGCTTTGGTGTTATACAGAAGACGGAAGCAACATAATATACCATCACGCCTGTATTCCCTGCAAGGTAAAGCAGGAATACATATATGTAAAACGGCGGTAGCCTAATTGCTAGAGCATCAGACTTGCAATCATGTGATTGCCGGTTCGAAACTATCGATGTGAACCTACTCGTAATACAAGCATTACGAATACGAGGGGTTAACAAGATTACTAGTAATTACTTACTAGTAATTACTTACTAGTAATCTTGTTGCTTTCAAAAAAAATGTACAGTTGGACACTCATAGTTCGCCGGTATGGTTAAGTTCCATAAAGGAGAGAGCCTATTGCCAAATCCAAACCCCGAGCTGTCACAAAGTTTCATAGAAAACCTCAATAAAATTTTGCTCAACCAGGGAATCGATACTAACAGGTAACGAAAAGGGAGGGGACTGAGGGAGGAATTGGGCTTCCGGCACTCCGCACAATGCTAGGCAATCCTATACTGGACTTGTATTGAGTAGCTGCGTGTACACCACCTCAATAAAAAAGAACGATAATCAAGCCGCTTTGTAAGCATTGTTTAAACAACTGTGTTACAATATGACATCATAAAAGTATTGATTTTATTTGATATAAATATCACAAGGGGATGTAGCTCAGTGGTAGAGCGTTCGCTTTGCATGTGAAAGGCCCTGGGTTCAATCCCCAGCATCTCCAAACTTTATTTATTGATTTAAGACAATATTAATTAGCTCCAAAAATTTAAATTTGTAAGTTTGTATACGGGATGAGTATGTTAATAAGTAATCTTTGGCTAAACTTAAAAATATATGAATAAAAATGGAACTGTTATCTTAATCTTAACATAGTATAAAACAAAGTCGCTTTCTCTGTCCCTAGGTCCCTTTGTATGCTTAAATCTTTGAAACTACGCAACGGATTTTGATGCGGTTTTTTTTAATAGATAGAGTGATTCAAGAGGAAGGTTTATATGTATAGTACATACATATTTTAGTATAGAAAAGCCGAGAAACCACGCGGGCGAAGCCGAGGGCGGAAAGCTAGTTAGAAATAATTCTGAAACTACTGGTAATGCTGGCATCTATAGGCTGGGTTTACCGCTTCAAGTGGCCTATATAGCATAATCGGTCTATAATGTGCCCACTGCTGGGACACAGGCCTCCTCTCGGTGAGAGGGAGTGGGCCGTAATCCACCACGCGGGCCCAGTGCGGGGTGTGATAGATGTCACATGTCTTCGAATATTTTTAACTAAGATATGCCTGTTTTCTCAGGATATTTTCCTTCACCGTTTTGGGAGCAGTGATTAAATAATTTACATACAATAAGCGCCCGTCTAGGTTCGAACCTTCGACTCGTAAGTCACGGCTGTTACCACTGGGCCACCACCGCTTCATAAAACGTCCTATATATTTTACAGTAAAAGAAAATTGTGCCATGGTACAATCACCATCAAATATATCTGCGCATACAAACTGCGAAAGTAGTGTGCCAGGATCGTGGCAAGTGGAAATCTATAGTCTCTGCCTACCCCCATGGGAGACAGGCGTGACAATATGTATGTATGTATGTATGTACAAACTGCTCAAAATGATCGGAGCAATTAAGGAAATGTAACTCTATCTCAACGAAACAAACGATATTTTTGAATGATCACCGTAGACAACAGCTGTTATTCGGACATGTATTCTATCCCATTAAGACAAAGTTTAATTTCCCTAGATGCTCATAAAATTATGTACAGTTTGTTCGCTTCGATATATTTAATGCTCACTGTACTATATTTGTACAACTGTTAGTATAGTTAAGTGACCTCGTGTAATCAGTTGGTTAGATTTAAGTTAGAAATCACACGGGGATGTAGCTCAGTGGTAGAGCGTTCGCTTTGCATGTGAAAGGCCCTGGGTTCGATCCCCAGCATCTCCAAATTTATTATTTTAAGTTTATGTTACATATTTATACTTTTAAATTACTTAATTATACTAGCAGTAGGTATTATTTGTAAATAAAATCACAAGGGGATGTAGCTCAGTGGTAGAGCGTTCGCTTTGCATGTGAAAGGCCCTGGGTTCGATCCCCAGCATCTCCAAATTTATTATTTTAAGTTTATGTTACATATTTATACTTTTAAATTACTTAAATATACTAGCAGTAGGTATTATTTTATATATTGTGTATAGTTTAGTTCTCTTTTAAGTAGTTATATATTCCTAAATTATTATCTCTTATCTGAAAAATAAATAAATCCATTCTAGCAGTAGGCATTATTTGTAAATAAAATCACAAGGGGATGTAGCTCAGTGGTAGAGCGTTCGCTTTGCATGTGAAAGGCCCTGGGTTCGATCCCCAGCATCTCCAATCTTATTATTTTGAGTTTATGCTACATATTTATACTTTTAAATAACTTAAATTGCTAGCAGTAGGTATTATTTATAAGTATAATCACACGGGGATGTAGCTCAGTGGTAGAGCGTTCGCTTTGCATGTGAAAGGCCCTGGGGTCGATCCCCAGCATCTCCAATAAATATGTTTTACTGACTTTTAAAAATGAAATTTTCAATTTTCAACGTGTCAAGGCAGCCACGAGTGATAATTTTGATGTCATTTTTATTTTTTTCTATCAGTAATAAAAAAATCTAGTTTCATTTTAGTTTATTAAATATGTTTTAGTTTGTAAAATATGTTTTAGTTAGTTAATTATGGTTTAGATAGTTAATTATTTTGTTACATTACGTTTATTGTTTGTTACGTTAAATGAATGTAGATGAAGCGAAAATAGTGTGGCACGTGGAAATCCATAGTCTCTGCCTACCCACATGGGAGACAGGCGTGACAATATGTATATATGTTACGTTTATTACGTTATTTGTTTTATTATACCTTATATCAGTAATAGATTTTTTTAGGTTTAATATTTGGAAAAATCATAAAAATATATTTACGAATAATAATTTTATATATTTTATTATACTCGTATAAAAAAAGAAGTATCTATACTTAATGATATTTGATAATTAGGTATATTCAGGACCTCACTAGACTAATGAGGCAGTTAATAATCTTTCTAGTTGTATAAAATATAATAATAATATACATAATTATATTTGTATTGCTAAACCAGTATCATTTTAAATCAACGAAGTACCAGGGCGGCATAAGACGAAGGAATTACAATAAACTGGAGGACTGGCGCGTTTGTAAGCGGGTCACGCGCCTGTATCGATCGCTCGAGGTGTTACTGAAACGTGGCATGTACCTACGGTGGCCAGCATAATCAAGTTACCACAAAATGTCACATTTCCTCAGTTGATTTTGAACTTAATCGTCAACATATTGAGGTTTAAAATCGTTTGGAGAAATTTTTCAGTTTTGTATAACCTGATGTGCTTCCGACTGTACACAGGAACACCGTCGAAGAACGCTTGTATTGACTTGACTATAAGAGTAGAGGCAGAGTTTCCTATAATAGGTTGAAAGTAAAATCGTATGCTTACTAATACAAACAATCAAATTAAGTCTAAAATAAAAAAGATTTTCTGATGTGGAAAATGAAAGAGATATGCAAGAGTAGTAGCAAGTGGCTGTCTACAGTTTCTGCCTGCCCCTGTGGAAAAAAAGCGTGAGTGTATGAATAAAGTTAATAAAATTGACAAAACAATACTTTTTGGAGACACTGGGGATCGAACCCAGGGCCTTACACATGCATGCCATCGTTATGATCTCTTCTAATAATACGTCTACTGTAAACTACTGTTATCAATTGTAACTGTTAAAAATATAAATATGTTATGTAACTTCAAATAAATTAATTTGGAGATGCTGGGGATCGAACCCAGGGCCTTTCACATGCAAAGCGAACGCTCTACCACTGAGCTACATCCCCTTGTGATTATAGCAACCAATACTAACTACCTATTGCTAGCAATTTACGTAATTTAAAAGTATAAATAAGTTACATCAACTTACAATAATAAAGTTTGGAGATGCTGGGGATCGAACCCAGGACCTTTCACATGCAAAGCGAACGCTCTACCACTGAGCTACATCCCCGTGTAATAAATGTTTCAAATACAACCTACGTACTCATGAGGTCAGTCCCTAATACAGTTGTACAAACAATAAAATAAAGTAGGCATACGGTTGCGTTTCGTACGGTGAATGTGGAGCGACGGAGGCCAAATTCCTCCCTCAGTCCCCTTCCTTCTCCTTTCTCCTTTCCCCTTTCTATTCCTTCAATTCCTTACACCTTTGGTATTGCAGATGTCCTGGCCGGCGATGACTTCTTACCATCAGGTAACTCGCCTGCTCGTTTGCAAAGTTATTCATAAAAAAAAGTTAGTTGGCTGGTGTTGAATTTAATGAAAATAACAGGCTTATTGTAAAATTAAATTAAATACTTATACTGAATAAAATAACTTTTAACAAAAAATGTAAGACCGCCTTCAAAAATAATAAAAATAATTATATGTCTAAAACAATCGGTGGCGGCAACAATAGATCCACTCAAATTAATACCACCGACTTCCGAAAAAAGAATTATTCCCTTCAAACAAAAAAATAATTTTGAAAATTGCAATTGACGGAGAAATCGGTAAACAAACAGAAAAAAAAATATACAGACGAACGTATAACCTCCTCCTTTTTTTGAAGTGGTCTAAAAATATAGTTTACTAAATAAAATAATGTAAATCGGCTAATATAGTTAAACGATATAAACGTTTGAAGTACTTGATGGTATTAAGAGGGGATGCTTTATCCCTTTTTCCGCAAAAGAGTGTTAATATAGAAATTGTATGGCATATTAGATTGTTACGTCAAAAGCCGATATAGTGCGCTCTCTGTCTGAAAATGCTTATAACTTTCTTATTTCTGAACGATTTTTAATTTTGATTTTGTTAATCGGCTCTATTTATGCTAAGCAGTTTTATGAGACCATAAAAAGTTAGGTACTATCCGCAGGGTTAGGCAGAGGCGTACTATACATATGTACACCCACGCTTCGCCGGTATGTTTAGATCCAATGTAATAGAGGCGAGCCTATTGCCATTAACCGTGCACAAATGCATACAAGCCAAGTTGCTACTGAGAATTTCATAGAAAAACTCAATAACATTTTGCTCGACCTGGGAATCGAACAGGACCTCCACCGTAGCAGTCGTACTTGGGAGCACTAGACTAATCACTTTTTCTTAATTACATAATCATGTCGAGAATCAATATTAATAATAATAGCTGTTCCTCTTAGTTTAATCTGCTTTGCCCCTTTCCTAACGGTATAGCGTGATGTTAAATAGCTTAAAACCTTCCTCAAGAATGGATGATAGAAGTGTTGAATTTTCTTGTAATTTCAGCAATCAAGAAAAGTAAAATCTTTGTATTATAATGTACCTAGGTAAAATTTTATATGTTATCAATAGCTTACAAAATATTTAAAACTGCGTAAGCTAATTATGATGATATTTAAAATAATAATAGAGTTTGGAGATGCTGGGGATCGAACCCAGGGCCTTTCACATGCAAAGCGAACGCTCTACCACTGAGCTACATCCCCTTGTGACTACTATAACTAAAACAGCGAACAATTTTGATAATTTTGAAAACATCTGAATAACCAATCAATCGATTCTGCTATTCTTTACAAAGTAAAGAAATAGAATGATTACACAATTTAATCCAAACTAAAATTATGAATCCGAAAGTAGCTCTGTCTGTGTGTTTGTGGTTTTCACACCGAAATCACTGAATTAATTTTGATATAAAGATAGATTAGATCTTTTAGGAGGATATAGGCTACCATTTTTCTAAAAAAAAACCTTTTGGATCCAAATAAAAAACCGGGAACCATCTTGCACAAAATATTTTAAGTTGTAATAAGTAGCTTTTTACTTCATTAAACATTTAAATAAGCTTCATAAGTTAATTATGTTAGATTCATACTAATAATTAAGTTTGGAGATGCCGGGGCCTTTATATGTTATCAATAGATAGCATACAAAATCTTAAAGTTGTCATTAGTTTTGTATGCTAATTATGATGAATTGACAATAATAATAAAGATTGGAGATGCTGGGGATCGAACCCAGGGCCTTTCACATGCAAAGCGAACGCTCTACCACTGAGCTACATCCCCTTGTGACTTCTAAAACTAAAACAGCGTATAATATCGATTATTTTAAGTACAACTGAATAAATAATCAATAAATTCTACTATTCTTTACAAAGTAAAAAAATTAAGATATTGTTTTCCAACCCGCAGTAGGATAGCGTGGTGGACTATAGCCTAATCCCTCTCGTACTGAGAGGAGACCCGTGCCCAGCAGTGGGACAATATATGGGTTCATGATGATGATGACATTCTTTAATTCAAACAAATTTTAACCACCGACGCAAAAACGACGTGGTGTTATAAGTTTGACGTGTCTGTGCGTATGTGTGTGTCTGTGGCATCGTAGCTCCCGAACGGATTAACCGATTTAGATTTAGATTAGTCGGGAGTGTTCTTAGCTATGTTTGATGAAAATCGGTCGAGATATAATGCAATTGTCGTGGGTTTTTTAAATTTTTAATTTATTATATTAATCCGTAAGTAACTCTGTCTGTCTGTTGTTATGTTTGCACACTGAAATTGCTATAGTAATTAAGATGAATTTTGGTATAAAGATAGATTGGATCTTTAAGAAGGAAATAGGCTACTAAGTAAGGTGAAAATATTTTTTTACTTAAAATTTTCTTTAAACATTTAAATGAGCTTCGTAAGCTAATTATGTTGATTTCATACGAATAATAAAGTTTGGAGATGCTGGGGATCGAACCCAGGGCCTTTCACATGCAAAGCGAACGCTCTACCACTGAGCTACATCCCCGTGTGACATCTACAATGAATTCCTTAATATAGATATAATGAAAATTTTCCCATCACTAAATTTCGTTAAAACAACTGAATAAATTTGTCAAATAGTCACATTATGTTTCTAATATGTGAAAAAGGGTAAATTACAATTTGTGATCGTGCAAACAAAAAATGATTATCCAAAATGTTTTCAATTTTAATTTTTTTTCGATACCGTGTTGCCATGTATAAAAATAATCTATATATTTTAGATACATAGATTAAAGTCCTTTGGGATACGAAACCATCATCTTGCAATCTGACCTTGACCCCTGAAACCATGAGATACAGATAATATCTAAATAAATCTAAAAAAACTCGCCATGAGAAACCAAAGTGAAACGCGACCGCATCCGAAACGTATAGTTAATAAAACCTCACCTAAATTTACTCACGGGTGCTCTGCTTACGCATAACTGAACTTTTTAACCATCACAATTTACGTAAATCGTCAATAAATCTTTGAAGCAAAGTTGCGTAAAATCAAAATTCAAAATGCCGATAAAAAGCGTCGAATATATGAAGCGGGGGCGAACAGTCAAGCGGACGGCTGCCGCGGCCCGGCGGACGGACGCGCGGACGCAAGAAATCATTATTGCGGCGGAATCCATACAAATAATTGGCCCGTAAACATGTCATGGCGGCGTCTGTGCCATGTATATTATATTAGGGTTGGCAAAAATATTGTTAAGTTATAGTTAAGTTACACGTTGTAGAATCTCATACAATAATAATCTCCTACAGCTAAGTATAATGTGTTATGTAGGTATGTCTTCTTTTCACTTTCACAAAATATCACGTATCAAAATAAGACAAAAAATATTGGTTTAAAGAGGCTGAAGAAGATAATTATAGCACTAACAGTTTTTATTTTTATTTTTGTACTTTAAGTAAGTAATATGATGGAGAGGTGTCATTTGGTCTGTCAAAGTATGCATTCTTCAAAGCGCTTTTAGGAGCCGCAAGAAAATGTCTTCTACACTTATTACGTTCTCATCTGAAGTTTTCATTATGCTTGAATATCAAATAGGTACCTACCTATATCTATCTACTTACGGCTAACAGAAAAAAATATTTTAAGTGTGTAAACAAAATTGAAATGCAAATAAATCGGTAGGTAAGTATATCAACAATAAAATGATCAAGTAAGAATACAACGCGTCGGACGCAGACTTGGCAAACACACGTGGATTACAAGAACAACATACATGACGAAACGAATGAATAAATCGACCTACTTTCTCTTCAAATTATCTTCAACATAAAATATTGAACATAAATAATCAGTTAAAAAAAAATCTTAAGTTAAATCTGATAATATCGGAAAGGGGCAACCCTAACCGAGATCCCCCGAATCCGTCAATGTCGTATCAATAGAGCTCGACGACGCGATTTTTTCGTCGCGCGGCCCATGATCGACGCGCGCCGGCAGATGGCGTTGCTTGCTATTGTGCGCTTGCGCACCCGCCTCTGTAATATTTAACTTTCGAACACTAACTTTTATTTGCCATTGTTTTGATTCTTATTGCTTACAACATAAGGGCAGTTTTGGTTATATTGCTTAATATTAGAAGCTTTTAATTCAATATTTTGTTTACAGTTGTCTAAACCTCTATATAGATAGGGTTAAGGATGGAAATACGTTGTGATTTGAGCTGTTTTGTTTGTATATTGAACTGATTGATTGGAGTGATAATTTTAGAACAGCAAATTCAGATTTGCCTAGGTATACTAGATTGTAGCAACACGTATGACGTTTAAGATTTGGAACGTGGGTATAGGAAATGGAATGGAATAGTTCTTATGCACGAAACTTATGGATGGATGAGTCATAAGTTTGAGGTGTTGTCGTAATCTTTTTTATACCAACTTATCCTGATAATTAAATTATTCGTCTTAATTTTAATGTAAAATAATATTTCAACAGTAAACCTATGCAAGGTGTCAAGTTAGGGGTATTCACGGATTAATTAACAACATAACAAAATCCAAAAGGTTTTCAACGATATAAAAAACCTCATCGTAATAGCAACAATTATATAGTTACATATATAAGTATATTTTATACATTATATACCTATATTTTATTAGGTATGTGTAAAATTTTATTGTCATGCAACCGTAAGTTTTTCGGAACCCCATTGAAACATATCAACTAAAATTCTCGAAATTATATAAACATCCAGACACTTTAATCGCAGGACAACTAACGTAACTGGCTGCGCCCGCGCACATTTTATACCGATCAATCGATCGACGTATCGATCGTTAGTTGAGCATTCCACCGACAGGTGGCGTCATTGTCCGCCTGTAATTATAATGTAATTAATGTAGGGTTTAATTAGAGCCATCAGATAACTCTGCCCAGCTTATTAATGTACCAATTAAATTAATTAAAATCCTGTGTACTGGCTGCACTTGGTTGATAGATAAGTTATAGAAGATTGGTTACCGTTTATGTAACATGTTTCCAATTTGATCGAATTTGAATAGATCAAATCGAACTTCCTAAAATTTTAAAAATGTTGTCGAAATTTAAGAGAACAATTTTTTATTTTTTTTTAGAAAAAAGCTTACTAGCAATGTGGGTCACACATTACTAGTATTCTTGTTAACCCCTCGTGCTAAGCTAAATGCTTGTGTTACGAGTGGGTTCACGTCGGTAGTGCGATGGGTGGAGTTCGAACGGGCAACCATATGATCGCAAGTCCGACGCCCTAGCCATTAGGCTACCGACGCTTCTATTGTTTTACTAATGTCAATTAGGTCAGGCAATTAATACTACAAGTTTTACTAATCAAATTTTCTACTAATATTTTTTACTAATCAAATCATTTTTACTAGGTACTTAATAAAAAATTTCATATATTACTTACCTAATTATTTTGTAAAAAATGCAAAAAATACTATGTTTTTTTTTTGCCTTGCCTACGGATCTCAATTACCTAAGATATCATCCAATAATGCTGAAGAATTAATATATTGTAAGTAATTAGCTCAGACAGGCTTCGCTTCAAAAATAGTTGTTTTTTTAATTTTCGTTTTTTTTTTTAATTAATAGGTCCTAAGCCATTATAATTGTGTTAAAATAACTGACCTATGATAATTAAATTCTATAATTTATAACGATGTATAAAAGCTCCGGAGTTATTAAGGGTCCATCTATTGAAATTTTGATAGCTTTACATAATGTGATATAATAATTTAATAAATGTCAAAAAATAATCATAAAAAACCTGAAACAGATGATACTTAAAATTATCAAACATTCCATACCATCACACCTATATTCCCGAAAGGGATAGGTAGAGGAGTAGTAATGCACACCCACATTTCACCATTAACCGGACACACCCAAACTTCGAGCTGCTACAGACAATTTCATAGAATAACCCAATAACACATTGATCGACCTGGGAATCGAACCCAGGACCCCTAGCATAGCACGCGCTTAGGACCACTAGACTAATGAGGCAGTTAAATTAAAATGATCAAATACAACAAATACATACATACATATTGTCACGCCTGTCTCCCATGGGGGTAGGCAGAGACTATAGATTTCCACTTGCTACGATCGGCACACTACTTTCGCTTCATCTACATTCATTAATCTCTTCATGCATGACCGTCGGTTTAGGGTGCTCGGAAGCTGGCCTTTTTTAAGAACATCCGCCATTTGGTTGCGGTACGTTCGCCGAGGTCTTCCCCTTCCAACTCGTCCATCCATACTCACCATATATACTTGTTTCGTCAATCTCCGTTCATCCATTCTCTCTACATGACCAAACCATCTTAACATACCTTTCTCAATCCTTGTTACTACATCTTCTTTCACTCCACAACGCTCCCTTATCACACTGTTTCTCATTCTATCTTTTAGCGTAACACCACACATACTTCTCAAAGCTCTCATCTCTACAGCATTTATTCTGCTTTCATGTTTCTTCTGCCATACCGAACTTTCATACCATACATTAGTGTCGGCGCCAAATAAAACAAATATCTATTTTGATATTTCAATTACATATCTACAGATATTTTTAGATGATTGATTGATGGTGGCGTGATTGTATGCATGCATAATATTCATAATATATGTCCATAATTTATATATAATATTCATAATATATGTCCATAATTGATTCGCGTTCACCCTAACACTCAATGATGTCCAAATCTGACCCAGGTTCCAACGACACATCAAGCTATGCTGTTTGCCTAAATTCGTCCTTATTCCATCGCAACAGAATGGATTTTTGAATGTAGTGCGTATAGCTTGACTCTCTGTCCGCGGCACCCACAAGGACATCAATAAAATCTATAACGCGAGTACACATCAAACATTTCCAGTATAAGCTAAACTCACATAGTATACATTTTCTGTAAAATCGGAGGTCAGCAAAAACTGGACATATTTACCACCAAAGCAGTGCGTAGGTGCCACCGGCTTCCGACGCACGCTTTATCTGCTAAATCTTCAAGATAAGACCCACTATTAAATCAAACGAAGAAACTTTTTCACTCTTATTGTTATTCATTAATGCTTCAAATAAAATGGAAAAACCTCCGAGGAATGGTTGGTTGACATAAACCCCTCGGCAGCAAAAACTTGAATTCCTAAGTCCAACGTAAAGTTAGTAAAAAGACTGTGTATTATCGAATTGAGCGTAAGATCGATGGAGATCTTAGATATTGGCGATGGGGTAACGAGTAGCTGTGTTTGAAATAGCCGATAGATCCTTGTACCTGTAGCTATAGGTTATAGGAATAAGTCCAGTGATATTTTTTAATAGGATGTAAGCCCACACTTAAGATTGAAATGTAAATTGGGCAGGGTAGGTCATTAATGTTCTGTGAAGACTTCGAAATGAAACAAACTTTCTTCATTATCATCATCATAGCTCAAAAAGGTGTCTGTAGGTATCCTTAGAGATGAGGTTTTAGTCCACAATATAAGATTTAGCGGTATGTAAAGAGCATTCTGTCAGCAGAATTCAGACTTTTTTCTATGAAATTCTCAGTAGCAGCTCAGAGTTTGGAATTGTGTCCGGTTAATGGTAATAGGATCGACATGATTGGTAACCCATCGGGGAAAAGAGGCATGAAGATGGTATGTAGAAAGATTGTTATGACCTTCGCCGGCTAACTGGGTCCACAGATTTTATTGTAAGTAATTCCTTTTTTTTATCACAGGTAGGCTTACGCTTGACCACAACTTGCCCGATGTTAAGCATCGAAGTGGTCCATGATGGAGCGCGCTTGTCTAGAAGAAACCTATTCACTCTCGTCTTGAAGACACCCAAATTGTAGGTCTCAGGAAACATTCCTTCATCTTTTATCACCCTGGCCTGAAGCTAAACATACTTACTACCTACTGGCGAACTGTGGGTGCGCATGAGTACACTTCTGCCTAGGCTTTCAGGGAAAATAAGCGTGATTTATGATATGTTAACTATAATATGAAGCCATTAAGCTTCATATTATTACTTAGTTGTGTATTTTAGTTAAATAGCTGATCGTGTCTTCCTAAAAGTTATAAGTTAATAAATAAATAAAACCTCCTACAGCAGCGGGAATGTTAATGACATGCATTCTCCAACTTTACAAATAGCAGGTAATCAAAACAGCTGTTTAAACATACATTATGTTTTTCCAAAAACGCAACGTCTCTAACATAAGGCTTCCGTCGAATTAAACTTGTATTAACAAAACCATACGACGCTATCAGATCAAAATTACCACTTTACACGAGAATTCACACACAACTTTTTGTGTGCCCCATAAAATAACCATCGGTACATGTTCACTGACATTTCATACAACATCGATACAAAATAATCGATTCATGAGCGCAAAACAATCGGCGTTCATCAAAGCCGAAGATGCATTGAAAAAAAAATAACGCAATTATTTCAGTCAAAGAGTAATTTGGCATCATTGTTCTTGAGAAATACCAATTATATACAATTACAATGTATATGACAATGTGTTTTCATTCCGACGATATAGGATCGACGGAGGATCTCTTGGATGCTCGGAAGGCCGACTCATCGGTACCTTTGTGGTGCAAAAAGTAAGACAATGAAGAGAAATGTCGCTCGGGCACTTTATGGCGAACCCATACAGTGCTAGGTGTCAAAATGTGTTTGGGAAATTCTCAGTTTCATTATTTATTTTGATCTCTAACAAGAAATACATAAGGCAAGTGTACAAAGAACAATAAAGTTGTAGTTTATAGGTATGCTTTTTTTACTTAATAGAGACCAAGACATGCAATATATATCCTTACACTGTTTAGCCCTTCAATGGCAATATTTAGTTAGTCCTCTTACTCAAAACCGCTTATAAGATCGTTAAATTTTGAAAAATAAAATGAAATTTTCTGTACCATAAGACAGTTTGAAGAATTTTTTACATGAATACATAACAAAATCAAGATTTTTAAGAGCATATACTACCAAAAATCGTAAGTAAAAAAATTACATCAATTTTTTTGATGTGTAAGAAATCTTATTTGATTTTCTTTGATAAATGTTTTCAACCGACTTCAAAAAGGAGGAGGTTCTCAATTCGTCTGTATGTTTTTTTTTTTCGAATAATGTAATGGAAATTATGTCTTACCATTCTCAAAATTACCTGCCAAAGTCAACTTAGCTCTTTCACTCTGGGTGTCTAGCTCGTTCAATTAGTATCTACACCTCTGTCTAACCCTTCGGGGAATACAATCGTGATGGTGAGTTACGTTAACTGAGCAGCTGCTATATTAGGGGTTGCAGGTTCTGAACACGAAACAAATATTAGCCTGCCGATCGTTGGTTTGGCGATTCTGCATGCGATATTTTCGCTTGTGATCGCATCTACGATACAGGAAAAAAATCTAGTTAGGCAATTTTTTTTTAAATAATTCACGATTTACAATGACCGACTTAGATAAAAAAATTTGGACCTAGCAAAAAAAACTTTTAACTTAGTCATCAAAATCAATCAATTGAATCCAACTTAGCCTACAAATAGTCATTCCTCTCTCAACAAATCGAAGTTCGTAATCACCTCTTAAAGCCACAACTTGCATCACACCATATACGACCGGCTAACGACATGGCATAAGACAAAAACTCATGTTTTACCGGCCGATTTATTTCAAGCACTTTGCAAATGGACTGGCGATAAAGTTTTATTGACTGTCCTTACTAATTAAATGTGAATTATGTAGGCATAAATATAGGAGTTAGATGGCTATTTGTTCTTAGGAATACAATAGCTAATATTTTTGTTTGAAATTTTGGTTTAGCTTTCAACTGTGCGTTGATTGTCAGAAAAATATAGATATCTCTTATCTCTAGATATATTGACAAAGATATGATTTTTTTAATGGCAGATATGATGGAAAAGGGATTGAATGATGAGATGACGACTAACAGGGTTGAATGGAAGAAGAGGACAGGCTGCGCCGACCCCAAATAAATTGGGAGAAGGGCAAGAAGATGATGAATAAGAATTTTCCAATGAAAGAAATCTAAATATATGTTAAATTAGGCGCAGTAGTTCTTTATAAATACTACTATATTTACATGTAATCAGATATCCATATGGGTCATTCATTCGGTATTTGCATTTTACGTAACGCTATAAATGATGACTACTTAATTTGAATACGGTCTTTAAAGATTTCAAATTTCTCTAAAAAGCCAATACCAATGATATACAATTACTATTTAATCATCAGGTAAGTACATTTAAACACAAACTTAAAAAGGATTAGATATAGATTTTTTATTGTTCGTATTTTATACACTGTCATACAATTTCAGCCATCGCCAGTTTCAGCCCATTAAATCCTTGTTTATTAAACCTTAATAACACATATTTATATACAAAAACTTTTTGAAATTAGCTACTCATCATAATTACTTGAAATTGAAAATTTATGAATTTCAATATAATTAATGATTTACTTATTTTTGGATTTTTTAATTTCATCCCTTAAATGGGTAAAAAGGGGTTTTAAAATTTGTGTGAAAAATGTTTTATATACAATCTAAATTACTTGAACCTTAATATTTATGCTCTTCAATATAATTAAAGAATCACATATTTTAGGACTTTTTGAATTTCATCCCTAAAAGGAATAAATTATTTATTATCAAAATTACTTGAGATTAAGTATTTAAACTCTTCATTATAATAAAAGAAACACGTATTTTGAAATAAATTGTTTATTATCGTGCTTGAACTTATGCATTTAAGCTGTACAATACAATTAAAGCAACAAAATTTCAATTTCACCCCTTAGTCGCGTAAAAAGAGTTACTTCCCCTATATAGTGCAAGTAAAGAAATCTGGCATTTGTATTAACACCTAATTTTTATTATTACCTTTAAAACGGAATACGTCATGCATTGCGTTCAAAATAAATAAATACGAGAATCACAATATTCGAAAATCATATCAAAGTTGTACATATTATTATTTAGCCAACCAGTTTGTGTCACGCACTCACTTTTGGCTAAAATACAAAGTAATCGGGACATTAGCTGTAGCTGCATCTGGAATAACACCTCTTTTGGTGGGAAGGTGGGAAAGCGGCTCTGCCTTTTAAACTTCCGCTTAGTCTTATTCGTGTCGAAACTCCGTTGTGCAATAATATCTTAGCACAGTGACATGGCTCAAATTATCCGAAATCGCAGATTTATCGTGTGGGATGAGACAACTAAGGCGCACAAAGGTGGAATTGAAGCACACACTAGATTTTTAAAGATGTCAGAGGCAGCAAAAGAGCGATCGGTGGAGTTCCTGAGTTGCAGACGGGGGACTGCCGTCAGATTCTGTTATATCTAGAGGAACCCGAGCAGACGAAATCAGAGCATCCTTACCATCGTCATACCTATAGCCCTAGCCCAAATTAATGATTATCCGTAAAAAGAAATATGAGAGATACGGTTCTTGGAAAGTTTTCAGAGCTATTACTTAAAATAGGAAATGCGGATTATCCCGAATCCGAAAGGAAAATATGTATACCATCTCTGCTGGTAACAGTAGTGACAGGTGGCTATGATAGTTTGAACAGTTAGAGTGTACCCTGATTTTTCTAATAAACAAACAAGTTTATAGATTGGCTGTGCAAACGTGCAATACTAACTCCATAAAAAAAACATTGCAGCTGCTATTAATTACATACTTCTTAAGTCGTTGGAGGGCTCAGAAATTGAATACAGGTCTATCGATTCAGTCCTACAAACGGATGAAGCAATTTACTATCATGTTTCCTTATATATGTATCATGAGTTCCTTAACAGTGTTAACCTTCCTTGGGACACCTGTAATGCTGCTGCGTCTCATTAAACGATTTAAACTATGTAACGGGACTAGACTGCGAGTAACCGCATTGCACAAAAATATTAAAGAGCCACTGTGATAACTGGATGTATTCGGGGGAATCACTTTCCCTACCTCAAATACCACTGATACCATCCGACTATGTTTTTGAGTACGATTTCTACTTTGCAATGCCCATAAAAATAATTCAGGGTGAGTCCTTAAGGGTGGCAGGCATATATTTCAGAGAACATTGCTTCCTTCATGAGCAATTCTACGTTGCCTGTTACAGAGTCCGTACTAATAGTAATCTGGTCATTTTGACGCCAGACAGAAAAAGCACCAATGAGCAAAGTGGTTTACCACTATTTGTACCTCCCCGAGGAAATCGATCCTACGAGACCTGATAGACTATCGCTCTAGCTGTAAGAACACGAATGCTGCTCATTTAATAACAAATACATACAGGATCACCTTTTATTCAGTGCGCAAACTTTGACGAATTAAACTTAAACTAATTTCATTAAACACCAATTTTTTATTTTGATATGTCTTAGTACATAAAAATAAAGTTATCGTTAACGAACGGTGTCTACTTTGAAACAGATTTTCATGGCTAACTCGCCAGCGCGCGGCGAAGCGGGCGTGTTTAAGTACTAACACATCAGCTGTGCGCTCGTTCGACTCGCCACTGTCGTAGGTACGGCGGGTTACATTGTATCAGTACATTGACCGTAAGGCGTAATAAAATTGGAATCAACGAATCAACTAAGTAGCTATTTACAATAATCATCATCATCATCAACCCATTACATTGTCCCACTGCTGGGCACGGGTCTCCTCTCAATACGAGAGGGATTAGGCTATAGTCCGCCACGCTAGCCTACTGCGGGTTGGCAGACTTCACATGCCGTCAAGAAAATCTCTCAGGCATGCAGGTTTCCTCACGATGTTTTCCTTCACCGTTTAAGCGCGTGATAATTAATTATTAATACGCACATAACTTCGAAAAGTCAGAGCTGCGTGCCTTGGATTCGAACTCGAGACCTTTGACTGGTCATATCACTAGGCTATCACTGCACTATTTACAATCTATTTACAATAATGTTCAATAAAAAATAACTTATTCGCTAAAATTGTTAATTAAAAATAATTGCTTACCCCTAAATGTCACTAAACACCGTATTTTCAACCGACTTCAAAAAGGAGGAGGTTCTCAATTCGTCTGTATGTTTTTTTTTTTTTTTTTTTTTTTGTATGTTTGTTACGCGATATCTCCGCCAGTTGTGGACCGATTTTAATGATTGTTTTTTTGTTTGGTAGGTCATACTTCAGAGGTGGTCCCGTTCAAATTTTATCGAAATCGGTTAAGCAGTTTTGAAAATATCAACAAAAATCTAAAATTTGTTTACATCGATGATATTATCGTTTACTCCGAAACATCGCTGTCTTATTGGAGCAGTGCGTTTAGTTGGCTAACAAGTACTTCTAAACAAACTTTCCACTAAAAATTACTTTTAACAAAAAAGTTAAACCGCCTTCAAAAAATAATACAATAATTTTGTCTAAAACAGTTTGGGAAGTCGGTGGCGAAAATAAAAGACCCACTCAAATAGAAGTCACCGACTTCCCAAACTGTTTTAGACAAAATTATTGTATTATTTTTTGAAGGCGGTTTAACTTTTTTGTTAAAAGTAATTTTTAATAATTGTTGAATGACCACCAAGGTAGGTACATTGTACAGTCCTTTTTTTTTTTTTTTTTTTTTCCGTGTGAAAATCCTCATGGATGTCCTCCGCCTCTCAAAAGAAAAAGCGGAGGATTATGTCGGACTCCTACCGACTAAAAACACACGGCCATCCATAGCACAAAGAGGAGGGGGGCTCCGAGATCTCCAAAGAACGCACCGGTGGCCCTCCAGTGCCTTGCTCTCAGCACGTCACAAAATTGCAGCAGTTTTATGCTGCGATCCCCCCGGTACACGGACGCTGAGATTTTCTCTAAGCGCCCGCAACCTAAAAAATATCATCTGCGAGTGGTCTCACAGGGATTCGACGTTTAGCCCTAGTTAGGCTGGGCACCACGGCGATTGCCTCTCCGGCGCCTTCGCCTTCGAGCGGGGTCGGCTCTCTCACGAATGCGCTCCGCTGACTCCTTCTGGAGCATGACAGTCTCGCAGAAAGAGGCAACGGCCCTCCACGTTTCTGTCTCTGCCAGCATAGCTGCAACGACATTTGGCAGAGACAAATCCTGTCCAACCCGATCGACAAGGAGTCGCCGCTCCGACTCCCATGCAGGGCACTCAGCGAGCGTGTGCTGTGCGGAATCCTGGTTACCCCCACAATGGTGGCAGTTTGCCGTAGCCTCACGTCCGATCCTGTTCAGATATTCTCCGAAACACCCATGCCCAGTGAATACCTGAGTAAGCCGGAAAGTGACCCGCTCACCCCTTTTTAACCAAGCCGCGAAAGATGGTAAAATCGCTTCAACTACGCGCTTGTGCGCGTAATGTGGGCCTTCAAGTTGTTCGCGCCACCTTTCGAGAGCGTATTGTTTCTCCTGCCGTCGTAGCACTTCGAACACCTGTGGGGGCGCGCTCCCGTTGCTGAGGCGGATGGCGCGGATGCCGTTATAGACTCTCGCATCCATGTCCGCAAGAATGTCTAGCGGCGGAAAACGCGCCAGAAGAGTTGCCGCCTCGAAGGATATTGTTCGGTAACCACGTGCGATCCGGATAGCCACTTTGCGCTGCAGACTGTAGAATTTAGCTCTGCATCGCCGGACGCCGGACAGCCGGTGTGACCAGACAGGTGCCCCATAGAGGGCCACAGACCTCACGACACCCGCGTAGAGGCGGCGTACTTCTTCCCTAGGTCCTCCAAGATTGGGCAATAGACCGTGCAGAGCACCTACTACCCTCTCAATCCGTGGAACTAGGCGGTTAAAATGCTCTTCAAAGCTCCATCGGCTATCCAAAGTGAGACCGAGGTACTTCATAAACCGGTCTACCAGAACTTGCGCATCACCAACGCGAACCGTCAAACTGGGTGGTTCTCTTCCTCGGGGCAGTTTATGTAACCATAACGCCTCGGTTTTATGTGGTGCTATTTGCAGTCCTAGCCCGTTAATAGCAGCCACGACCTTTGCCAATGCAAACTCAGCAAGCAGAACGGTCTGATGGAACGTATCGCCGCTGGCCAGAACTAAAGTGTCGTCTGCATAACAGACTAAACTTACGCCAGCGGGAAGATCCACACGCAGAACTGCATTGTAAGCAAGGTTCCACAAGAGCGGGCCAAGTACCGACCCCTGTGGAACCCCACAAGTCATCTCCTTACGATGCACACAGCCGTCCATACCCACATATCGGATGTGTCTATCCTGAAGATAAGCCCCGAGTATGCTCTGCAGGTAGGGCGGGACGCAATGGTATGCAAGTGCCCTCCGGATTGCACCCCAAGGCAGAGAGTTGAAGGCGTTAACAATATCGAGACTTATCGCTAGTGCCACTTTACCCTGGGACAATGCCTGCTCAGACAACAAACGAACGCGTAGGATGGCATCCACCGTAGAACGCTGCTGCCGGAAGCCATACTGACTGTCGGCTAGGTCTGGGCCAACCCGCGTCAGATGGTTATTGAGACGCGCTGCAATAATTCTCTCAAATAGCTTGGAGACTTCATCAAGCAGGCATATGGGGCGATACCCAGAGGGAGCTTCTGCGTTCCTGCCTTCCTTCTTCAGTAAAATCAGTACAGCTTCTTTCCAGCTGGACGGAAAAACACTATGGCGTAGGCAGCTACTGAATAGGCGCCTCAGCCTTCCCCCAAGAGCAGATAAAGCTAAAACCCATGCCCGACCTGGGATCCCGTCAGGGCCTGGCGCTGTGTTGCGGGTTCTAAGGCGGCTAACAGCTCGGTTCAGCTCTCCCTCCGACACCTCATATTCGTTAGACCACTCCACTGCTTCGGTTATTGAGGCCATTGGGCGATGTTCCCGAACTGTTGGAAAGAGAGTGGTAACAATTCTGGCCAATAAGTCTGGGTCTAGGGTTTCCGTTAGTGGGGGGACCCATGGACGCAGTTTCCCCATCACGACTTTATATGGTTTCCCCCACGGATCCCTGTCCAAACCATCGAGAAGCTCGCTCCATGATCGAGACTTAGCCTCTGCAATGGCGTTTTGGAGCGCCTTTGTAGCTGTTCGGTATTCCACATAAGCTGTGTTTATCTCCTCGGCTGTAGCTCGGCGTCTGCGCCGGGCACGTGTATACCGGCGTCGAGACCTCAAGCATACCACACGCAGCTGGGCAATGTCTTCCGACCACCAGTACACGGACCTATTCTTGGCGCATCTAACCCTGGGCATCGAAGTGTCACAAACTGAGGTCATAGTCTCCCTAAACCAGCCTGCTTCGACCTCTGGATCGGGTAGAACTCTTTCAAAGTTTGGCTCCGACCACGAAGCGACGAAGGCAGCTGCGATGAGTAAATCTCGGTCGAGCTGTTTGAGGGACCAGCGCCGTTGCAGGTCTCGGTTCAGACGGTTAGAACTATCTGGAGGACGAAGAGCTACCTGGAAAACGATATGGCGGTGGTCGGATAAGGTAACTACCTCCTCTGCCACTCGCCATCCTGACACTAAGCGGGCTGCAGTATGACTCGCCCATGACAAATCAACGATTGATTCTCCTTGCCATCGGACACACGTTGCAACAGATCCCTGATTCAGAAGGCAAAGATCAAGTCCAGCCGCCCATTCTTGTAGCGTCCGTCCCCTTGGGCTATCCCGTCTGTTTCCCCACGCTCTAGAGTGAGCATTAAAGTCACCCAAAACAAGTACTGGACGAGGGAAACAAGTCCCACGCATGCAGTTTGCTACTCCGTCCAGGTATGCCCCGTATTCAGCAAGGGTGATATTAGGTGAAACGTAACACCCTACTACTGCTAGAGTTCCCCACTTTACAGCGATGAATCCCGGTCCTCTTTCAAGTAAGGAGCAGGAGGGGTCTCCCACTCCTCCACCCCAGTAAATGGCAACAGAGCCAGTAGTGTCCCCGAACCAGCGGGGATGATCTGGGATATTGTAGGGCTCTGCCACCGACGCCAGGGCAACCGACCTTTCCATAACTGTTTGCATAAAAAGATGCTGAGCGTTACGGCAATGGTTAAGGTTGCATTGAAGAATTTTCAAGGGTGTGAATGTGAAATATCCATAACCTCCGGGAGGCCGTCACATTGTGAGGGCACCGACACGGGTCCAGGCGTAAGTGAGGGACCCTGTTTTCCACTCTTGTTTTTAGGAGGGGAACATTTCTTGCTTCCTAACCTATGGTTGGCTTGCTGCCCAAGATCCGCACATAGTGGACATCGATAAGTCTTGGCCTGGCAGTTGCGTGCGTTGTGGCCGAGCTCACCGCAAGCAAAACACCTGTTGCTTCGGTCAGTCTCACTACGACACTGGCGACGGACATGTCCGAGTTCAAGGCAACGGTAGCACTGAAGCGGACGTGCTGCCAATACCTCTATTCTTGCTGGAGCCCAGCCTATCTGCACGTGTTTGCTAGAAGCCAGCTTTTTTAATGACGCCAGAGGGCATCTCGCCCAAACAGTTCCCATGGACCGAAGTGAGCGACGAATTTCACCCACTTTCACCTCGTCCACCGTACACTCCCCTGCCTCAGCAATGGCGATTGCTATTTCTTCAGGTGTGACAGCATCATCCAAGTCGAAGATTCGAAGCTCACCCGTTTTGGTTGGACGAGTAATGCTAACGACCATGTCAGCGAGGACTTCTCGCATACGCGACGCTAGAAGGTCCGCTTTGGGGATGCAGTCTTTGCCAGAGATTTCTAGCAACAACCCCCCCGTAACAGCCCTTTTCTGATGAAGGCTTAGAATCCCTAGTTCGGAGAGCTTAATGTGTTGTTTGGCTGCTGCCATAACTGCTGCATATGTTGTATCCGAACCTTCTGGAACTGTAATTGCAATTGCCGCTGATGTGGGAACCTTAGGAAATTTTCGGCCCCCTTCATTTTTCGAATCACCGTTCCCTGTTTTTGTTTTTATTTGATTTACCGTCGTTGCTTCCGTTGGTTGGGATGCTTTCTGATTCTTACCAACAACTGTGGCCCACGTTTCATGATCAGTAGCTGACGTTGACGGTTGCGGCTCCGGTGCGGGCACAGGAGGAAGTTCCGCTACCTCATCGACGTTGGACTTGGTTTTCTTCGATTTCTTGCCTTTTCCCTTACCCTTCTTATTCGTCTTTGAGGTTGAGGCTGTTTGCACATTGGTAGTCGGCGTAGACGCGGTCTTCACGGTATCCACTGCTAGAGGAGGACGCTGTTGCTGCTCAGGGATCAGTCTACTTTCCAGAGCCTCAAACCGGGCATTTATCATGCCACCGAGTTGCGGCATTATGGATCGTATCAATTCTTCGCTGAACGAAGAGGGTAAATTCTGGGGGTCAACTGGAATGGGTGAAGAGAGAGATTTAGAGGTCTTCCCATCTTTTTGCTGGCGGAGGTGATTAAGTTCCTCCGTTAGCTTCTCCACTCTCGTTGAGAGACTAGAGAGTTGTAAGCGTAATTCCGCGTTTTGGTTTTCTAATGCAGCAGATGTGCGCTGAGAAATCACCTCCACAGCTGCCTGTACGGTACGTGCCGCCAGGCGCAGATTGCTAGCAGAGCCTCCCTTTATGTTACGGGATTTGTCTGCAACTTTTTCCACAAGAAGTAGGTTTTCCTTAATGCGAAAACCGAGATCAGCCGTTGGCTCCGCCTGCATTTGCCTCAGAAGTTCGTCAGGCTCGTCCAGATTCGCCTGTGAGCTGACTGGTACCTGATGTTCTAGGTTTTCAATATTATTGCTTTGACTTATTTTTCTCATTGTATCATGTTGCTCCCCGAAAGTCACCGGCCGAGTTCGTTTTCGCGCACGAGATGCAGCCGACGATGATTGGGATGCAAGTGACATTTGCGAACAATCAGATTCGCAACTGTCGCCCTCTATTGTTCCGCCTCTTGTTGGAGTAGGCGGTCGTATAAATCGCTCACGCGAACGTGTCATTCGAAAGTTCATCGCAGATTGCTCTGCTGCCTCCATACTTGCCTTGGTGGAGTCATTTGACTCCATCCCGACCACTGTTTTATGTATTAAATTGGATTCCATATAGTTCCCACGAGAATGGGGGAAATATTTAGTCCACCCGAGTGGTGCCCCCTGCACCCGGGTAAGCGAATTGTGTGACCCAACCAGGGGGACCGCTGGTACCCTGGAGGAGGTGCGCTAGCGACTGATGCACTAAAAAGTGCCACCCTTCAGCCATTCATACCCTCGTCACGCACCAAAACTTAGTATTAGGGGTGATTTTTTATAGAGATTTTCTTTCTCGCAGTCCGGGCAATGAAGCCAAGACCATCGGACCTGAAGTTGAGCCGCGAGACATAACCACGACACTCAATTTACTAGGATTACGATTTGGCGACGGAAGCACAGAGGCCTGTCCCAATATTCGCATTACACGACTATGTGGGACCCGTCGCACAAATTTGCTCTCAACAAGTTCGAGAAGCAAAGCGCACATACCATCCAGTGTTTCGGGTGGTATGCCCCTCACGGCAGTCTATAGTAGACTCCGGCGCGTATCCTATTTAGTCTGGTCTCTCAAGTTGAACCTTTCCGGCATGAGTAGCTCTACCGGCATAGCTCCAAAAATCATTGAAACACGCAAGCCCCACCACGGCGACAACGTAAGGATACAGGTGGGGACATTGTACAGTCCTACACATGTGATCAATGCAACATCCATCGGCAAGATGTTGACTTCGCGGTGATTTAGAAGCCACTCTCTTAACCCAAACCCAGAACCACCTCAAGACTTAATGGGGTGGTTCTGGGTTTGGGTCTTTCATTAGAGACTGTGGGGTTACAGATCCCATGGGCTGGCATGCGAGTATGCTCTCCGTGGCATACCTACATTCTGCGAGCAACTCGTAAATTTTAAGCACTTTTTAAATACACTCCGTACACTGGCACCATAAAACACGCTTACACCGTGACCTGTAGGTACAAGTACGACACACGCGCGGCGGCGGCGCGGGGCTTGCGCGGGAAAGCGATTAGACGCGACGTCACGGCAGCGGGTGCTCGGAGCGGACTGGCGGGCGGCCACCCCTGAGGTGCGCAGGCGCCACCCCGCCACCGCGCCCCCGGGTGCACCCCCGCTGTAGCCATGGTCCACCGCGCGCGCCTATTGTTATTATTACGTCCATATTTTGCTGATTTTAAGCCGGATAAAATTAAAAAAAAAAGTTTTGAAAAAATCATGGAAATGTGTTCTATTACTGATATTGAACCACCAAATTCTTTTTGCGCACTGCTTAAAAAATTTTCCTGTATAGTACATGTTACTTTGGAAAAACCTAAACCGGCAAAATCGTGTTGTCCACGCGGGCGAAGCAGCGGGTGGAAAGCTAGTTATTTTTATAAACTGTCAATTACATTTTATACAACAGCTTTCAGTGAGTCCATTGTGCTTACCGTAAAAGGCGATATACCGTGAAAATATACAAAAAGTAAATGTTCAATTAAAATATTTATCATTTTCTCACTTGCGCCGTTTTGCGTTCCCGCGCACCAGCTATTCGAAGTTCTGAACGGAAAATAATGGAAAAAGAAACTTGTTTTTCTTAGCATTTGTGGTTCGCATAATGTTATGACAGGTTTTACAGAGAAAAATATCTTCTACCCCTAATATGCGTGAGATTTTTGATGACCTTCATATTTTTATCACCTGCTGAAAAAGTTTATAACATACTTGTCCCCATTTTACTAAAACGCATTTTATAAATTGTGTAAAATGTAACAGTTCTGTTAAAACCATTCAAACAAAATTTTAATATGATTTATGTAGTAATGTAATAAAACAGCAGGATCTTTTTCCAACATTTAAACGTAACTAAAACATTTTCAAAAACTAAAAACAACAACAAATCTATTATTATCAAAAAATCTTTGGCGACTAAAAAAAATAATTGATACGGCAAAGTATACCTCCAAAAAATAATTTCTTGAAGTTATTCCGCTTCACCGGCAGCCATTTCCGCATCCCTCCCTGTCTATTGATGAAGGTGCTGAGATAGACAGCGATATAAGGCCCGGTCCACACAATAGATCATTGCCCACAACTGTGACGACTATGTACGACACATGATGAATCCACTCACACAGCACAATGTTATTGGTATTAGCTGCAGGGCTGCCACAAGTTACTTGCAATAATTTTCATGGATTTAAAACATAAAAAAACACACCATCACGCCTGTATTCCCCGAAGAGTTAGGCAGAGGTGCACTTAATGTACACCCACAGTTCGCCGGTATGTTTGGGTCCCATGTAATAGAATGAAATCCCATGAGATAAAAACCCAATAACACTTTGCTCGACCTGGGAATCGAACCCAAGACCTCTAGCGTAGCAGTCGCGATTGGGACCACTAGACTAATGAGGTAGTCTAGTAAGTATAGTCTAGTAAGTAAGTATTTTATTTTTACAACCCTTTTACTGTAAAATCTGTCAACTGAAACTGCCAACCCTATACCGCCGCGTAACTTTTTACCGCTGAACCGCGAATTCACCGCATACATTGTCTTAGTATGGACAAAATAAGTGAGTCGGAACTATACGTAAGAAGTCGTTCTTTCACTCGACTCAGCCCTTTGATGTCTATCTTACACAATAGAAAATCAATCCTATACATTAAATTACAAAGTTCAAAACACCTTGTAGACATTTGAAATTTTCTAAAGACAATCTTCAGAGGAAGTTGGAAGTTATTATTGAGATGAAATGGTTTATTTTTGTTTGAAGCTATGTCATGTCTAAGTCACAAAAACTGTAGTGATGATGGACAAGTAAGCAGAAACTTATTAAGCCTTTGACGAACATGCCAATTGTCGGAGGTTCTCATTGTAGCCAATTTCGAAATCGAATTTCGTTGGGTTTAGGGAATTTGATTGGTATTTTTTGTTTGGTAGACATTTTTAAGGGATTATCCGTTCTCAGAATAACGGCTTATTGATTTTTTTCTGCTTTACATACCTGGATAACAGGAAGAAGTTCGTTCATAAATTGCAAACTTGCTACGGCAGAAGAAAAAGTACATAAGTACGTAATGTTGTGAAGGAAAACATGGTGAGAAAACCGACAAGTCCTAGAACCAACATTTCGAAGACATGTGACATCTACCGACCTGCACTGGGCCCGCGTGGTGGATTTCGGTCCACTCCCTCTCACTGAGAGGAGGCCTGTGTCCCAGCATTGGGAACATTTTGGGCTGATTATGATGATGATGATGATCTTTCGCGATATACGACCCTTAAGTTACATACCATCACGCCTGTATTCCCCGAAGGGTTACGCAGAGGCAGAGGCACATTTCGCCGGTATGTTTAGGTCCTATATAATAGAGAGCCATTAACCGGGCACAAATCCAGACTCCGGGCTGCCACTGGGAATTTCATAGAAAAACACAATAACACTTTGCTCGACCTGGGAATCGAACACCTCTAGCGTGGCAGTCGTTCTAAGGACCACTAGACTAATGAGGCAGTCTTAAGTAAATTTAGTTTCAACAACACAAGAACTACTTAAATAAAGTCACACTGGCACTAAAAGCGGCGATCCCCGTTGTACAGTCGCCAGCAGGTCAAGGTATACAAAACTGTCAAATTTCTCCAAATGATTTTAAACCTTAAATTGTTGAAGATAAAGTTAAAAATCAACTGAGGAAAATTGTCATTTTGTGGTAACTTGATGTGCTCGCCGCCGTAGACCAATCTATACAAAGCTATTTATCATGGCCAGAGGATTAGTGTTATGATTTACGATGCAACTCGCCTTAAGTCTCAATGTCCGCAGAACTTGCCTCCCTGCTTTGTTGCCGACCATTAGTTGGGGCCACGAAAGCGGCGACAATATATGCTAACCTTATCGTAATAGTGTTGTCTTTCTTACGTAAATATTACCAGTCTATAACTTAATAAAATAGATTTATACTTACTTGTTTTCATGACGAAGGTAAGAAATATACAAAAGACTTAACTAATCAAAACTTTCTTTTTGTATTTTTTAGGCATTTTCCATGCAATGATTATTAGGTTACTTTAGTGAAGGAAAAATACGACCGCGGGCAGGTTCGAATCCTGCCCGATTCGAACCTGCCCGCGGTCGTATTTTTCCTTCACTAAAGTAACTTAATAGTCAAAACTTGTTTTAGCACTCCACTAGAAGGTTGCAAAGCGCAATGTTTCAGCTCAAACCCCTCACTCTCGTTTAAAGAAATGAATTGCAAGACTGTAATTTATGTATGATGAACTTTAGATCCAACAACTTCTGAAGCTGTCAAAGAAGAAGTATTGTTTATTCCGATAAAAATTAAAATGAAGTTATTATGTTCAAATTCGTACGTACACGTCTTCACAAACATATGCCTAACAGACACACCAGATCCAGATATGGATCACACAATAGTTTGTCTCGACATTCTCATCATAACTCCAAGAAAGCAAAATATAACCAACGCAAAACGCTTTAACAACGCTTATCCGCACTCGCAGGCCTAGTAGCCACCACACATTGTCCACACACATGTCACCTCAATCGTATAACACTTACTCTGTCGCTTTTTTAATATAACTTACACAAAAACTGCCCACTTTTGGACAAAAACAATTTGCGGTCTGCCCTTAGTCACGCTGTTTTTTGTCATATTGTATGGTAAGTTTTGATTGCAATTTCTGATTCAAGGAATGTCTGTGTATTCTTCTTTTGTGGTAAATAAAAATACAGCAAGTTACTTGAAAAGATCAATTCATATATTGTTAGATGTTTCATCCAGCTAAAATGGAATCCTAATTTGAAATGTTCAAAATAAACTTAATTGAAATAATACCTACTACTTTTTACGGATTTTATCGGATCCTTTACAGCATTAGGTACAGGTGGACTGGGGTGTGGGTCGTCAAAATTACCAACATGGATCCGAAACGGCGGGAATTAAATAATACCAATATAACGCGATAAAATCCCAAGACAGGCTGACACTATGCTTACTTGCGCCTCATAACAATTTTTACAAAAAAAAATGGTTAAAGGCATCCATTTTCTAAAATATTCTAAACCTATTACAACATCCTCTTTACATTGTCAAGGCACTATCACCTTCTTACAGGGGGGTGGTAATGAAATAAAAAATAGGCCCCTTACACCCCTGATCTTCCCGGCACTACCCTCTCCCCCCTCACCCCTCTACCTGAGCACGTGGGCTGCATAGTAACACCTACATTATGAGGCTTTAACCTGGTTGTAAGGGCTAAAAGCTGCCAATGAATGCGGGTTTTAAATTTGTTTTAAAACATACTAGTTTTTGTCCGTGACCCTGTTTAGACACACTAAGAGCCATAGATTAAGTATAATTTCTAGACAGTAAATTTAAACTGTAAAAAGTACCAACATGCCATAAAAAAGTGCTTCTAAAGATCGTAAGCTACTTCTGTAGCTATAGGTATACATAATTTTAAGAGTTAAGATACACGATGCGATGACTGAAGTATGCGTGCCGTCAGTTAGGACAGATCAAATCAAAGCTGCTATGAGTCTTTCTTCAAAATTCATATATTGTTAAAACTCACTTAACTAATAATACCACTACTGTTTGGACTATGCCAAAGACACAGACGAGTTAAAAATTATGTAAAACATTGACATGTAAAATTGTCTTTAAATAATAGGTACCATAACTATACCTGTGATCCCTGAAGGGATAGGCAGAGGTACGCTCTAATCCTACAGTGCACTACTAGGTATGTACTATGTCCCACGTAGGGGGCGAGTCTATTGACACTAACCGGGCACAAAAAAAGCTCCGAGCTGCCACTGAGAATTTCATATAAATAAAAAACCGAATAACACTGCCAACCAAGGACTTCTAGCTTAACCATTGCAGTTAGGTAGGTACTACCACTTACACATTACTAACTTATCACGCGCTTAAACGGTGAAGGAAAACATCGTGAGGAAACCTGCATGCCTGAGAGATTTTCTTGACGGCGTGTGAAGTCTGCCAACCCGCAGTAGGCTAGCGTGGTGGACTATAGCCTAAACCCTCTCGTTCTGAGAGGAGACCCGTGCCCAGCAGTGGGACAATGTAATGGGTTGATGATGATGATGATGAGGTACTACCACTAGAGTAATAAGGTTGTTTCAGAGATTATAATATAATATACCAAATTGTATAATTATTATACCTATAGCTCACTAGCTTTCTACCCACGGCTTCACTCGCGGGTATTCTCGACTTTTCTGTAGTGTAATATGTATGTATTATAGGTACATATAAACCTTCCCCTTGAATCAGAATCAAAATCCGTTGCGTAGTTTTAAAGATCTAAGCCTACATTAAGACAGACAGACAGAGGGAAGGCGACTTTGTTTTATACTATGTAGTCTTATCCGAAGAAAAAAATAACTTCTTACTTGGAATCAACGTGTCTATAAAAATATGCCTTTCAATGCCAAAGCCCCAATCCATACGCTCACAACGAAAATAAGTCCAAATGTTTCTAAGCATCGGACCACGTCCCCGTCCCGTCACGTACCCGGATCGATGCCGGAACGTGCCCGGACGCCGGCGGAAGGTTTATGTCCCTTTAAGCATCGTGTAGACCCCATAAACTTGTATAAGTGCACAATACGCAGCGAACTGCTTGTTTTTAACAACTATGATGGTTTATAAGGTGAATAAATGGGTTTTAGAATATAATGACAAGTCAGTGATTAGGTACCTACTGATGGTGTTCTAAATCCCATTAAAAAAAAGTTTTTTTTTTATAACAAGCAAGCGAAGTAGTAGTGCTTGTAGGTAAGTAGTCATCGCCGCCCATGGCGGCAATGCAATACCGAAGGAGTTGCAGATATGTTGAAAGAAAGAAAGAAAGATTTATTTAGTCAACAGCACTGGAGACAGTACATACGAATACATTTTTAATTAATATATCAGTTGCAGATAATTTATAGTACTTTGATATTCAAACAATGCCTTTTCGAACGACTACGAAAAGGCATTGTTTGAATATCAAAGTCTCACGGCGGCTGGACCAAACAGGTGCCCAGATCAGCTTTATGTAAAGAGGATAACCTACCTACTTGACGCTGGTTTTCATCTGAGACCTGTGCAAATGTTCCGTTGCCGAGCAAAGGAAAAGGGAGGTAAGGAGAAAAGGAGAGCGACTTGACGTCGATATTCTGTGGGAGGGTAGATTGACCTAGATGCAACTTCAGGCAACGATAACCGAGAAATGTCGTATGAATAGAATCGTATCCTTGCTCGAACAGAGAATTGAAAGGCTACAAGGCGCTCTTACGACCTTACTAGGTTTATAACCTGAGGTATGGTAAGGTTGTTCAATGGAATGTTTAGTTGCAATTTCCGATCTCGTTTCTGTGCACGGTTAAAGTGTGGTGTGGTGGATTATGGGCCACTCCCTCTCACCGAGAGGAAGCTTGTGTCCCAGCAGTGGAAACATTACAGGCCGAATATGCTAAGCATGTTAACAATAGCAATAACTACTGGATTCAAGATGACAACGTGTTAGTGAGTTGTGTTGATGTAGACTAAAGGCTGCGGTTGTCGCTTAAAATAAAAAAGCTGTGAAATTCACCGCGGCCTGAAAATCTCCGATAGTCTAAAACATATTATTTCCGTACAAACGCGTAGGGATGTATAGATGGCGCCACGTAGCGCGTACGTGACTCGAATGGCGACCCGGGGAGGCGCGGTGATTAGTAATGAAAAACTTTCAGGCCATGCCAGTTTACAGGAGTTCGGTTTAATATCCCGTTTAATGTATACCAGCTATGATACAAGCTGTTTCTTTGTTGGTTATTGATGTTTGGACTTTTAGATAGGTATATGAAGTTCTCGGATTAATGAGGCAAGAAGGTTCCCAGCCTTCTTTTAATTTTAATCCTGACTTAAGGCTAATTATGACGTTAACCTCCAATATCCTCACACCTTGTCATCGACATGTATATATGTATATTTTATAAGACTGTCCATGAAGTGTCCTTTCGGATTCTCCTCCAGGATAGGATCAACTTTTTGGAACCGTGCAACTAGCTAGAGTCATAACGTTTCATAAACGCTTGTAAAACGTTATTAATAAAACCATTTTAACTTTGAACTTGGAAGTCGATCGGATTGTTGACAAAAAAATTAGAAGCATGGACATTTCGTTATCTAAGAAAATATCAAAAATTCATCATCATCATCGGCGTATATCAGTCCACTACTGGACGCAGGCGTCCCCTAGCGTGCGCCATTTCTCCCTGTCCTCCGCTTTTCGCATCCAGCTTCTGGCAGCAAACTTTCGCAAATCATGTAACTATCGTTCTCATGTAAGTGACAATTTGTCTTAGTGAGATTAAGGATCTTTAAACCTTATCATCACTCCAACTTGCCGGAGGGCGTTTTACTACGTTTGATGATCATAGTTTCGCCGCAATCGATGCATACGTTTACGTATAGTAAAATGAGGTCTAGTGGCAATTACTTCGTATTAAATTCTGATATTCAGCCGCAAAGATTGTTGGGAAAAGGACATACATACATAAATATTGTCACGCCTGTCTCCCATGGGAGTAGGCAGAGACTATAGATTTCCACTTGTGATCCTTGCACACTACTTTCGCTTCATCTACATTCATTAATCTCTTCATGCATGATCGTCGGTTTAGGGTGCTCGGAACCTCGCCCTTTTTAAGAACATCCGCAATTTGGTTGCGGTACGTTCGCCGAGGTCATCCGCTTCCAACTCGTCCATCCGAAAAGGACGATGATGGATATTTCATAATCCAACAAAATATCAAAGATTCGCCTAAATCTTGCTGCATGCATACCTTTATCTGCGTATATACAGCAAGCAATTCAGTAGGAGCCGCTCACGTAGGCGCGCGTGACCGGCATACTGCGCGGCTTCGGTTGATCACTGTACCCCGTACATATTGAACGGAAGCGGGGAAATTGTCAGAGTAGCTGATCTTAATATTTTGGTGTAAAGAAATAATATTTAATGCCAAGCTTACGATGCCAAACGAAATCAGCGAGGTATAAACTAAATCATAGTATCTAACCAATAAAAATCAACTGTCTGCCTCATTAGTCTAGTGGTCCAAAACGCGGCAGCTACGCTGTGTTGGATCCTAGGTTCGTTTTCCAGGTCGAGCAAAATTCTGGATTTGTGTCCTTTCATGGCAATAGGCTCGCCCGCTATTACATGGGACCTAAACATACCGGCGAAGTGTCGGTGTGCATTCGTGTAACTCTGCCTAACCCTTCGGGAAATACAGGCGTGATGGTATTATGATACATATGAACTATTTTTAAATGTTTCCTCTGTCTGTTAGTATCTCCAAAACAGCTGGACCAATTTTAATGGGACTTTCACTGACAGAAAGCTGATTGTATAAGGTACTCATCTTGGTCTATTTAACATCACGATATGGTCCTTTGGAGCCGACCATAAATAAAAAAATAAGAAACAGCAGTATTTTTGAATGGAGTGGTACTCCATTAAAAAATACTGCCGTTTAAATAATTTGGCGGGCCAAAAGGACGCCGCTGGTACTGAAAACTAAATCTAACCATTTAATACGCATGAAGCATCCCTCATATAATTTCCATAATGCCATGGCAAGTCTATAGTGCAGGGTTAAGTCCCTCATACCGGCGTGCAGATATTTTTATGGTGGCACAAGAATGCCATCAGCTTCCCCCTGACGTATCATGATTTAGTAGCGTTCCATTTGATAATTATGTCTTAATATAAGTGTTGGTTGAACGTAGCTATGAATTTGTAGAACTGTCAGCAACTCTGACTAAATTTATAGTACTTTCGTTGACTTTATGTACTGTTTGTTTGAGATACTAGAAACCATCGGTAGAAGCTATTAGAAATTAAGTTTTTTTTTTATTATTAAACTAGCTTTCCGCCCACGGCTTCGCCCGCGTGGTTTATTGGCTTTTCTATACTAAAATATGTATGTATTATACATATAAACCTTCCTCTTGAATCACTCTATCTATTAAAAAAAACCGCATCAAAATCCGTTGCGTAGTTTCAAAGATTTAAGCATACAAAGGGACATAGGGACAGAGAAAGCGACTTTATTTTATACTATGTAGTGATAACCTTTAATGTTCCTTCGAGGTCGTACATATTAGTACAAATTTGTATATGCATTGGTTAATAAATTATTAAATAACATATTGGCAACTGCTGTTTACGAGATCTTGATCTATTCCTGGGGCAAAAAGTTACTAGTATAAGTACCCTTCGGAAGGTGTATAAGTCCTTTTACAGTTCCTATTTACTATATTAATCGTTTTAAAAATATTATAATATGTCGCATTCATAAAGTAAGTATCAGGTATTATATATTTTTTTATGATTATGAGTTATTAATTAGTAGAAGAATACTTATAAGATTTAGGTACTGCATAGGTGTCTGTCTGTATTTATGTCGCTCGCTAAATTTACTGATGCACGCGCTTAATCTATTGTTTTACCCCCATGAGACCATGGGGGTAAAACAATAGATTTTGCATTTTGTCTACAATATAGCGCTTTACGGATTAATATTAGACTGACCTTACTCAAAATAAGCCGCTTGTTGGAAAATCGCAAAAACGATTCGTTAGAATATGCAACTAGCTTGACTTTATGTTATAAAAAAATAGGTAATATGTTATAAAATGGTTGAGCTACACGATGATGTATGCGTGCCGTCAGTTAGGACAGGTCAACTCAAAGCTGCTATGGCCCTTTCTTCAAAAGGCCTGTTTAGATTTTGCCCTACATTGTAAAACTCGCATATCTAATAATATCACTATTGTCTGGACTTTAAAAGAGACCATAATTCTCTGAGTTTGTTTCGACGTTTCTTCTCAGAGGTCGTCAGATAGGAAACGTCGACGCCATCTAGTTAAAAAAAATCGACTTGTAAAAGTGTCTTAAAAGATCTATTTACAGAAATAAATATAATTTATAATAATAAATGATGTATTGTAAGAATAGTTGATTAAGTAATTATTAACTGCCTTGTTAGTGTAGTGGTCCCAAGTGCGACTGCTACGCTTCACTTTGCTCTAAGTATTATTGAGTATTTCTATGAAAATTTTCAGTAGCAGTTAGTAGTCTGGATTTGTGCTCGGTAAGTGGCAATAGGCTTGGCTCCTATTACATGGGACCTAAACATACCGGCAAAGCATGGATGTACATTAGTACACCTCTGCTTAACCCTTCGGAGAATACAGGCGTGATGGTATGTTGTGTTATTATTTTAATTATTAAGACTAAAATTGTTTTTTTCTCGTTTAGGACAAACCGTCATTGGTCAGTCTATTATTAAGCGTGCGTTTGACGTTTATTGAAATAACACTTGTACAAATTAAACCTTTATATCGTAATTATGAATGTCTGTTCTAAGTTAAGCATGAATGAGTTCATTTGTAACTTTAAACAATCGATTCATAATGATATCTATTTACTCTTAGTAATATTTTTTTACCACATTCTTCTATACCGTGAAATTTCTTATTGACATCACAAGGGGATGTAGCTCAGTGGTAGAGCGTTCGCTTTGCATGTGAAAGGCCCTGGGTTCGATCCCCAGCATCTCCAAATTTTATTATTGTAAGTTTATTTTATATATTTACCATATTAGTGTAGTCGTCCTAAGCGCGATGCTACGCTAGAGTTCTTAGGTTCGATTCCCAGGTCGAGCAAAGTGTCATGGGATTTATTCCCGGCATCTCCATATTTATTTATTGCGATGTTCATTTAATAAGTTGAATTTTAATTCGTTATGTCCTTAAATTTTTAAGTAATTTATTTGGAAATAAAGCCAATCTGTTTCTTTTAAATGCAAGCGGAATGCATGAGAAAAAACTTTTACCTAAGCATTTTGTGCGCACGAAGGAGTGTGAGATTTGCCATAATTATCATCATACCATCAAGCCTGTATTCCCCGAAGGGTTAGGCAGAGGTTTACTTAATGAACACCCATAGTTCGCAGGTATGTTTAGTTCCTTTGTAAAAGGGGGCGTGCATATAGTTGACATCAATCCGGCCCAAATCCAAATTCCAAGCTGCTACTAAGAATTTCATAGTAAAACCCATTTTGCTCGACCTGGGGATCGAACCCAAGACCTCCGGCGTAGCAGTCGCGCTTAGGATTAGGACCACTAGACTAATGATTCATAATAGAGAAGGGGTGCAGACAATATTGCGAACACCAGGCGACCACAAGTTACTTATTTAAACTTTTCATTTTTTTTATTTTTTTCAAGAAGTACATTAATATTACAACAACCATAAGAACTTTTATACCTACTAACTAGGTAAATATCGTAGCAAATATTTTTTTTAACATAACATACCATCACGCCTGTATTCCCCGAAGGGTTAGGCAGAGGTGTACTAATGTACACCCACATTTTGCCGGTATGTTTAGGTCCCATGTAATAGGGGGCGAGCCAATTGCCATTAACCAGGCACAAATCTAGACTCCGAGCTCCTACTGAGACTTTCATAGAAAATCCCAATAACACTTTGCTCGACCCGGGGATCGAACCCGGGACCTCTAGCGTAGCAGTCGCGCTTAGGAGCACTAGACTAATGAGGCAGTCTTTTTTATTCTTTATACATAAATTTCTAAAAACGAACGTAAAACATTATCTACATTAGCTGTTGCTTATCTTATCAATACTAGTAGGCATTATTTACTAATAAGGTAAGACGGGGATGTAGCTCAGTGGTAGAGCGTTCGCTTTGCATGTGAAAGGCCCCGGGTTCGATCCCCGGCATCTCCAAATTATTTTTACTGTTTGTTTTAAAGCCAACCCCTCCTTCCCCGAAATATCTTTGACAACCCACTTTGCTTTTTTTTCTGCGGTTTTTTTTAAATAAAGTTGTTACTTATTGTCTCTTTTCAGCATACCTATACTGGAAAAATTTTGCATGATGGATTATAATGTGACTCGCATACATCGAGTCACATTATAATTTTAAAAAAATACATTAAGTACCAGCTTTCACTTGCGATAATATAGAATAAATTCTGGTCAAACAAAACTATTCCTGTCACAACGCACTTATCACGTGTAAAATCAAGACAAAACATATTAAACTTAAAAAAAAATTGTTGCCCCTACATTCTGACCGTGTTATTGCACTTTTATAAAAAAAGCTGTTATTTTGAATATCCGACTAAAAATATCAACGCAAGGGGTCCAGAATCATGCACTGAATTCATGGGTAGGCAGTTGTGCGTCGAAAACACTTCCACCTGGTATACCTACCAGTATTATTTTGTAAGTTAGCTACAAGTGAATCTAATAAAAGCGTGCTAAAAATATTTTTAAAAACATTTTTCATCAAAAAATGCCGCTTACAATGTTTGTTACTCTATTAACTTTCTAACAAATCTTCTAACTAAATAAAAAGCTAATCAAAAGTCATAAACAGTTTGTCAGTAAAACTTATTTAATCTGTGGTAAAACCAAGACTGAAGTTCATTTGCGGATAGATTGACAATGTCGGTGCGTGGCCGTAAAGTGTTGAATTAGTGCTGGGAGCACCACGAAAAGATGTAAAAACTTTTTTACAATCGACACTAGGGGTCTAGGATAGTGCGGGAGTCGTCGTCATCGATATGTCGATAATGAATCTTTACTGGATAAGTATATTTATTTAAATTGTGCAGTCCTTATTTTGTGGCTGTAGGTGGCAGATGTCAAAGGGTGCTCCTCGCTTTTGTAGGAAATTCTAGGAAGGATGAAAGAGTAGGGCAAATGAATTGGTGTAAAACATTCATAGAAAATATAAAAACATTGATAACTGTTGGCAAAAACTTGTCGGATATGTAACTAACCTTATTGAATGTGTTATATTTACACCTGTAATTTATTTTATTACTGTTTTATTACTGTTTTTCCGTACTAGATGTGTTAAACAGTAACTTAATTGCCGTACACACGTATCACCAAAAATAAGCAAACTACATATGTTAAGCAAACTACATGTAAAATTTAATACCTTCTTTTCAAACGCCATTTTTTCTAGCGGTGCAGTAACTTTTCTTCACTTTATTTTATTTCATAAGAGGAAATATTAATAAATCTTACCTTACTCATTATCTAATAAGAAGATGGATTAAGAGTATAAAACAACAAAACGATAATTTAGACCTTCCAAAAACTTTCCCTTCGATATCTGTAGATACCTAATATCGACCGTTTCACATCACTACAAAGTAATAACTCTTGGCCGCACCTCATTTGCATTTCTTTATTGGATCGCGGATTCGCGGCGGAATTGAGAAAAATACTCTCGCACTCTGTTTTAATTACAAATTGCATATTATTTACATTAAATTTACTGGCCTACTACAATTACCAATTTGGGAAATTCCTTTATTTTATACCTCCAAAATTAACGGTACCGGGTCCGATAAATTAGAAAGTTTTAGTAAATAAGTAAGTTACAACTTGGACTTACCTAATTTATATTTATCTGTTTAAATAGCTTTACTGGAATTATTTTATTTGGGTATTTAGTATAAATAACTAAACGTTATTTTATCCTAATTTGAATATATCGATGTTCGGGTCTTTCGGACGTCGCCGCGTCGGTCTTATTAGCATCTATGTTATAGGCGTCGCTCAGTATTATTAAAGGCGTCTGTCTTATGGAGGTAAGTGGTATTGGCGTCGGTTTTATAGGCGATAGATTCAAACAAATTAATAGGTATTTTTTTAAATAAAATTCGTAAAATACTATGTACCTATAGTTTGTATGTTAATCCGCAAAAAAAAAACAAAAGAGAAATTGAATTTGGCGCCGAGGGGAGGTCAATCCGCCTTAAATGTTTTCTTTGTCACATACCTACTGCAAATAATCTTCTTTATTATTTGGTAACCCTATTCTGGGGAAATACTTCTCTTAATACGTCCCTATTTGGGTACAATAAAAAAAAACAAACAAGTGCAACAATATACCAGTTCCCAACATTTCTAACAATTACGTAACATCCGCTTCCACTTCCTATGGTTAGTATTTACAGCACATTCGGTCGGCAATCCTCTGATTAGCCGATAGATCAGGTGCAACGGGCTATACATCCCACTAACTGCGCCATGCTTCGCGGAGCCACATTAAACTGAATGTTTTATTCTAACGCCGCCGCTAGATATAAAGTCTTGCTGGGACGATCTATCGCTGTCAATCCGGTGAGAGATTGAGGCCATTTTGATGGAAAGAGGGGTTTTCTATTTTTTAAGGCTTATCCATATTATTGATGTCTTCATATTCATTTTAAGGCACAGTAATAAGTTTTGTTCGTTAATAATACATAATATTTTAATTATTAGGTATATCAGATACTGTCGATTGCCAGTCTTGAAAATTGTCCTGGAATCAATTTCCAGGTCGAACAGTGTTACTTATTCGGTTTTCTAGTACTACATTCTCAGTAGAAACTTGTAGTTTGGATTAGTACCAGGATAATAGCAATCGGCTTACTCTATTACATGAGACCTACTTACCTACAGTAAGTATATCAAAGTAAAATATATCATAGGGGCTCAGATGACGTCGTATGGCAACTTAGATATTTTTTTATAAAATCAAATGTCACAAAAACATGTCCCTCCACAGTCTCCGTACTTCAATGTTTGATAGGTGATCTTTACTTGTAATGATATAACAAGGCGAATGTAAGTAGCAGCGCCGGGAGAGGTTGCCCTAGAAGGACGAACACCGATCTTATCGGCGAGGTTCTCCAAAAAGGTCAGGTGCGTAGGACTCGCAACCGGCGCGTGTTTATGAAAAGAAAATTTATATAAAAGATGTATGAATGTGGAAGAAGCGAAAGAGATATGCAAGAGTCGTAGCAAGTGGCAGTCCATAGTTTCTGCCTACCCCTGTGAGAAAAAGGCGTGAGTGTATGTATGTATGTATGTATGATATAACAAAAGAATAATACAATAAAAATACGGACAAATGTATCCCACTAAAGAAACTAAAAATACCGGCAACAGTAACATTTTTCACGGCAACAATATTTATTGGCCTCCAATTGAATTTCACACTTGATTTGATTTCGGAGCCGCTTGAAAAATCCTTTACAGTTGCCTGTGGAACGAAACGCATCTGTCAAATAATGGCGGGAAAACAGACCACGGTATTGCCAGTCTGAAGCAAGGGTCGCCATGTGTCAAATGGAAAATAGTTATTTATGGGCACCATTCACAAATTGCATTTCGAGGCCGAATTGATATATTAGAATGTTTTATATGTAAATGCGCTCCTAAGACGAATGGCTTGGCCCAGAAACGGATAAAGCATGATTTAGAGGCTAACTGTTGTGGAGGTTTAGTGTTTCCTAAACTGTTAGTTAGTAGGTATGTACCGAAGTAGGAACATATAAGACGAGTACCTATATCGAATTTGATATTATCGATATTATTATCTCAGGGTTATAATAAATTTACCTACAAACAAAACCTATATAAATAGGTAGGTATAAATAAAAAAAATAAGTACGTAGCCTGTAATTTCACATTTCTTAGGTAGGTATAGAATTGGACTACGCATGTGTGTTCGTAATTATTTGAACACATTTTATCAAAATCACCTACATGAAGCAAAATGCAACATTGGTCTAGAGTGGTCATTGGTCTGGTAAAAAATATGTGTAAAGAAACTTATTGTCAAACATTATAGCCTTGCTCCAAATTCCATCTACCTACTAGAAGAATTATTAAAAAGAAAGAACAATAGAATAACATTTAAATTTCCATAAAGCCGCGGTCACGTTTGCGACCGATAGTTTTGTTTCTGTAAATCATTATGTCAAGCGGGGTCAACCTCGTGGGGCCATGCGGACCAATCCGTTATTCACGATAAATGACAAGATGAATTTATGTATCAATAGGAACCTGGATTAGTTGTGGACATATCCTCGCTGGAGGTCCTTTGGAGCATGCTGTACCTAGGACTCGTTGAAATGTAATCGTGTTTTGTTTCACGTAGCGAAAGGATACAAAGTTAAACGAATGGGTTGGTTGGGTTAACAAATTAATAATTATTACTATTCAACATGAACATGTTTACCTATGTATGGACCGGTGGTGGTCTAGTGGTATCGGCCGCAACTTACGAATTGTAGGTCGTAGATTCGAATTTTCATTTTCCAGACAGACGCTTTACTTTGTATAATTTTTTTCTTCACCAAGTCTGCTCCCAAAAACGGTGAAGGAAACCGGCATGTCTAACCTACGAAAGATTCGTGAGTCGCGGCAGTTAGGTACCAATGGGCCATCACCGTTCTTTGGTTGACATTCGGCAACTGTATGTAAGTACTTACCTCTATTTGTTATGTATGTTCATCGATTTCTTTAAGTAACTAAATTCACTACTTATCTAGCCGCATTGATGGAGTCAGTCTATTGGTATTTCTATATTTATAATGTCACTAACTCAATTAAATAACTTACCCATAGTAGTCACGCTCGGATTATTCTTACGTTAGATTCCAAGCACTGCACAGCTGTCCTATGTAATTCACTGGCATCATAATATTAATAATACCCAAGTAAGCACTCTAGTTTTTCAGTTTTTTACAATGATCAGTCATCACTGTCAGTAAACAAATAAATATGTTTTTTCACAAAAATGTCTCACATAGTAAAGCAATTTACCCCACTAGCTTCTGTAATAATTGACAAGACAATGTGTAATCACTTAAATTGAGAAGAGGGTAGTTAAAAATGATAAATCAAGTATTGTTTTTTTTTTTGTAATATTTTTGACATGGCTTCAGAGGCCTTTGTGCCATATCTTTATTTTAAAACTACCTATTCTGTTATTAAGATTTTCATGAGGTCATGAGAGTTCGACTCATGCAATATAATGAAGAATGTTAACGAATTTTGATTATTAGCACTCCATATTCTCTGTTAAAAATAAAAAATACTAGTGAAAGAATACTTCGATACGTCAATTAGTTTCCGTTTTAGAAGTAAAACAAGTTGTAACCGAACGATGCGGGCCGCCGGTTACGGTGTGACGTCATAGGACAACGCGCTCAGTCTTGCTCACTCAGTCCGCTCGCAGTCGCGCGTCTGTGCCGTCGAAATTATACCTAAATTCTTTTAAAAATGTCCAATGCAAATACTAGGAAATCGTGTGTTGTGCCTAAATGTAAAAATACATCTAAAAAGTTGTTTTTTATAGTTCCAAAAGACGTTAAAATGCGAAAAAAATGGATAAAAGCTATTTATTTATTTATTTTTATTATGGCACTAAATAAATAAATAGCTTTAATCCATGTTTTTTGCATTTTAACGTCTTTTAGAACTATAAAAAAACCGGCCAAGTGCGAGTCGGACTCGCGCACGGAGGGTTCCGTACCATTACGATTTATGACGTATTAAAATAATCTACTGACTGACTGAGATCTCGTTCGAACAAATTTTCGTTAGAAGTTTACATGGAAGAAATGTACATCATATATTTGTTTTAGTTTTATTATTCTCTTATTTCAGAAGTTACTGGGGGGACACACACACACATTTTACCACTTTGGAAGATTCTCAGGCGCAAACTATTTAGTTTAGAAAAAATATATATCAGAAACCTCAATATCATTTTTGAAGACCTATTCATAGATACCCCACACGTATGAGTTTGATGTAAAAAAAATAATTAATTTCAGTTCTAAGTATGAGGAACTCCCAAAAATTTCTGTTTTTTAGGGTTTCGTAGCCAAATGGCAAAAAACGAAACCCTTATAGATTCGTCATGTTTGTCTGTCCGTCCGTATGTCACAGCCACTTTCTTCCGAAACTATAAGAACTATGCTGTTGAAACTTGGTAAATAGATATATTCTGTGAACCGCATTAAGATTTTAGAACTTAGAACTAAAACTCATCTTTTTTTCATCGAACCCATACGTGTGGGGTATCTATGGATAGGTATACAAAAATGATATTGAGGTTTTTAATATCACTTTTTTCTAAACTGAATAGTTTGCGCGAGAGACACTTCCAAAGTGGTAAAATGTGCCCCCCCCCCCCCTGTAACTTCTAAAATAAAAGAATGATAAAACTAAAAAAATATACATATGATTTACATTACCATGTAAACTTCCACCGAAAATTGGTTTGAACGAGATCTAGTAAGTAGTTTCTTTTAATACGTACATACATACATACATATTGTCACGCCTGTCTCCCATGGGGGTAGGCAGAGACTATAGATTTCGACTTGCTACGATCCTGGCACACTACTTTCGCTTCATCTACATTCATTAATCTCTTCATGCATGACAGTCGGTTTAGGGTGCTCGGAACCTGGCCTTTTTTAAGAACATCCGCAATTTGGTTGCGGAACGTTCGCCGAGGTCTTCCCCTTCCAACTCGTCCATCCATACTCACCATATATACTTGTTTCGTCAATCTACGTTCATCGATTCTCTCTACATGACCAAACCATCTTAACATACCTTTCTCAATCCTTGTTACTACATCTTCTTTCATTCCACAACGCTCCCTTATCACACTGTTTCCCACTCTATCTTTTAGCGTCACACCACACATACTTCTTAATACGTCATAAATCGTAATGGTACGGAACCCTCCGTGCGCGAGTCCGACTCGCATTTGGCCGGTGTTTTTTTTCTATTTTTGTGTGAAAATCTTAATGCGGTTCACAGAATACATCTACTTACCAAGTTTCAACAGCATAGTTCTTATAGTTTCTGAGAAAAGTAGCTGTGACATACGGACGGACAGACAGACAGACATGACGAATCAATAAGGGTTCCATTTTTTGCCATTTGGCTACGGAACTCTAAAAATAACTTTTCCGGCGAATTGGTAGTTGTATTTTTATATTTAGGCACAACACACGATTTCCTAGTATTTATTATAAAGAGGTTAGATCCATTTGGAGATAAAAGTACAGTTTCTTGTTGTGAAGACCATTTTGACTTTCGTTTTTATTCCTCGCATTTCGGCGGCAACGAAATGACTATATTTTGTTGATAAATAATGCGCAACCATTAATCCATCTATTTTGGGTAGATTATCCGATTGCCCTTTTTCAAATCCTTAATCCATTTTATTAATCGAATAATATTAGTGTCCGACCGAAATTTCGGTTTCGGTTTCGGTTTCGGCCAGTTTCGGCCAAAAAATCAAGTTTCGGCCCGAGTTTCGGTTTCGGCCAAAAACGGCCGAACCTTTCGGCTGCGCCGAAACTTACAACATCGTACCTTCGGGTCGCGCTCGGCTAACGTCGGGCGCGCTCGGCACGGCTGGCAATATGGCGTCGCTCGCCTGACTCCGCCGGCAACTACCTAAATCAGTGCGCTTTGCTCGTGTAGACGTGTCAATACCTGTTGTGTTTGTTCCGCGAATAATGGTAAGTAGTTTGACCAAGTATTTTAGTTTGTTTTTGGTGTGAATTCGTCATGTTATAGTTAATATTTAACGCTTTATTTTAATAGTTTGCCAACCTATTGACGAATATATTTAATTTTAAAGGTGTAAGTGCCAAGGTTAAGTACCTGCTTCATTAAAGTTTAAAATTCATCTTAGTTACGTGTACTTTTAATGTAATAACGATTGTAGGTACCTGCCTATGCAATAAAATGAAAGGTGAATAGTTATTAATTTAAGTAATGTCATGGTGTGAGTAGGTATTTTGACGATTTACGAGTAACGTACGCTTAGGGTTAGTGTTGGGCTTCTGGGTTTGGTTGTACACATAATTAATAGTAAACGCGATTAATCCGGTAAAATAAATTGTTTTAATTAATGAATAATTTTATTGTTTTAGGTAAAAAATGTCACAAAAGGAAAGACATCCGATTTGGCAATTTTTTGATATTTTGATTATCTAATAATACTTGAATTAGCCATTCGAGGCTAACTGATTGTGATATTTGTGAGTATAATTAAAATGTAAGTAACTGAAAATAAAGAAATATAATATATTAGCATCATATTTTAATAATAAATTTGTTTTATTTTATACCACCATTAAAAAATCGCTATCTTTGTGTTACAAATAATGTATTTTTTTCACTTTATAGGGTAGTTAAATTTTCAAACAGAACCTCTGTAACTGTGCTGAAATTTCAGTGTGATAAATCTTTGAAAGTAGAAATCTGTAATTATAGGTCGGCGAGATATTAATTTTAGAAAAAAACTGGCTTACTAACATTTTTTCGACTTTTTAAGGACTTTTTTTTTATAAAAGGTTCGGTTTCGGTTTCGGTTTCGGCCGAAACTACAATGAAACCGAACCTTCGGTTTCGGTTTCGGTTTCGGCAAAATAACATGTTTCGGTCGGTCACTAAATAATATTTACCTACTATTATTAGACTATTAATTTAATACGCGGACAAAAACACAACAAAATACTACGCAAGCTATTACACCTACTACTATAACCGCTGGCGACTTGATACTATAGTGTAATTAGATTTCATTACACTATGTTGATAGTAAGCGGGCCGCGGCCCGCGCGGCGCGTTGTAACATGACGTCACAAGCGGTCACGTGACTGTTAGCGGGACTCGATATTTTTCGAAACTTTGAATGCCAATAAAATCAAAACTACTAGGTATTTTTGACTACAACAAAAACTAGTGTATTTGTATACATACAGGCTTTACGGAGACAACATTTCAAGCGATTTAGCATACCTAGTAACATTCTCCATTATACAGGGTGCAAACACCCTGTATAATAATGTATACGATGCACGTATACATTATTACACAGAATTTTTCTTTTTCAAAAAACTTTGTGAGGTTTTTAAAAAGGAACTACAGTTTGTTCGAAATAAGTAAGCCGATCGGAAGTTAGCCGTTCCGAACTACCGCGGTGATAAAATCGATTAATGAAGTGTTTTAATACATAAATATCGAAATTAGTAAACAAAATAATTAAAAATGTGAATCTTAAACGACTCTAATTATCTTTACACCGACTCTTTCTATTAAAATTTACCACAATTAACCACTTGCAGACAACTTCCGATCGGCTTACTTATTTCGAACAAACTGTAAACGTTATTAGCAAGTACTTTTGAATTTCATAGAACCATACAAGAGTAGACATCAAAATTAAAATGAAATTTAAACGCTACACTAATTAGATTTTTTTAAATTAAAGGTTTAATGGTGATTTCTGGAATTTTTCCAAATAAAGTTTCAAAAGTTGTTATAAAAACACCGGTGTGACTAGGAATGAGTTATTGGGCCTGAAGAGATAGCTAATGACCTCTTCTATCGGCCTTTTCCATTTGGCAAACGATGCACCAAACACCCTGTATATATATTTTTTAACATTTTATTATATTTCTTGGATGTGTAGGTACTTAATCTTACCCCTTATTCTAATATACTATAAGCAGTATATCACTTATACACTACTTTGGCGAAAAGAAGAAAGAAGAAGCAGTTTTGGCATATTTCTTGGCTACTGAAAATTTCATAGAAAAACCCAATAACACTTTGCTCGACCTGGGGATCGAACCCAGGACCTCAAGCGTGGCAGTCGCGCTGAGGACCACTAGACTAATGAGGCAATCGCCAATCGGTCGGGAGTAGGTAACGGGCCGATGTAATAAGTATGTAAGTATAGGTACCGTATGTATCATGTGGAAATATTCCACACAGTATCAGTTTCACAAAGTTATCTGGCCTCTTTTGCCCCATAGTCTCATCTCTCTCGCCTTTTCCACATCCAAATATGGATGCGAAGGATAAAACCGTGATATATTTACTTAATAATATTATCACATGATCACGTGCTGCTTGCTACTACGCATCGAGTCTGCTCGTCCGCCGAGTCGTCGACGTCTGCCTACAAAACAGATTTCTCATCAAAAGAGTGTTGCTAGGCGATAAAGTAACTGCTACTTTGGTAGCCTGCCAAAACTTATAGGATAATATTTTCAGCTGCAAAATACTTGAATAGGTTGATAATAATACTAAAAGTACTATAGTAAGCAAGTCAGGAAGGTTATATATTTATGTCTTTGAAACGCACATGAGACAGACATTAACACCCATATACATCTATGAAGTCCGCGCTAGATTCAGCAATAAGTAGTATATTCTGTGGAATTTGATGAATTAAGAAGGCAACCAATATGAAGGGGTATAATTAGGGGTTTAATATACATGAAGAGAAAATCGAAACGCATGTAAATATTTCAGTAGTGAGCCGTAGGAAAACTTGGTTGGTTAGTTGTAGATATAGTAATAATTATGAGTTTCTACTGGCAACACTATCAGTATCAGATTCAGATTGTTATGTTAGCGCAAGCGCGTCAACTCGACGCCCGTCCGTGTAGTCAAACAGCTGTGCGACCTTGAGTTAACAAACGCAATAATAAACTAAACAAACCATACATTATGGACTTCAACGACAAAGTGATTCTCATTACCGGCGCTAGTTCCGGCCTCGGAGCAGCAACAGCCATCTACTTGTCTAAATTATTGGCGAAACTCGCTCTTGTTGGCCGCAAAGATGCAAATCTGAAGAGGATAGCCCTTTATTGCGAGAAAACAAATGGTATGAAACCTCTGGTTATTACCGCTGACGTCACAGAAGACCTTGATGCTGAAAGAATAATAAACGAAACAATTGCACATTATGGAAAAGTGGACGTTTTAGTGAACAATGCCGGCGTTATTGGAATGGGCGGCATCAAGAACTCATCTATGGAAACATACGACACAGTAATGAACACTAACATAAGGTCTGTGTATCATCTGACGATGCTCGCTGCACCACATCTTATCCAAACCAAAGGTTGCATTGTAAACATATCTTGTATCGCCAGCACGAAGCCAAGCACAATGGCCTTAGCGTACAACGTCTCGAAAGCCGCTTTAGATCATTTCACTAGATGTGTCGCTTTGGAGTTAGCACCAGATGGCGTTAGAGTGAATTCAGTGAACCCAGGATTTGTGAAAACGAATTTACTGAAGAATATAGGATTGAATGAAGATCAGTTGGCGTTATTTGTGACTAATGTTGTTGGTAACATGCCTATGAAGAAAGCTGTGGAAGGAGACGAAGTTGCTGCCTTGATTGCATTTTTGGCCAGTGACAAAGCCAAGTGTATTACTGGCACAACCTACATCATAGATGGCGGTAGTACATTGCGTTAAAGAGCTTACAAATATGTCACAAAAAATTAAATTGCTATGTTTTAATTATCTCATAAAATATATTTATTAGAAAACGTAAGTAAACGTAATCTTTATGAGAATAAGAAACTAAAATATGCTCTAATATTTTTTATTGTTATTTAATATTTATTCTTTATTTCTTGTTCAGTATTTACCTATAGTCCGTAGAACAGCGTACTTATATATATCATTGTATTTTATTTTTCTGAATGGTAGGTCCCTAATGTTTTCACTTTTGTAACAATAGGTAAAAATTAACTGCAAAGAAATCTCTGAAATTATTTCGATTGTGCTTCCTAGTCAAATGTTTTTCTAATGTATTTTTAAAAGACAAATAAAATGAAAAACTACGTATATCTACCTACATGTTTTTTTATTTAATACTAAACTCAGATCAAATAAAAAAGTTAAGTTTACTTTTTATTCGATCTGAGATACTAAACTGAATCTCCAAAATGAGTAAGAGACAGCTATGCACGGTTCTACGCATGGCAAATCCAGTATCGACAGATCTCGCATTGTAATCGCTTTCCGTACAATGCGAGGCCGGCCTATACTGGATTTGTATAGCTTGATATGTACACCCTTGGCTCGCTAGTGGCCCAAATAATAACTGAGTATTGGTCGCATTTTTTTATCTTAAAATAATAACGCAGGGCGAAATAGCACTTTAATCTCACTTTCATAAATTGACGTAGGTACCTACTTAGATACTGCCTGCCAAATATTTTTAACGACGTTTAATAATTACCTATGCTCGACGGCTCGACACAAATTGTATAAATAAAAGCACCCAGGAATATCTACAATCAGAGAAAGTTTTTGTTGGAATCATGTAATATTCAGTAGAACGTAAACCAGTATGATTTTCTCGTCAATCCGATCAGTTGGTTCGATTAAGAGGGCAGACTTAAATGGCACGTGCTATTAGGTATACCAGTTGAAACCCAGGAACTTGAGAGATTCGAGATAAAGACCCCACCGCTATGGAGCAAAAAACTGCTTTAACAAACCACCTACTACTATTTGCTTCTACGATCCTTCGAGAACCTTACGTGAATTGCGTGCAAAAGCTCTCCATACATAGGGTTGCCATCTCTAAAATCAGACAACCAGGACAGGAAGCCTGAAAAACCCGGATTGTGGCGCTTAGAAACCGGCCATGTCAACAGTGTTTTTTTATAAAACAGTCCAAAAAATTTTTTTCATTGTTATATTTATTTATTCATTTGGACAACCAGTAGTTAGTTGTTTCATTATTTTGTACATTATAAAATAAATATTAATTATTAAAAACTAAATGCACAAGATTTTAAGGTGTCACAACATTCATTATAGTGAGGTTACTGTTACATTTGTACAGTCGCCAGCAGGTTATATCACCCACCCGCGACCTGTGACTTGACAACTTTTAAGCCGGACTACAAATGAAACCCCGCCCGGACGCTTTTTAAACTAGGACAAATCCGGGAAAACCCGGACGGATGGCGACCCTATCCATACAGAAAGTACAAACAATTTATTTGTACTTTACTCATGTCCTTTTAGGCGCAAAAAAAAATGCGCGAGCACTCCAAACACACACCTATTAAAAAATCTAATAATTATAATATATTTGGGTTTGATGACTACCCTTATTTATAGTACGAGAAAATCCTCATGGATTATCTACCACATGGGGAAGCGGCAAAGTATGTCGGACTCTTACCGACTAAAAACACTTGCCTTTATTTGCCATATACTCACGGCCATGGAATTCATTAAATTCGCCACAACTATGACAGCGTTCTCTGGATCCCTACAGAATACTCTTACATATATATTTTAGGATTAAGTCCAAAAATGGGTTTCACAGAGGTAATTTGAACAAAAAAATGCCCCGGCATAAAACAATCTTGATTTAAGCAATCTCACCAGACTAAGAAAGTGCTAATAAAGTGAGAATCAATAGTATCCTAATCGCAAAACTATCAAGGTAAAACCAGTATCTGTAGTCTGAAAACACCAAACATGGCTCATTGTTTTTCAACAATGCATATCTTTATTGGACGACTACTGGTCTTGCAGCTAATTCTACAAACCAATCGTATAAAACTATGTTTTGTAATTCGATTCCGCGCATAAATAGATGTGAATGTCGGAATTTACAACAGGAGTCATTTGTTAGTAAATGGTTGTGCAATCTGCAAGTCTGATTATAGCTTTCCTTATACCAACTTACTCACTTAAGATACCAAGGAATAATTTGAGTTTTTTTTTTCTTCAACTTTACATAGCTATCGCATATTTTGTAATGGCTATTATAAAAATATAAGGCGTATTCCAAAACAAGAGTAGGTACATGTCATGATGTTTGCAATACATAAATATGTATTTAATTACGGCTTATTCCTTTTATAGCAGTAGTAGAGGTCTATTCTAACCGAGAAAAACGTCTCAGTGCGAGTTGCTCTCGATTTTATAATGAATTTAGTATAATTTTCGGGGTAAAGTATACCTACATTCTAACAATTCCTAGCTCAGAAAGGATATAAACGCGCATATTAGAGTGCATGACTACTTTCGAATTTAGTGGACACAAATAAACGGAAGCTGGAAATTCGTAAACAAATCAAGTACATTTCACATGTCAACAACCTACGTAGGCAACACGTATTTACATAAATATAATTCGTCGTAATACTGTTCCGTATTCAGCAGTAACCCTCACACGGGGATGTAGCTCAGTGGTAGAGCGTTCGCTTTGCATGTGAAAGGCCCCGGGTTCGATCCCCGGCATCTCCAAATTGACTTTTTGGTTTTTAATCGACGTGATTATGTATTATAAATATATATTCTAACGTTATGTAGTCAAACTTGTGGAGTTTTGTTTATAATACCTAGTTAACTTAATATTTTGCTTCAAATTTTCTAATTATTTTTGAGATGTAAGAAATTTTTCGGTTCGGGCGGCGCAGGAGCGTCCTCAGAGCTTTATCCAGCCCTGCTTCAACGTAGGGATAAGAAAAAGAATTTAAATAGCATCTGAATACTGAAGCGGTTTTTTTTAATAATAATTGAGCAGTCTTCTTCCGCCCCACTTATGTATTTGCTGAGTAAATAAATTAAAAATACCAGTAAAAAAATAAGAAAACAAATTATACAAAACAATGTCACGTACGGTTGTATTTGTCTGAGTAATACAAACTATAATAAAAAAAGTATAATACAATTAAAAAAAAGAAAAGACTTCATTATCTTCAGTATAAAATAATAAAAAAATCCTGCAGTCAAGGGAAATGGCAATCAAAATAATTATGACGTGTCAACCGATTTATTGTTACACTGAAAATAATTTAATAATTACAATAAAATTGTATTAACACGTTGACTGCGGCCTAACATCGCTCAAACTATCCTACGGTGCGGCCCCGCACACGCCAAGCGTGTGCGACCGCACAGTCGTAACGTATTTTGTTATTCCGAACGAGAGTGCGGGCGCACACGCCTAGCGTGTGAGCGCCGAGCGCTACAGCAGTGCGGATTACACGCTACGCGTGTTTTAATCTTCTTGACCATTCTTGATAAAAAAACTTGAGTATAACGACGATACGTAGTACGTAAATGAAGGTAACGTAAGAAATAAAGAACTACAATGAGATGCGACTGAATCCAAAAGTTTTTTTCACGTGTACTAGGCACCTAATGTAAAAATATTGTATTATATAATTTGAGTAAATACTGTAGTTAACTATTATACGTCATAAAAAATCATAAAATATAATTTAACAGGAACTTAAGAAAAGCGCCATCTATAAGACATCGAATGAACTAGCGAATCATTTGAGTGACGTTCGCGAATATATTATTTTAACTTATAATGCGTCTGTTTGAATAATAAGTCAACACAAAATTATTATTATGCATTGTTTCCTTCGAATCATTATTTTATCAGCTAAATTTATGTTAGCTTCCCGCCAGCGGCTTCACCCGCATGTTTTGGATGTTTCTTAAGACTATGTTACTCGCTAAAGATGTAGTTTCGGAGCCTATTCAATGCAAACAAACAATCAAATCTTTCCTCTTTATAATATTAGCATAGATATCTAAGTAAGGGAATGGTTGGTTGTAAAAAATAGAATATAAAACTATTGAAACCACTTTCATCAAAAATATTATTGGTTAGCGACATATTAACAAGGATATATCAAAAAATTAATAAATGGTAACATTATTGTATGTTGTCATTCACTCAGTGAATGAATGATGAATTACAGTTTGTTCGAAATAAGTAAGCCGATCGGAAGTTAGCCGTTCCGAACTACCGCAGTGCTAAAATCGTTTAATTAAGTGTTTTAATACATAAATATCGAAATAAGTAAACAAAATACTTAGAAATGTGAAACATAAACGACTCTACTTATCTTTACACCGACTCTTTCTAATAAAATTTACCATTTCTAAACCACTTGCAGACAACTTCCGATCGGCTTACATATTCCGAACAAACTTGTACGATTTGACAATTGAATTGACATTGAATTGATTGAAACTGACAGTAAAGTACGTTACCTTACCTCACTGAAACTTATAGAAAGCTACATTTCATAGCAAATTGTCGTTCGATGTTTAGCATGTGATTTTATACGCCTTGCTCATTCTTTTCCATTCATTCTGTGTAAGTAAGAACAGGCAAGCTATACTCTAGAATAGCAATAAATCACATTAAAATCGACCAGAATCAGGTCGACTTAATAAGTCGAGATGGGTCTTTTTTGACGTCGACTTCATAAGTTCGAGTAACCGACAAGAGCTGTGTCGTCTGTAGACGTGAATTTCGAAAATTTCGTGATTATTTTTACTGAGTACAATTTATTATGTGCATAATGAGTTGGCTTCGCCGCGTCTTTTGCTGTGGGTCTGGTGCTGAGACACCAGACTCTTTCACCACTGAGTAAGTACCTATCAACATTTGAATAATTTAGTTCATCTACTAAACAATAGGTATTGTATTCAATATGGACTTATTATTGTTTTGTTCATTTCAGACACACATATGAATCGATTCATCAG